>JAEBDU010013039.1:585534-782959 GCA_016802625.1 Heliconius numata
ATTCGACTTCTAAGGGGTTGTTTTTGGGGTCGAAAGTTTGTATGAAATTTCGCTATTACATATGCTAGGAGTCTCAAATTTTGCATAGACGTCACTAGGACGTAGCCATGGAGACAGAAATTAATAATAACATAGTTCACGCGGGTGAAACCGCGAGCGGGCCGCTAGTATTATATATTTATTTAATATACAGAAATTTGGAGAAAACAAAAACCTTTTTAGTTTCTACTAATTTATTACTTGAAGTGTCATTTGACGTTTCACAGACGACGGTCACCATATGTTAAGTCATAATTGGTAGTACTTAAATAAATATTTTAAGCTTTAGTTTGAATAAGTATTTCGTTGTTCCAAGAAATTAACAATGTTGGAAAAGGTTTTTTGTTTATTTGTTTTGAGATTAGGCGTAGATTACGGTTTCTGAGAAATGTTAACTGTGTGTTTATATATTTTTTTGTGTTTTCAAATAATTATTTAATGATTCATTAAGTAATTAATTATGTAATGACTCAATTATTGAATATTATTTATTATAATTCAATATTTACAATCATTAATGTATTTTTCAGAATAATTTTTATATTGTTTCATCTAATCGGTATATAATCTGTAAGTCTCGTTATAGTATTGTTTATACCTCTATAAAGTCTATAAGTCATATATATATATATAATTTTATATTGATTCAATATTTTTTTTTCATTTTCAGTTTTTATTGCGCGTATAGCAGGATAGGCTAAGGGTACTTCGTGTTAAGTGTTCGTGTTAACTCCGTTATCTTCTTTTCCCCTGAATTTTTAAAACTTCTAGTTGACTTGTAGAATTTAGTGCCGGTTTGTCTATTAGAACAGGGCAATGATAGTAACTTGTAATAACCAAGAATTATACCGTTATTTTATGTAGTCTATAGAGCTCCTAAAGAATGTCTTTTATATGTCCTTTATACCGCACACAGCAGGTTAGGCCGAGGGAACCTAGAGTTAAGACACTCCGTTTCGCACTTGCCGCCGAATTCTGGAGGCATTGCGTGTTGAGTGGCGGAAATCAACGCCGCGACTTTGCTACGACACCAGAAATGAAATTAGGGAAGAAATGGAAATATAAATGTAAATAAATATTTCATTTCCTCGAGTGGGGATCGAATCCACAACCGTCGCGTTACTGTCACACCCTTGTGCCGCTGCGCCACGACGCGGCCTCGAATGTAGATTTAATAGGAAAAAATCCAACCAGTAATTCTAGAGAGCTTAGCTTTTGCCTTATGCTTATGATGAATGATTCATTTTCTCGAGTGGAAATTGAACCCAGAACCATTGCATTCACAGTCGATACCCCGCGCTATTGCTTAACGTCGTCCTCAAATAAGTCAGTTAAAAGCTTACAATAAATTATTAAAAAATCCATTCCAGGTAGACCAGTATAACGATGTACCAGAAAAAACTACTGTAAGTGAAACAAATAAACATTCCAATAGTACGATTGTTATTAGTAAATTGAACCCTAATGTAGATGAATTTGTGCCTGGCGGAAAAAATAATATATCTAATAATAGTCGTACTGATATGAGTAGTTCAGTTGAATTAAATACTGACAATAAAAACACTCTTGAAAATAAGAGAAAAAAAAAGACTGAAACTTGTGATAAAAGCTCAACTATGATCAGTAGCGTTGAAACATCGTCGGTTGAAAGTCCAGAAGAAATCCGCGATATGAGGGAAAAATTAAAAAATAAATTAAGCGAGATGTCTGACACAATGTGTGTCAAAGTTAAAAAAGAAAGAAATTTAGCTATGGCAATGCTTATAAAATTACACACTCAACCGAACGTCAAAGAAACACCGAAGCTTATAACTCCAGACTATTTTATGCAAAGTCTATCACAAAATGAAGCTCCTGATCAAGAGAAAGAAATTGCTGATTCTAATAGCAATTTGATTTCCATGGGTTCAAATAACGAAAGCGATCATTATATGTTTAAAAATGCACTTAACGAAGTCCACTCTACAGTAGATATGTCTACAAATAAAGATATACATAAAACGATTGATACAAACAATTCAAGATCAGAAAATTTAAACAATTCTAATGAGTCATTGAATTACATCAAAGATTCTATAAAAAAAGTTGATGATTGGCTCAATCCCAAGAAAGAAAGTGGAACTATAGCAACAAGTTCGTCGCCCAAACCAGCAGCTTTCTTCGGGCCTATCAAGTTCAAAAGGAAAATTAATAATAAACCTTTATCCCCCGTTTCTATTGAAACAGAACCTAAAATTCAAAGAGAAAATGACAAGTTTATACCATCAGCGTATGCGAGTGAACTGATTAAAAAATATGAAAATAGAAACAAATTGACGGAAGACATTGCACAAGATATTTGGACCAAATTGGAAAAAGAATTAAAGGCAAGGGACGAAATAATAATAAAAAAACGCGTAGAATCGAATGAACAATGACCTAAGAATCGATTATTATTGTATTTAGTTGTATTCTATTATTGTAGTAGTACAATTATTTTCGTATGTCTCTATTTATTCCTTAAATAAATGGAATATTTTATCAGTTTGAATGTAATATAAATACACATAAGGTTAATAACATTATGTGTAGTTGTAATATTAAAATAATTTTATTTATTATATATACAAAAAGATAGGTTTTTCTATTAATATATATTTAAAATTTAATTACTATTTATTTATACGCTAAGACTTTAAGAGTTCAGACCAACTAGTAAGGAAAGTAATTTTAATAACACTATTGTGTCATTTAAACTGTACTAATCGAACTCTACAAGATCGGTCAAGAAAAATGTTTTTTTTTTAAATTATTAATTTAAGTATAGGATATTTTAAGGATGAGATATGGCGTAAAGTTTTAATTTCGTCTGTAACACGGGATTCGTACCCATCACAGGCACCAGCAACCCACAACATGTTACCATATCATTACCATAAAATTCAAGGTAGTAAGTACAATTACTTACCTACTACCTTTAATGGAGTGGTTGAAATAAAGCTCTTTACTTTTACTTTATTTACTTACTATTTCATTTTTTAAAAAATGCTTCTCTCTTAATACTCTTTGCTTTTTTTGTCTTTATGCTGTATTCCCTTAAATTCTTTATTTTTTTCAAATAAATTAAAAAAATTTATGCACAAAACACGAAATTAAAACATGCTAATATGTCGTCCATTTATTATCAATTTGACATATCCTCTTATAACGAACACAAAACAAGTAGGTATAAAAAAATAATATATTAGATCTAAGAGGTACAGATAACAGAAACATATTCTATATTTACTAATTGACTAATTTTATTTCATCTTAATTTTTAACTAAGTGGGTTGTGTTAAAAAATAAACATATTTTTAATATTATAAAGTAAGTACTTATAATTTATATGTATATGTAACTAGCATTAAGTTTATCTAGTTTTAAATCTTTGTCAGCTAATTTTTATATACTGAAGATAATGTTTATGATTTAATTTTATAACATTTATTTGGTTCTCGATTTTATTTTCTTTCTACCTCGCATTATTCCGTTCCATTGCCAGGAGCTGTCTTCAGACGTAAGTTCAGACTTAAACAACTTTCAATTTATCTCATTCTTTTGTGTTATCAAGTTAAAGGTTCTCGTAACATGCTTCCGAATATCCTGCTATCGTTTCTTGGGCGTCTGAAAGGGACTCCAGAACAAAGTATACGTAACAAGTGAACTTTTTCACCGCAGTTCCTAGGCCGACATGCAACGTTACCACGTACCATAACGTTACCATTCCGAGTCAGTTACATTCGATGAAACGTAGTGAGCCAATTTTCTTGCAATGTATTAGTTGAAGTTGAATTTCATCTTTAACTATGATGAAATAGTCTTGACGAAGTAGCCTTTGCCCATTTATAATACAGGCTTAGAGCGATTTACCGCATCGTTTAGAGATCCTAGCGCCCTATCAGCCATTAGCCATCTCTGCTTTGATTTTTTCTTCATAAAAGTATAAAAGCTATTTTCATAAGAACTCGACAAATATACTTCTGGGCATGAATAACATTATCTTAATTTATATAAAAGTTAGACACAAAATAAGTACAAGACGTGTAAAACTATGAAACTTGTTTGTTGATACCAAATAGTATGGATATTTTTTATTTTTTTATGTTTAATGGTGTTCATATTTGAAATATGGATTATTATCCAACTTAGTGTAATATATACATTTATAATATAAACTTGTCTTAATGATCTTGTCATATAAAAGGTGGTGTTAAATATCAGCACTCAATCGATGTCTAAATAGGTAGGAGATAGAGAAAGAAATTGGCATATCCCTTATTATTTTTTTTAATATACTTTGTATAATTCCAACGTACATGATAATTTAAAGCTTAAAAAATTCTTAGCTCTTTTTCTGTCAGTTGTAATGTATAAAATATTATGTTAATAAACAAATTAGTAGCCATTTTAATTTTTAACTTGATATCCTGTTGTACATTCAAACTAAAATAGGTTTATATATGTTTACATTTTAGTTTGTAAATATACTCAAAAAAAATATTTTGAATATATTTACATTTCAGTTATTATATTGCACTTTATATATTTGTAAAAGCTAAATATATTATGCTCAAATAATGCTTGTTAAAGTAATATTTTTCTTCGCATATTTTAATTGCTGGGTTGCTGGTGCTTCAGATATAAATTCAATTGTTATTCTTCAAAATAGAGCCGTGAGATATATTTATAACATAAGAGACGATTCAAAAGTGCTTGTAATAGTTTATTTGAATAAAGAATATTTTGAATTCATTTCTTTGATCATTCAGTTATTTGGAGAAATTATTACATTAAAAAAATGTGATATTAATCATATTGAAAAATGTGCGTATGCGTGTGCAATTTAGGATTAAAATACGCATTTTATTATTATACCATTGTATTTTTATTAAATCATTGTAAGATAAACTTTGGATAAAAAAATTAAATATTTTTTAAAATTAAATTTAAATAATGTGTTTGATTTAATGAAGAATTTGTACTAAATTAAATCATGAAATTCTTCCCGAAATATTAAACAACAATATAAAAACGTTCAGTTTCATTAGTTCTAAAATAAAGTCCGCGATATCGTTTTTTTTTTTAAGTTACAATAAGACATTTTATGATAAAAAAAAAAAATTGCAAGGTGATATTTTATCGTTTTTTCATATCTCGAAATTAAGGTGAAAAGTACGGAACCACAGTGTTGTGATTAGGTTTCCTATGACTACCGTGGTGTGTGCAGGTCTGTGACAATAGCGTGAATATAAAAATGTAATATTTAGTATTTTTGCGTAAAGCACAGTATACACCTATCACATACCATATACTGAGTCGTAGGCAGTAGGGTGTGTGGTAGATAGAACTGGAAGAGAAGTGCAATAGGGTTATTAGAAATAGTTACTTAGCGGTAAAGTAGAATAATTAAGAAACGGTGAAGGGCGGTGAGTCAGAACTCTTACTGATTACTAAATAAATAAATCAGCTTCACGCTGTATCCCACAAATAGCGGGATGAGCAGAGGGTTCCCCATTTTCCGTCGAATTCTGGAGTCTTTGCTTGTTGACTGACGGAACTGAACGCCGCTCTTTGCCTGGACCAGAGTGACGGAATGAAAATATAAGCATAAATAAATGTTTCATTTCATCGAGTGGGGGAGGGTTGTTCGAACCCACAATCCTCGCGTTACAGTCACGTTACAGTCACACCCTTGTGTCGCGGCACCATGAGCCATGCCAAGCCATGAGTAATAATTTATATAAATAAGAATCTCATCAAACTTTTACAGAATATACTTATATACATTTTTTTTTCTTTGCTTATAGTCTGAAGCAAGGCTTGTTAACGTTACCAATTCACTTTAAAATTAAAGTTAATTACCTATATAGATACATAAGTATCGTTACAATGTGGTAGCGATACTTGATAACTTAACGGAATAATAACGTTATAATAAGGTTAATTTTGCGTGAAATTTTAACGTAAAATTTAGTGTTACTGCGAAAGTAGCCGTATAAATTATTCTTTTATTTTGTTACCTTTATGCGACGTTCCCGTTGTGTACAAGTCACCGATCGACGTAGCGTCTCCCGCGCCCCGCCCCTTAAGCATCGTCACGAAGCCGTCGTGGCGCAGCGGCATAAGGGTGTGACCGTAACAAGACGTGAAATATTTATTTACGTTTATATTTCCCTTTCTTCGCCCTGGCGCTGTCTTAACACTAGGTTCCCTCTGCCTACCCTGATGTGTGCGGGATACAACGTGAAGGTAAAAGAAAAAGAAACAAAGAAAGTTTCACAAAATATATAATAATTTTATTAAACTTACAAATTTAAGTTTTAAAAAATTAATGCTTAACGATTGTATAAAACCAACGATGTACCTATATTAACAAAAACAATCAAAACTCGGAATTAGACGAGAGCGACGGTAATAAATCTAACTCATAACGATACCATTTTAACGATACCTATTGATACCGTGGATTTCAAGTTACCTATGCTTAACGATAAAATTATCTAAATATATAGGGAAATATGGTAACGCTATTTATCAACTATCGATACCCGGCGTAACAATACCAGCTTCTTAACGTTATTTTAAGCCCTGGTATGTAGTGTACGCTCCTGTCCCAGCTTCATTCCATCATTGACAGATTTGACAGTTGACATTTCATTATAACTGTTATTTTGGAAAAGTGAAAGTATAGAAAAATTCTACCTTCTACAATTTTATTGTTTAACAATTATATTACAAAACCGCTTAAATATAAATTTTCTCTTCTAAAATACTGGTAAACTATACTCTTCTAATATAATATATCTAATATAGTATAATATAATATATTTATATTTTATTTACATGGTAATTCGAGAATTTTAATACATAATACATTTCACCTTATATATATTTTTTACTAAATTAACTATATTGAATATATTTGTATTTATTTAGTTGTATATATTTTGAAATTATTTTTCTTATTAGAATAAAATGGCGCATTGGACAAGCAAAAACGCAATTCTGCGAGATTTGTCATTAGCTCAGGGGCGTGAAGTGCCAGTGGAATTAGAGAATACAGTAAGCTATAATGAAAAACCACCTGCGTTAAATTATACAGAAGGTATGTGAAGAAGTGAAAACAGTTTTATCAAGCTTAGCATCCTTGACAAAGTCCTAGTATTAAGACACTCCTGGAACAAGTACTAGGAGTAATCAGTAGTGTAGACAGGATATTGTGTGGTGATTAGCGGAATTCAATGTCGCACGAGACGAAATGAATATAATGTATATATCACATTTACGCAAGTGTTGATGGAAGCCACAATCTTCGCATTTAGTGTGCCACAACAGCCTTTGAAAAACTATTTTAAAAACAAAAAAAATGTTATTTTCAGTCATTTGTACTTATGTTTATTGTTGTATTATAATTATTTCCAGACACTGAAGAAGAATTTTACTCCAATTGTGTTGGTGGAGGGGATTTGAATTCAGGACCCGATTTGGATTTGATTCAGCAAATGTTAGATTTGGTAAGTATACTGTTAAAATTTACACTTTTGACAGTTCAATTTCAAATTCTCAGTAGTTCAAATTTAAAATATTCATTATTAAAATAGACTTTTATAATCACTTTTGAATCAAATTAATGTCTCATTAAGTCTCATTGACTTGGAAAGCAGAAGAGCCAGCAAGAAACTCAACAGTTGCTCTTACCAATGTGAATGTTATAATTTAACTATTGCATAAACTGAATGAGATTGAATTGATTTAAATTCCATACATTTTTAGACTAAATATATTATTAAACAGTAGAATAGGCTTTAGTTGTTAGTATTGTTTTTTCAGTTACTTTAAATTATGGTAGTTGCAAACTTAGAGTTGCAAATTGAGAACTTTATCATAGACACAACCAGAGTCTCTTAAATTTTGTTTAATGTTATTCATGAAGAACAAGAAATGATTAAGAAATTTGTAAGATTTTTTATATAGTCTAACTTAAATTTGTGTCATTTGGAAGCTGTCCAAGTCTAAATAGCTATCTATGTATATTTCAGGTTAGAGAAGTAAATGTAACAGATATTGAAGACCAAGATATTAAAAGTGAAACAATTATTGAAGTCAGCAAAGTCAATACATCACCTAAAAAGGTCAAAATTGAAACTACAAACCAAAATAATGATCTCATAAATGCCAAAATAAAATGTAATGAAAAGAAAAAACGGAATGTAGCAATGAATTCACTTACAGCAACATATGGATATATGTTTACTAATAATAATAATAAAGTAGAAAATGGAAATCATGATATAAACAATATTCCAATTTCCAATTCTACATATCAACATCATAAATTATCGAATCCTCTGACTATGTTTAAAAAGAAATCTATCAATCAAGCTGTAGAAAATACAGAGAAAATTAAAAACAATGATGAATTAAGTAAAAATTCTACAACATTTGAACCGGCTAAATTCGTGCCGTCGTCTTTTGCAGGAGAGACTTATAAGAAGTATGTAGAAATGAATAATGTAAAGGAACATGTTAAAGAAAATATTTGGAGTGAAGTTGAAAGGAAAATGAAAGAGATTGATCAATTGAAAAGTCTTGAAAGGTATGTTTTTTTTGTACCTACACTGTATCCTGCATGTAGGGTAGGCTGGGAACCTAGTATTAAGGCACTCCGTTTCCAATGCACCGCTTGATTTAGACATTGACTCATGATTTTTGTGTGGCGGAACTTAACGCCGTACCTTCTCTACCAAAGCAAGAAAGTGAGGACATTGAACTGAAAATTAACAATTAATTGAATGTTTTTTTTTTTATAGAAAACAAAAGGATGCCTTATCCTTAACAAAAAGTGATCAAGACATAAATAGTTCAGAGCTCAGAGGTATGTATATTTTTTTATTTGTATCCTAGTGTCATTCCACTCTTCATTAAGATACTTCCGTTTCACCACTTTAAGCTGTATTATCGCATTGCGTGTTGAATGGCAAACCTCAACGCCGTGCTTTGCCTTGTTACTTTACATACAAGTAAATTCGGAAAGAAAGTGAAACTAAAAATTTACTAAATAACAAGGTAGGCAGAGGCAACCTAGTGTTAAGACACTCTGTTACCTATTTTCTTCCTAATTTTCGAAGCATTGCGTTTCGAACTTAACGCCGTGCTTTTGATTTTGGTTCTAAATGAAGAAATTAAATTCTATAATAATTTACTTCCCTGAGTGAGAATTGAATCCACAATTGTCGCGTTACGGTCACACGGTCATGTTACTGCCTTACAACGGCTTCTATGTGAATAAATTTATTATTAACTATCGGTCGCGCGCAGCTTCACCTGCTTATTTGGACCCTTAGGGGTGAATTCTAATAAACCATGAAACACATATTCATTGATCTGTTTTTAAAAGTCTAAATTTAAAATTTTATAAAAATCGGTGGTGATTTAAAAAAAAACCCATACAAACTTTCAACTCCTATTTCATCCCTTTAGGGTTAAAATTCCATCCATCCGTGATGTGCAGATTACGAAAATAAATATCTGTCCAAATTTCACTTTTCTACCATCAGCGGTTACTGCTGTGCGTGCGTCTTACCTCAGTCAGTGAGGACAAGTCCTTTTCTATATATCCTATCCTATATCTTATAAAACAAAGTCGCTTTTCGTGTCTGTCTGAACTTTCTAACTCTTCTTCTTCTAAACCACCCGACGGATATTGATGCGATTTTCACCATTAGGTCGAGTATTTCTCAGGGAACGTTTATATATAGTTTATTATTTGTACATTCTTATGTAAATTAACATAAATACGATAAATGTGTATAAAGTCCTACCCGTTGAGACACCTTCGCGCATGCGCTGCTTTAATGGTAACTACTATATGAAAATAATGTACTGGAGTATTGTTTCTCTTAATGAGATCTACAAAAAAGTCCGCGAGAGCATATTCGTATCTTTTAAGAATAACGTGTAGTGATCATATTTCTGTCTAAAAATTGTAATTTCAATATATTTTTTATTATGAGGGATATTTTTCCATAATGGTATTAATCCTTATCCTTTAAAATACTTTATTAATTTTCTACGTTAAACGAAGATAAAATTTGCTTTTGACACTATTTCGAAATTGCGAATAGTTTTAGAGAAAAAGGCATTTCATTGTTGACACATTCCGCCGTTGACACAACAGCTGTATGTTACTCAAGTTTCACTTATCCCTTACTCTCAGCATATAAATAAGTATATTAGTTACGTTGGCCATTTAATGTAGATCAAAACCGTCTTTTACTGTTTTTCATTTTAATAAGTACTTTAGAAGTTGTTACAATATCAAAAAATCCTTGCTGCGTAACGGCTCGCCACTCGCCATGTGTCCCTCGGTTTATACAAGCGCGTCTGCCGCGTCCGCCTGCCTTACACACATCGGTGGTTCAGTAGTAGAATGCTCGCCTAACCACGCGGGCGGCCCGGGTTCGATTCCCGGCCGATGCATTCTATTTAATTTTCCTCACATCTTGCTTGCTTGCTTTTCATCAGAGATAGAATACCCTCTTCAGCGTTAACCACAAGCACGAAAAAAAAAACCCGCCTGTCTCTATAGCAACGAAGATTTAGATGCGTTTGCATGTATTGGATAATTGGAGTTGAATGTATTATTTCAGCGCGATATATTTGGTTTCATATTTTTTGTAGTAGTTATTAGTAGGTAGGTTTTTGTTTATAATTTCTTCTTATAAAAATAGTAATTTAACTATCTAAAAATAGTCATTTAAATATATTTTAATAAGTACTTGAAAAGATAAGTAGCACAGATTTAAAATTACGGTACCTACTAAAAAATCCTTGCTGTGTAAAACAATTGGAAAATCCTTATTGAAACTACGAAACTGCGGGTTGCATTAGGGTTTAATTAATTTTCACATATCGTAAATGCTTTGCAAACATACATTATATGAATAATCCAGTCGTAATAGCGGGCGAAGCCGCAAGGGGGTCGCTAGTAGATAATAATTATTAAATTTATTAAATTTTTATTTATTTTTATTTTCCAGGCATGGATTTCGTCCGTCTACCACAACACAGGCATCTATTAACAGGAGATTGTAAAGTTTGTCAAGTGTTATGTGTGCATAGTGATGAAGAAATTGTGAAAAATAGTGAGAAGTAGTGTTGAATAATGAGAAATTATTTGTTTTCAAATATTACATTTAAGAAGAAAATTGTATAAATAGATATTTATATGAGGCCAGTTATGGCGCAGGGGCACAAAGTGTGACTGTAAAACCGACTGGTTGTGGGTTCAATCCGAAACTTGAGAAGATGAAATATTTATTTAAATTTATATTTCTATAACTCTGGTGTTGAGGCACTTTAAGTTTTAATTATTTTATTTGTTTGTTAATAAATAGTAAAGAAATAAAGAATTTACTTCGACGCTTTCGTGGCGCAGTAGCACTAGCGTAAAACTGTAAATGCGACGGTTTGGGTTCGATTCTCATTCAAGGGAATGAAATATTTAATATTTTCATTTTCTTGCTGTTCGGCGTTGAGTTTTCCCACTCAACATGCAATGCCTCAAGAACTCGACCGACACAGAAGTATCTTAATGGAGAACAGAGTGTCTTAACGCTAGGTTCCCTTTGCCTACTCTACTATGTGCGGGATACACATAGAAGTTAAAAAATAAGCTAAGAATGAATGTTAAAGGTTGTATAGATTAATATAGATTATAGATATATTTAAAGGGTAAAGATTAGCGAATATCTTAAAGCATTATATTTTTTATGTAATGTGAAGCTAAAAGCTTAATATAAGCTATAATAAATATATATTTTTGAAATGCTTGTATTATTTTTTTATATGTAATTTTAAATGAAGTATTCACATTTCATATATTTTGTTTATTTAATTATAAATAGTGATTATACGTAATTACTTATTAGACAAATTACTAGGTTCATAAAATAAAATAATCAAGGTTTTTAACATTACGATAACTTTTATATGATTTGAGGTTATTTCTATTGGTTTTTACAGCGACACAAGTTGGGGAAGTAAGAGAGTACTCTGTCCAGGAGAAAGTACAAGCACTACGTGGCTGCTTGAGAGGATGTCGGCGGCAAGGGCGTCCCCTGCAGGATTTTAATCTCAGATTGCAGTCGTCGGTCGGTCTTAATAAAAAAGAATATTTCCGCCTGTGACGTTATATAACAATAAGTCAATACTTATTTAGAAAAAAAAAATTAACTTAGAAAAAAACAGTTCCACCAGGAATGTGTATTTTTATCACAATATTTTAATAAGTTCTTTGAACTCACATATTATCATGTAATGCAGGGTACCTATGTAAATTTCATACTTATGTTAATTTTATATATAAGTAGGTACCCAGGTACTAAACTCGGTCGTACATTCGCTGGTTTATTTGATGCGATTAGTAAGTACATATAAGTTGATCGTTGCATATAAATTAATGGAAAGTAAAGATATTATGGTGAATATAGAATAATATCTAAATATTTAGTTAATATTTATGCGCTAGTCTTACCAAAGTTTGGGTGCAAGAGATTCTTTAAACAGTTTCACGCTGTATTACGCATACATCAGGGTAGGCAGAGGGAACCCAGTGTAACACTTCATTCCCCACATTCTGCTGATTTCCAGATGATGCCGACGGCGGTAAGGACGTCTCGATTAACACAATCCCATTGCTTTTATAGACTTTTGCACCTACACTTACCCTGTTTTACACGAGTTTGTTAACAATATTGCAAAATAAAATATCACAATAATATATCTAAAATTGCAGTAGGTTTATTTATTCAGCTATGACACATCTGTGTAAAGAATATAAGAGGATATTTACAAACAAATTATGACGCTGAAAATTACAAACAAAAATAAAAGCTCAAGCTAGTGATTGCGCAGAGGCACAAGTGTGTGACTATAAACGCGATAGGTTGTGGGTTCGATTCCGACTCAGGGAAATGAAATATTTATTATTTTCATTTCTTCGATTCGGTGTGTGTTCGAAACGCGAAGACGAATTCCGCCACTCAACAACCAATGGCTTCAGAGTTTGGCGGAGCGGAGTATCTTAACCTAGGACTGCGTCTGCCGCCGCCTACCCTGCTACATGCCAGAAACAGCGTGAAACTGAAAAAAAAATTACAAGCAAAAATTAACTACACATAATATAAAGAATTACATTTACGTTCTTGGGGCAGTGTCAACGTGTGACTATTAATGCGACGGTTGTAGGTTCGACGTCCTTTCGGAGGAATGATTATATTTATTTATTTTTATCACCCATCTTTAAAATGTTGATTGAAAAACTTGGATAGTGGGGAATGGAGTGTTGGTTCATTAGCTGTTCCCTCTTCCTACGCTACCTATTATGCGGGGAAAAGCGAATATAAATCCACACGAGAATGACAGGTATATTTTCGTTAAATGCCGCCAGTGTCCTCAAAACAGAATGGTGTCCTAACACTAGGTATCCTACCCTGCAATATGAAGGATAAAGTGAGTGAAGGTAAAAAAAGAAAAAACTAATGATATATTAAAACTGAGTCATGAAACCTTTTTTTATAATATAAACAGCAATTAATACAAATAATATTTTAACATTTATCAAGTGTAATTCACTTAAAAAAAATTAAAAAAACAACACATAAAAACTTCACCATGTTAATTTTTTTATATATTTTCTAAATAGTATTAATAATATAAATAATATCAACAATTCAACAGATGAAAACCGTTTAGTCATATCGTCGAGATCAATTAGTACTGTCGTCTACTTGTTCTTGTTCTCAATCGTTTAGTGTCATACAGTGTTTATAGTTGTCATAGCGAGACGTGTGTTTTGTGAAATAAATACTTATCTAAGAAAAATAATTTAATTGCATTAAATTAATATAATTTAATACAAATATATATAATTAATCAGTTAAATTATAGTATAATATTGAATTTAGTAGTCTAGATTATATCTTTCAAGTGATTTTTCTATGTGGCCTGGTTAATTTTGTAAGTATTTTTTTAATTAGTTTTAGTTACACGCGTTGTTCTTTATATAGTAGGGTAGGCAGAGAATCTAGTGTTAAGACACTGTTCCCCACGCATTGGTACGAGACAGGAACTTAACACCGTACTTATTTATTTCAAATATTTAAATCTTAGCTATTTACTTTATACAAGTTCTTTTAAAAACAAATTATTTTTCTGTTCATTCTTATACTAGCAACGAAATACAATGGTAATAATTAAGGTCAGCTGTGGCACAGAAGTACAAGCGTGCGAGCTGTAAATGCAACGGGTTGTAGGTTCCATTCCCACTCACAATACCCAATGAATCCAGAATTTGGCATAAAGTGGGGACGGAAGTAACTTAATGGAAATAGAGTGTCAAAACAATAGGGTCCCAGGTTCCTTCTGTGCAGCATGAAGGCAAAAAAGATTTACCTAAATTGCATAATTTTATGCAATAACAGATACTAATAGTACTAGGTTGTTTTAATTTATAAACAAAGTTTCTTTCATCTCGATATTGTAGCATTATTGAATTAGAATTAATTCTTAATAGTTATTAGAATGCAATTTAATGAACGAAGTTGAATAACTAGGTAATTAATTCTTTTAATCATTTAGATTAAATTATTTTTTTATTAAATGAATTAAATTTTAAAATATAAATAAAATAGGTAGGTGTTTATCAGAGGAAATAAAAATAATTAATTCCCTGTAGTGGGAATCGAACCGACAACCGTCGCAATATTTTAAATAAATTATTCATTGACTATATTTATATATAAAAAGTTTCTTTATCACGATACCTAAGCACTTCAATTAAAATAAATTTAAGGAAATTAATAGATATTAAAATGGATGTTAACGAACCGTGTTATATTTGTAATAAAGTAGATTGTTATAATTAAACGAATGACTTAATAGTAGGTATCAGTTGTAATGTCTAGAGTTAAAAAATAGTTTCATACTTTATCACGGGACGTTTCAACGTTTCCTAACCTGCTATATACGGATATAGCAGGTTAGGAAACGTTGTGTTAAGACACTGTGTTCCCCTCCGCACTCAATGTTCGAGACATTTGTGTTGAGTGACGGAACTCAACGCCGTGTTTTGTTTTTCTATCACTTGATATGAAAATATTTTATTCCCACGAGTAGGCATCGTTACCCACAATCTGGAAGGGTTCAGGTTCAAATCTAGCTAGCTTTCATCGAAATTTAAGCATATGCGATACACATTTTATTTACAAGAAATAAGAATTGTTGCAACGACCTCGTGCAATTAGTACATAATTTGGAGTAATTTTTTGTACTACCGCCATTATGTATTCATATCTACATGAATATAAATTAGTACGCTATTAAATTCTCCATTTGTATTTTTCTTAGTTCACCGAAAGTGTGCTTCAAAAACGTCCATTTAAATATTAATTTAAAATTATTATATGCATAAATAGTAATTTTAAAATGTGTTTGTTATCAACTGAAAATTTTTAATTCCCCCATAACACTTATAAACGATTCAAAGGCGAGTCTGATTCGCACTTGACCACTTTTTTACATCTTTATTTTGTTTAACATCGATTGTCTTCTTCAACTTCTTCAACAAGTTCCGTGAGAAATTTGCGATTAATGAATTATAATTTATTTTATAATAATTTAAGTATAATTTTAGAGTCTTTTATAATAAAGTCTTAATTGCTAGTTGGCGGACAATTGTTTTTATGTTTAATAGGACAATTCGCTGGCTTAATAAAAAAGGAAAAAAAAACCACAAAAATAAAGTTATATTAAGTACTAGCAGACCCGCGAACTTCGTATCGCCTGACAGTCGATTCTTTTTTTAATATGTTTTCTGCTATTCGGGACACCGGGTCAGCTAATAAGATAAAAAAATAAAGAAAGTTGATAAGTCAACAATTACATAATGTCAAAAAAAAAATTAAATTCTTGTAATATTCATTAAACATGACAATAAAAATATCAATTTTCGATATCTTGTGTTGATACCTACTTATTACGTTTTATTTCATTTTTACTTATTATAAATTCAGTTTCATTTTCATTGTAGTACTTTATGGTACACGTTATTTTTTGTTTGGTTATCTGGCGCGTAAACAAACAGAGCAGATGGTTTTCCAACACGGGAACAGGCAACATACAATAGACCATGCGAGAAACATGAGTTTTCTATATTAATACCACAAACACTTAATAACTGCCCCTGGGATTTGTTTATAGTCATTGCAAAAGCAAGCCGTACTGGAAACTGTAGTCTTTTAAGCTCGAATGGTATGTCAGTCGAAATCATTGGGATGCCCCGCATCATCAAAAAGTCTTCTCCTTTATAATTTCCTTTCAATATGATTGTTTCTATTACGTTATTCATAATTTTTTTATTGTAATTTAATTCATTTACATCAGTGTGTTTGGCAGCCAGTAAAGCTCTTCCGCTCAGCCAATCATGGAATAAATAATTTTCAGCAACATTTGGAAACACTTTATGAATGAGTTCATCTTTTGATTACGTTAACTGACAAAAACGATCAGGATAGGTGATGCAGCCAGTCAATGCATATATAGGAAGTTTTCCATTACCAATATCAATGAGTTGTTTAGAGAATATGTCTTCAGATTGATCATTTTGCATTATGACATACATATTCTTGCTTAAATGTAATATCTTGACATGTTTTCACAATTTGGAGGACTTTAAACATGAATTTAGTAGCTTACGTTGGACATGGAACCACTCAATCATTACGCCACTAAATTGATTTTTGGTGGTTCCGTAGATCTTTTGTTTTATCTAGAAGAAGATCTATCTATCTGAATTTAGAAGTTCTATGTAAATTCAACTGTCAAAACAAATTAAAGTGGTATGGTATATTCTTTAAATCTGGCGTTCCGAGCGTGCCAGTTGAGCACATATCACTTCGCCAATGTCACGTTGTATGGAAAAGACACGAAGGAGGTTGTACGGTCAGCAAATTAAAGTGTTTAGTAAGTGATATAGTAGATGACATAGCGTCTCATAAACAAAATGTTTCAATTACCTGTAATGACATTTATCATCTTGATTGGGAAAACATAGCCATCTTAACCTTGCCAAAATATAATGGGATATTGCAGTGCATCATATGAGCGATGTGTTTCCTTAATACGTTGTAATCGATTATTTCTACATTGTAAAACAATATCACGTGACTGCAACTTTTCTCCAATTACAACAATGGCAACCTCATCTATAGTAGGTGCATTAAAACATTGCAGTTTTGAAAAATATAATTAGTTAATTGTATTCGTGAAATAAATTTTGTAATTGTTCAACTATTGACTCTTATAGATTAGGCGGGCTGCTAGGGCTTCACATCAGGTATTCGGGCTATCAAAATATATTATAGCCTATATGTAGGCGAAGACTAATAGCTATGCAACAAAAGAAGTTTCATTTAAATCTGTCCAGTAGTTTTTGCGTTAAAGAGTCACAACAGACAGACAGACAAGAATTCCAAAAATTATATTTTTTCTATTAGTTGTATTAAGTCCCCCTGAAGTGTTTTTTTTAGTTTATATTCAATGTACAGATTTTACCCCCTTTACAGTTTTATTATATATATATAGATATATATAGATATATAGATATATATAGATATAGATATATAGATATAGATTTTTAAGGAAACATGATATTAAAATGTGAAAAATAAGTCTCAATCTACTCTACTAAGCGAGTCTGACAATAACAGCGTCGTACAACATCCAATGGTGTTTAATACCCCCGAGTGGGACTCCATTATCGAACCCACAACCTTCGCGTTTTACAGCAACAAGACACGTGATTATATGAAAAGTAGAATCTCTAGAGTTATGTCCAAAAATGTTATTTAGAGGAAAATTGCAAATAAAGAAATATCGCTAATATCCTTTTTAATATCATTAGAAATGTAAAAGTTTGTAAGGATATATGTTTTTACCACTTTCTGTCCACTGCTGAACGGATTTCGATGAAACTTAATAGTAATAGTCACCCACTACCGTAGTATTCGTTCTATTGATTTTTATAAAATATTTCTATTACGTAATTTGTAATATTAGATTAAATATATAACTACTATAACTTTAACGATACAATTACAATAAACTACCTAGAGACAATAAAATATGTGCATTCTCATTTAATCAACCTGTTTCGCTTATTATTATATGTACTTATCGTTATTATTATTATTAATAAAGCCGTTGTGGCGCAGTAATAGGGTTTGAAAGCAAGATTTATTTATAGTCGTGGGTTCCATATCATCTCAGAGAATATTTTTTATATTGCTCTTTCTAATATCACAAGATTCAATCAACGTTGCATCGTCTTTCCATATAAGTACATATATTGACATTCAATTTTTTTTAATAAATATCAGCTTCACGCTGTATCCCGTACACAGCAGTGTAGGCAGAGGGAATCTAGTTTTAAAACACTCCACTTCTCCTCTCTCCACCGAATTCTGGAAACATGGCGTGTAGAATGGCGGAACTTAACGCCGCTATTTGCTTCGACACCAGAGCGAAGAAATGGAAACATAAATTTTTATTAAATATTTCCTACTTCGAGTGGGATTCGAACCCACAACCAGTCACGTTTACATTCATACTTTGTACCCCTGCGCCACGACTGGCCTCTTTTTCTTTTTAAAAATTCTACATTATTATGTCATTATTGCACAAAATGAGCGATATATGAAATATTAATATTAACCTTGAAAAATACAGTACGACACCCGAAATTTGCATAGACATAAAAACGACTATTAACATTTATATGAATATTTAAGATTTTTTTTTATCATTTCCTTCCTGTATTTTTATCGATATTATAAATTTAAATGTATCTAAATGAAATTGACAACCCATTTGGAATGTTAACCAAGTGTAGATTTGAAACCGGTAGCATTATAGTTTTATATAGCTTATAAAGGCATAAATTTGATTTATTTCTATGGTATAAAACATTAAGCTAAATGTTTTAGTTTAATTCACTTCCACAGCGGCCAGAGATTACCAGAGTGCCAGAGTTACCTCACGCACTCAAGGATCTCTAACTCTCAGAGAGGTTTGACACTATAGTGCCATTCATAGTCCTCAGTCAAATCTGTCTATTAAAAATATGGGGAATAATTATCACACATAAAATAATATTTCTCATACATTCATACAAGAATATGAGAAAAACCGAAAAACGATTGTATTTGATTAAGCAAGCGAAGTCGTAGGTAAAAACTAGTTTCATATAGTACAGAAATAATGTAATATGTGTGAAATTGCCCTTATCGTGATAGCACCCCTATTTTTTAACATTTAGTTCCATTTCATTAACTTATCATATACTTAATTTCATTAGCATTGAAAAAAAGGAGCAACTAATTTTATACTATCTGTCCAATTATAGTAAGTTTGTAATTATGTCATTATGGAAATTGACTTGGCAAAGTCAGTTATGAGTTCGATTTTCGTTTTCTTAGTTTGGTTTGACGAGGGGCGGCGTTTACTTCCGCCACTCAACATACAGTGTATCTAAAGTAGCCTAAATATTTTGACATACAACTAGAACTTCATTCTAGTTGTATGTCAAAATATTTAACAGAAAAAAAATATATAATTGTACCGTACCGTATTAAAAAAAATCTATTAATTATTCTTCCACAGATAAAAAATGGTGCATCACAACATACAAATAGGACTTGAAAATATTACAGGAGACTTGGTAAGTTGATTTCTTCTGTTGATTATTATTTAGTTATTATTTAGTTTGAGTGGAGGTGATATATACTTATGTAGAAGCCGTAGCGTTTAGCGCTATTACTATTCTCACTTGGGAATGAAATATTAAATATTTCATTCCCAAGTGAAAATCGAACCCACAACTGTCGTGGTTACTCCAGCGCCACGACGGCCTATATAATAAGTATTTTAAAATATATTATTTTCCATATTATAATTTACCATGTAAATTGCAAGTGTCGTGCATATTTCGATGTCTGAAAATTTACATAATAATAATTAAGTGACGTCATTAATACAATTTGCATTTTTTCGTCATTTATAAGTGATATTTAAAAGTAGTTATTTGTACTATTTTAAAATATTATTTTTGTAGTACAAATAGCAAAGTACTTAAAGGGACTCCGGGAATCTAGTGTTAAGACACTCCGTTCTCATTAAGACAAGTGTCTTTCGTTCTCCACTTTCCAAGGAGGAAATGAAAATATTAAATACTTCATTTTCTCAAGTGGGAATCGAACTCAAGCCTGCCGAGTTTCGCACACCTCTCGTTGAACACGCGTTGTACCTTTGTAATAATATGGTTGATTTCTATTTTTCCAGCAGAATCCAGCCAATGTGCCAAATGGTGATGCTGACCGCAAGGGCAACGTCACGTACGGCATCGACGACGCGCCGTCTTGGTATCTGTGTATATTTATGGCGTTACAGGTGAACTTACTCTTCGTTTATTTGAATTAAAATACCAATTTTACTTATTTAATATTACAAAATCAATGTCAGATTCGAACTTACTACCTTATATAAACATCTGTTAATGAAATAAAAATTAAATTTTTAGTTAGTATTTTTTACGCTCTATTTCACATTCAGTAGGGTAGGCAGAGGGAACCTGGGAATCTAGTGTTGACATTACGATATTTCCGTTCCCCACTGTCCTCCGAATAATAAGACATTTGTATTGAAAAAGATTTAATTTATTTCCAGCACTACCTAACAATGATAGGCGCCATAGTCGCGATACCGTTCATCCTGTGCCCCGCGCTCTGCATGGAGGAGACGGACCCTGACAGGTCCAACATCATATCCACCATGATATTTGTGACAGGTCAGATATCTTGAGGCAATGTGACGCAGTTGCACAAACGAGTGACTGTAGACGTGAAGGTTGTGAGTTCGATTAAACTTGGGGTGTCTTAACAATAGGTTCCTTCTGCCTACCCTGCTATATCCAGGATATAACGTGAAAATGAAAAAAAATACGAGTTATCGTCAGTGAGTCAACATTTTAAATCTATGAAGATATTTGCTTTTGAGTAGCAGTATAAACTGGAACTCAACATCTCGCTGTGCTTCCTTACCAGAGCTAGAAAATAAAAATATTAACTTCGTTTCGTTCCGAGTGGGAATCGAACTCACAATCGTTACATACAGTCGCACGCTTTATAAATTAAAATATACAACTACAAATTATTATATATTTCTGTTTCAAATAAAACAAATAAATTTCTCACTTATCTTATTACTTTAAAAACTAAAATCTTAAACTGTCAAGTCTCATATAAGACACAATTCAATGTAAGTACTAAGTACACAAACATCACGAACCAACCTTTCCACGATTACGTTAATTCTTTAGCACTTTCAGATAAAGGTGATAAATAAGGAATAATATGTACATAACATATCATTGAAGTCTCATTGAAGTCCTGGCGCAGTGACACAGGCGTGTGACTGTATACGCGACCGTTGTGGGTTCGATTCCCACTCGGGGAAATTATTTATTCTTTATTTGTTATTATTTTCATTTCTTCGCGCTGGTAACTATACAAAGCCCGGCGTTGAATTTTGCCACGCAATGCCTCCAAAAATATGGCGGAAAGTGGGTAATGGAAGTGTCGTAATACTAGGTTCCCAGGTTCCCTTTACCTTACCTACCTTGCTATGTGTGGGTCACAGTGTAAAGTTAAAAAATATAAAGAAAGATCAAAGGTGAAAGGTCATAATATAAATGTTTTTCGTTTTTGTTTCTGTGGACCATCCCGTATTACAAATAGCGTATATTTATTCTGTGTGAGTCGCCGGAATGAAAGTAAACGTTACTTAAAGATCAAAGTCAAGGGTCCATTGATAGGCTTCTATTGTCTTTACTTTCATAAAAATACTTTGTATTATAATATTATTTTCCTTTGTAGCTTCACGCTTAATCACGTACAAAGCTGGGCAGGCAAAGAGAATTTGGGAACCTGGTGTTAAGATATTACGTTCCCATCAAGACACATCTGTTCTCCACTTTCAACCGATATCTGGCATTGCGTGTTGAGTGCACTTTGCTCCGTTACCAGAGAACATAATGTTTAGGGCTGTCATTAGTCAATTCAGAAATATAGAGTTAAGCCATAAAAGTTAACATAATATACCTTATTTTTCTTTTATTTCCACCAGGTCTAATAACATGGCTTCAAGCGACATTCGGGTGCAGATTGCCGATAGTCCAAGGTGGTACCATATCTTTCCTGGTGCCCACGTTGGCCATCCTCGGTCTGCCAGCGTGGAAGTGTCCTGACCAAGATATTCTCTCCGCGATGACAGTGGATGAGAGAAGAGAAGTGTGGAAGAGTCGAATGTGTGAATTGTCCGGTGCTATAGCTGTTTCAGCGTTATTTCAGGTTTTTGGAGGTAGGTTTGGGTGGTACACAATGGTGGACATTAATGAATTTTAAGACACTCTTTTCTTTAAAATTTCTTTACATCGAATTTTCGAGGCATTGCGTATTGAGAACTCAACTTCGCGTTTAGTCTTGTTCCCAAAGCGGAAATGCAAATATTTAATAATTCATTTCCTCGAGTGGGAATCTAACCCACAAACATCAAAATTAAGAGAATTAAATTCATCATTATTAAGATAATTAAATATGATTCATTATGTTGTTACTTACATCGCTTATTACACCTGTTCTTATTCTCAGTTAATGTAATGGGATTAAATAAATATTTTCATTAACTTTTTATTTGTATAGTACTGAGACCACTGACATTTTTATATTCATAACTTTTCGATACAAAAGTATTTAGTAAGACCTTCATTGAATAAAAGTAATTTAATTTTACATTTTTATATCTCAGGAGTGTGTGACAATTTTAGAGAAGTTATACCAAAAACTACTTTAAAACTATCGCAAACTCTTAAGTGCATTCACTCTTCGTTATGTACCATACAAAATTGAATATTTCGCAGGTTACTTCGGTATAATCGGATCAGTGCTCCGCATAGTGACACCACTTACTATTGCCCCAACGGTAGCTCTGGTGGGTTTAACGCTGTTCGAGCACGCCGCTGACGCCGCATCACAGCATTGGGGCATCGCTGCTGGGTGAGAACTAGATTGAGCTCTTGAATGTGATACCCATATTGTGGTATTTGAAACCACAATTTTTTTTTCATTAAGTCCAATGGCGTCCCACAGCCGCCCTGATGATTTTTTTTAACGTCACCTATCTAAGAACACCTGAGCTGCTAAAACGAAACTAACGATACAATCAATTATATAAATCTGTTCAGCGGTTCTAGAGATATGAGGTAATAAAAAATATTACATATATACATACAAGATTACCCCTCACCCCCCTTTAAAAGATATATAAATACATACGAACTAGGTCATATTCTACACTAAACGGTCTTTTATACAGTTAACTATCGATCTCACTTAAATAACATACGAGCTGTATATTATAGGTCACTTTTTAATAGCCAAAGCTATTCAGTGATAATAAATTCTGTGTATATATATAAAGGTTATGTTAATATATTGAGGTTGTCGTGGAGCGTGGGTAAAAGGGCGTCTATCTGTAAATGCGACGGTCATGGGTTCGATTTCTATTTGGGGTAATTAATTATTTTCATTTTTTCACGTCAGTTGATAAAACAAATCGCCGAGTTCCCCCATTCAATGCGTAATGTCTCGAAAAATGAGGAACAGAATGTCCTCTGTCTATCCTGCTATTTATGGGTAAATGCGGGATAAAGCGTGAAACTATTTTAAAATATAAAGGCACTGACTCTGTTTAGCAATATGATTCACTTAAAGGATAGTTAGTAGGGCGTTTAAAGAAAGTTATTGAATAGAATCTTTAAAACCTACGCTTTAACGTGGGCGTGAATATTACGGTTACATGCTTACAACTATATATTTATATAAGAAGTAAAGAGCTGAATATTTCTCAAAGAAAGCAATATCTATCTTAAAATATTCAAAGAACTTTTTTTCTTCAGTTCAAATCGAACCCAAAACTATCGCTTTTACAGTCCGACGCTGTTCCACTGCGGTACCTTCCCCTAAATTAATATTAAAGGTTCCCACTAAAAAAGGGCTTAGTAATTAAAATTTTACACCAATTTCCATCCTGGGAGTGGTCTTCCCTTGCACTAATTAAGTATACCTACCTAATACGTAGGAATGTCAAAGGTTATCGTCCCGGTGCACGGGGCTCTATCGATTTTAGTTTTCAGTGTGCATCATACCTGTATATGTATTAATTTATTATACACTAGCGGCCCGCTCGCGGTTTCACCCGCGTGAACTATGTTATTATTAATTTCTGTCTCCATGACTACGTCCTAGTGACGTCTATGCAAAATTTGAGACTCCTAGCATTTGTAGTAACGAAGTTTCATACAAACTTTCGACCCCAAAAACAATCCCTTGGAAATCGAATATTGCAAATTCCCGTCTTAGCGAGCACCTACGTCCTATAAGTAACTCCTATGCAAAATTTGAGATTCCTAGCACTTGTAGTTTCTGAGATTTCGTGATGAGTGAGTGACCTTTCGATTTTATATATATAGATATATGTCAAGGCAGTTGTGGGGCAGTGGGACAGTATATGATTATAATCGGGATGGTCGTGGATTCGATATTCATTTAGGGAATGATTAAGTTTTATTTGTTTTCCTTTTCTCGCTGTCATGGACAAAGCGCTTAAGTTCCGGAACTCTACGCGTAATGTCATGAAATTTTATTAGAATGTATGGAACAGAGTGTTTTAACAATAAGCTCCCTTGGCACATGGGCGTATTTAGAGATATTTTCTGGGTTAGGCGTGTACCTTAGTTTTGCGAGGAAGTTCGCGTAAATATTGTTTTTTTTTAATTTCTAGGGGCAGTTTCTTTATTATTAAAATTTTTGGGGTGGGCACCACACTTTTCAGCTCCCCCTTCGGTTTTCGATTTAAATTCGATTAATGAATTAAATTTAAAGTACTTTTAAAGTATTAAACCATATTAAAATACCTAGGAAATATGCCATAATGTATAAATTGATGTTTTTCATTATTCTAGAATTCTAGATCTCAAAGTCCACTCAAACTATTACAAAGAAGTTATTCTCTAAAGCGCTCCACTTTGCCAGCTTTGTTTCCGTAATAAGTAGTTTAATAATTACTTTCCAAGAGAACAGTTTGTGTTTAAAACTGCTCGAGAAATAAATTTATTATCTACTTATTACATACATAATTAGTATAGCTAAAGCAGAGGGAACCTAGTGTTAAGTAACACTTTATTTTCAATTTTCTGTCTAACTTTCGATACAATTCGTGTTGGCTGGTGGAATTAAGCTTCCCGCTTTATCTACGAGAGGGGATTGAACCCAGAACTTATTATATAAGTATTAGTATTGTATCGCCTAAAAATGTATTCATGTAATAGAAGTTAATATGAAAAGAAACAATTTAAAGAAAAGAAGTAAAAAAATAATAGTTTGTCACAGAATTTTTCTGCCTTCTCAAAAAAAAAAATTAAGAGTCTATATAATTATACAGCTTCACGCTGTATCCCGCACACAGCAGGCTACGCAGAGGGAAACAAGTAAACTCACCATATCTTTCTATCTATCTATTTATCAAGATTCTGACCTATATTTCGATCTAGGCTAAGTTTTTCGCATTGATTTTAAAATTTCATCATATTTACGTTCCGGGCGGCAGGGCCGTTGCCATGGCGACGCGAGCTCAACAAGTGAATATTGATTCTGCACTGATGCAGCTGGACGTTGACCTCTCGTTTTACTTACATATGAGCATGTGTGGTAGCTTCCTGGACTGACATCACTGACATTACTGACATTTCTTAAGCTATATATAACTTGAATATTTTGATTTTGTTTGGATTTTATGAATGATACATTCACATATTTTATTTTTTGTTTTAAACATCGTCTATACTCTGTTTTTTTTTTATTTAGTTTTTAATATATAATTAATTAGAATTTAGTCCTCGCTGTGCTTGAAACGCGAAACAAAAATAAAATTAATAATTTTAGTTCGAACTTCAATTATATAAAGTCTATTAAATTATATTATTTCAATCTTTACATATTTTATTAATAATGATTTTGTAAACAAAGATTTTTATATATTTAAATACATATAATATTATTATTAAGGATACAGATGAATAATTTGACAATCTTTATCACCGGGGGTGTAACTCAGTGGTAGAGTGTCTGCTTCGCATGCTGAAAGTCCTGGGTTCAAATCCCAGCACCTCCAAAGGCTTTTTTGTTTTATGAAATCATGTTTTTATTATTTTTATTTTTTTGTTCTTCTAAAATTGTTTTATTTTCATGTACGTTGTAGGAAATACGCCATTCCCTTAGTCCTATTCGATTTTAAGTTAAGGTTTAAGTTAAGGTTTTGTTATTATATATAATTTTTCTTGTACATTTTTTAAACCACTTCTATTTCACATATTCTGGAGGCATTGTGTGTTGAGTGGCGTAACTCAATACCACGCTTTGTCTTGTTACCAGAACGAACAAAAGAAAATATTAAATATTTCATTTACTCGAGTGGGAATCGAATCTATGACTGGTGTCTAGATTTTTTTGACATTTATTTTGCATGAATAACGAAAATAAAAAGATTTTTTTCTTAACATGTCAACAACAAATTCTATATTGATTTTTATGTCTGATCTTAATTTATATTTTTATTTATTATTTTAGTTTAAAAGAAAATATATTATAACGAAAATTTCTAATATATTGTAATTTTTTTACCTGTAGTAAAAAATAGCAATATTAAGTAATAGCGTAATTCGTAAAAATAGAGATGCTAAAAGCGCCTACTACTTTATTTAAGGCAAACTTACACATCACTTTTTTTGCTTGTACGTAAGAAAATATTAAAAATGTCTGATTTTTTCAAGGCTTAATACAATAAAGAATATAATATATTTATTTTTCAATTTCACCCTGCATTCCGTATATAGCAGGGTAGTCAGGGAACTTACGTATTGAGTAACGGAATGCATTCCTCGAGTGGGAATCGAACCAATAACTGACGCGTTTACAGTCTTGTGCCTTTTGCGCCATGAGGGCCATAACTTACCATATTTATTATTACAATAAATCGGCTCGATTTTAAATCGACGTATGCTTAACCTAATAATTAATTTGTTCCAGAACATTCATTCTACTCACAATATTTTCACAATGTATGAGCGAAGTTAAGATCCCGACCCTGGCGTGGAAGCGCGACGCGGGGTTCTCCATTGTATGGTTTCCGCTTTTCAAACTTTTCCCTGTAAGTTTTATAAAGTTACTTTATATGGTACATTTCTAAGCTCATTATAAAAACTTTTATATGTTCGATATATGTAGTATACATTGAGGCCGTCCTAGTCCTGACTAAACGTCACGCATGCGGGTTCGATTCCCATTCGGGGAATGAATTATTCTCAATTCCTCATTCTAATAACCAGACAAAAGACCGCATTGGGTTCCTCCACTTGATACGGAAATTTGGCCAGTATATTGGGAATGGGGTGTCTTAAAACTAGGTTCCTTTTGCCTACCATGCTATATGTGGGATCCAGCTTAAAGCTGCAAATCAATCTTTTCTATCTCTAGGTATTACTAACTATAGTCATAATGTGGGTGATATGCGGTATTCTGACGGCGACGGAGGCGCTGGTGGTGGGGCACCCAGCGCGCACTGACCTGAAGTTGAATATTATACGCGACGCGCCTTGGTTTAGGATACCTTATCCAGGTATTATAATAATATACAGGGTGGAATTGTCAGCGCCACTTTAAATGAAACCACAGTTTTAACTACTCTATAAAAGCCTAATATAATTCGGAAAAAAAATAATTCTCAAAAATAAAAAAGTTTTTTTTTCAAACAAAATAAATAATAAAATGATCGTTTTAAGATAAAACGCCATTTGTAAAGTATAACATAGGCACGCACACACTTACCTGTCAAAGCAGCAACGTCGCATACGTATGTGTGCGTGACACGAAATACAGGTATGGATAAAAATCGTGAAATGAAAAAAAAATCCTACGTCCAAACCGTTGAGGTACCTTGATTATTTTTTTTAATTCTGGGTTTGAAATATGTTACCCTATATGCAGTTTCAGTAAAAGAAGCGCTGCCTCTTCCACCCTGTATATATTTTTAGTTTATATTAGGTATATGTCAAATCCATTTGTCACATTATAAAACAGAAAGAAAAAATAAATAAATGGTGAACAGAGATGGAGAACGTGGTTAAGTAATTTAGACAGGTCAGGTTTTGATAGGATAAGTGATGACGGAATGGTAAAAAGATTTATGTGGTAAATGTGAGTGGTAATAGAGGAAGGAGGAAGCTTCAGTGCAACTGAAGGTATGATAAGGCGACAGTGGATGAGACAAATCAAGTATGCGGAGACCATGGCGCTATCTTGAGTCTATGGACATCATAATGAGAAACAAAAAGTTACTGACATATAAGGTTAATCTAACTTCTCATAATAAATTAAATACAAATTCTATCAGGTCAATGGGGCTGGCCAACAGTAAGTGTGGCAGGAGTGCTGGGCATGTTAGCGGGAGTGCTCGCGTGCACCGTCGAGTCCATCAGCTACTACCCGACCACGGCGAGGATGTGTGGTAAGCATCTCATCAATGTCTATAAGAGGAGCGGGTTCAAATCTTCTTACGTTCTAATTTATACAACATGTTAGGTCAACAGTGTTAAAAACAAGAATCTGGTCACATTTATGTATTACTAAATTCTAATATTGTGTGTGTCTGTTTAAGGAATTAAATACCAAGCTTTTAATCACCACACCAGAAATATTTAACTTTAAATAGCTGACTTTCATACCTCAAATAAAATATTTGCGCTACGAAAGAGACAAAGTTCATTCTGGTTCCGAAAGTCAACATTTACACACTAAGTATGTGGACAAACAACAGGATAGTAGTCAGTTTTTTTTTCTGTTAAGATACTTATTAATATTAGATTCTTGGATGGGTTCCAAGAGAAGTGGGTTCAAATTCCGCTTCGTTAAAATGTTTACATTACATTGATTATACATTTTCTAAAAAAAGTATTTAACATTTGATTCTCATTGTTTAGGTATACTATAAAATTCCTTTTATGATTACCATTAGTAAGAAGACTATATTATACTGCATTTTATAGCGGCACCTCCTCCACCACTCCACGCCATCAACCGCGGTCTCGGCACGGAGGGTCTCGGTACGATGCTGGCGGGGCTCTGGGGCTCCGGCAACGGAACTAACACGTTTGGAGAGAACGTAGGCGCTATTGGTGTTACTAAGGTAGGTTTGATAAAATAAAATCAGCTTCACGCTCTATTTCGCACACAGTAGGGCAGGCCGTGGAAAACTAGTGTTAAGACACTTAGTTCGTCACTTTTCGCCGAATTCTGGAGGCATTGCGAGTTGAGTTTTTTCCAAATAGGCTTTGGCTATAATATAAATTTTAGTAATGTTATTTTATTGGACACATCTATAATATTTCAGTATCTATAATATTTTTTGACATAATTTGTAGGTAGGCTCTCGTCGTGTAGTACAGTGGGCAGCGCTACTCATGGTGGTGCAAGGCGTAGTGGGTAAGCTAGGAGCGGTCTTCATCATCATACCACAACCTATTGTGGGAGGCTTGTTCTGCGTTATGTTCGGAATGATTTCTGCGTTTGGTAAGTTTCAATTATTTTGTTTTTTACACTCATTCATGATGGCGAATTGTAACTAGCTAAAAACTTTTTAAAAAGACAATAAGCTTTATGATCACAGCAGGGAGAGACAGGGAACCTTTGAACTAAGTGTTAATACATTCCTTACAAATTAAGGCATTTCCTTTCCCTACTTTCCGGAATGTTGTTTTATCGAAGTGCTTATAACATACATTTCTCCACCTAGGTCTCTCCGCTCTTCAGTACGTGAACCTGAACAGCTCCCGCAACCTCTACATCATCGGGTTCAGCCTGTTCTTCCCGCTCGTGCTCACGCGGTGGATGGCGGCGCATAGCGGTGTTATACAGACTGGGGTTGAAGCACTGGATGCCGTGTTACAAGTATGCGATAGTATAAGATTTTGTTTATCCCGCATATAACAGGGTGGGTACAGGGAACCTAGTGTTAAGACACTCCGTTCCCCACATTCCACCGTTCCAATAAAATAATTATTTTATTTATATTGATGCTTCATTTATGTTTTTGTTTAGGTATTGCTCTCCACTTCTATCCTCGTGGGTGGCATCATAGGCTGTTTATTAGATAATTTAATTCCTGGTAAGTAAACAAATACGACTCCAATATTACTGAGTAAAACAAGAAATATTTTATTAACCAGTTCTGTTTAGATTTTAATTATTTTTAAGAAGTTTATCTTTAAGGTGGCAGTATTTTTTTTTCTACTTCACGTTTTTCGCGCATGCAGTAGGCTGCAAGAGAGCAGTGTTAAGACACTTCGTTCTTCACAATCCGCTCGAAGTCGAGAAAGGAAGAAAGTTACGAAACTCAACGTCAGGCTGTTCAAAGGAAGGAACCAGAAAATTAAATGAAAATACTTATTATACCCCAAATGGCGATCGAACTTACAACCACTGCGTTCAAAGTCACAGTCTCCAAGCTCCACTATGGCCTCAATTAGCAACATTGTTTAAGTTAATTTATTAGTTACCTACCTCTTTTTCTTTTTTTAATTTAAACCTGCGTTTAACTTCTAAGCTGAATTGCTGATTTTTTCAATTAGCTTGAGTTCACAAAGCCACAGGGAATAATGCAATAGCATTGAATTAGTTGATTCCATTATTCTTTAGCAGAATAACTACGGACATTTTAAAGAGCATAATTTATATAAAAGATTCTTAGAAAAATACTAAACTACTTTAAAAAATAATAAAAAAATACTTTGACTAGAATAAAATGAATATAGCTAGGCTTTCTGATCCAAAATTGTAGATAAAATCTATTAATATTATTATTTTATAAAAATTGTATAATAAATTTTGGAACGCAAATATAATAAAATTTGTACTTACTAATAAATCAATATTTTAGTTCTAATCATACAAATATATACAAAACTAGGCACAGACGAAGAACGTGGTCTGGAGGCGTGGGCGAAGGAGATGTCACTGGAGGCGGTCGGCGCGAGCGAGGACGGAGACACTTACGACTTCCCTATCGGCATGTCTCTTATACGCAGGTAATCTCTATCCCGCATATTGCAGGTTACACAGACGGAACCTTGTGTTATAATACTTTATTCTCACACTGTCCATATGGTATTACGTGTTGAGTAGCAGAACTCAACGCCGCGCTATGCCTCGACACCAGAGCGAAGAAATAAAAATAATAAATATTGTATTTCTTCTAGTGGACATCGAACCCACTGTCACATTCACGTAGTCACACGTTTCTGCCCCTGCGCCACAACTGGCCCTAAAAAAGTATCTACACTACGGTCATTCAGTAGTGGCCGATTTAAACTTAGATATAAATTGTTGCGTAGTTTAGTGTTTCATCTAAGGACTGTTCTTAGTTTTACATATTTTGTTTCCGAATTCTCCTAAGTTTAGAATAGAAAACCTTATTTCGAGGCGGCCACTACTTGTTAACCGTAGAATAACTTAAGTTAATTTTTACCGTTCGAATGTAAAAAATAAATTTCTATGAAACATTTTCAGGTGGGAGTGGACCAAGTATCTGCCATTCATGCCGACGTACGAGACCGGCAAGTTCACTGCTCTGTTCAAAAGGAAGAAAGAAATTTAGATAAATTTATTATTATTTGTTTATAGTTAAAGAAATTGTTAAATATTATAATGTTTGTCTTAAATATTTGTAATGGAAGCACCGAGACTTGTAAATTAAGGAATGTGTATGTTAAATGGTATTTTTTAACTTCGCGTGATACGTAGACACTTTCCGTCGAAATTTAGAGGCATTGTGTATTTAGTGGAAGAACTCAACGGCGCGCTTTGCTTTAATCGTTAATAGAGCGAGAAAATGAAAATATTAAATAATTCATTTCCTCGAGTGGGAATCGAAGCCACAACAATGGTACGCACTAAAAAAGCTAAGTGACAACGGTGACTTTGAACGTAGGTATAGAGGATTACTTAGAAACAATTAATGTAATGTAATATAGCCTTTAGCCTGTAGCTGGTAGCCTATATAGCCTTTGTCGATAAATGGGCTATCCAAAAAAAATCTATTCGGGTCTGTAGTTGCTAAGCTTAGCGAGTTCAAACAAATTTCTTAGTTTTATAATAGGATATTAGTAGTATATTAGTATATGCTAAATTGTTTGAAAGCGCTGGATTTGAACGCATTTTTTCATAGATAATGTTAATTTGTTACAATTACTTTCGAAAATCCAGTGCCTATTTCAAGACATTATTTTAAATATAATGTCTTGAAATAGGTATATTATTGTGATTTTTTAATATAAGAAAAAAGTTAGAATATAACAATGTTAAGCAGTGAAGTGATTGTTTATAATAAAATAATTATTATGCATTCCTTGTTTTATTAACAGGGTGCGTACACAAGTTAAAATAGTTAAAATCCCATAAATCAATAAATAAAAATATTCCTATATTTTTATTCGTACGCAAGTCCGACTCGCTCTCGGCCGATTTTTATTTAAATATATTACTCCCCCAAAAGACTACGAACTCAAAGTTATCAAAAAGCCTCAGTCACGACTATATTATAGAAAAAAAAAACGATTCTGATACAAAAACTCCTTTGAATAGTATTTCCGTTGGTATCTAAGTTAGCGTACAGTTATCTTTAAACATCATTAGATTGACCACATTCGCAAAATGTATTCCGAATTGAATGGACGTTATGTATTTGTATTTACAAATAAATAAATAAATTTAAACTATTTTTTATTAATAATAGTATTTAATTATCGTTATTTAGATATAAAATAATTTAATAATAATAGTTCGAGATTATTTATCGTGTTTTTAGTGTTTATTGAGTGTTTTTGTTATTTTTTTATTAAAATGTCGCTTGAAAAAAATAGTTTGGATACGAATGGAAAAACTAGTGTACGTGATTTAGATGAGAAAATTCTAATGGAACAAGCATCTGAAGGAAAAGATGAGAGAGGTATGTACTTAATATATTTTTAAATATTACGAATAGGCTCAACGTCTGGTGTGAGTTCGATTCTTATTTGAGGAAAGGAATTATTTTATTTTCCATAAATTACGGCGGTAAGTTTTAAAAGTGAAGAACGGAGTGTCTTATACTAGCCCTATTTTCAAAACATCTAAATTGATATTTTTGTAACATTATTTAGAAGAAGAAACACATTTGTTAAAACTGTATGGAAGTCATCGAGGTTCCAGCCAAGGGATTGATATACCGGATGTTAAAACGCCTATGATTGTTAAACATGTAAGTAAAAACTTTGACAGATAGTTATAGAACAAAAATATTTCTTCATAGTTTTTGTTTTTTAGGGTCCCGTACCTTAAAAGTTATAAAAGGGAACCCTTGTATTCTCACTTTATTGTCGGTCTGCCTGACGGTCAACACTATTCATCTCGAGATCGCGTGGAGGTATTACGCAGGATAGGAGGCTTGTGCCAAGACTCCGTTCCCTCTTTTGCTTTCTAGAAGCATTGTGTGTTGAGTAGCAGAACTCAATGTTGCACTTGAAATTGTTGCAAAGAAAATGACAATATTAAATATTTAATTTTCTCAAGTGGGAATCGAATACATAACCCTTCTCGTTTACTTCGCCACGATTGGTCTCTAAATATAAGTATTATATGAACTCATAACAAGCGTGAAGTATTTATTTTATAATCTTTGACTAATTGAACTATTACAACAACCGCTAGAGAAAAATAAGAGAATGCATTGAATTAACACTATTTTGAATTAAATGAAATATATTCGCTCTGGTGTCGAGGCAAAAAGAGGTGTTGAGTTCCGCCACTCAAGACGCAACGCCTCCAAAATTCGGCGGAAAGTGGGAAACGGAGTTTCTTAGCACTAGGTTCCATCTGCCTACCCTTCCGTATGCGGGATACAGCGTGAAGCTGATTTTTTTTAGTATGCAAGTGAAGATACAGTTTAAAACTAATATTATTATTAAAAAAATATATATTTTCAGATCCCAGATGATATATCAAAGGAAGAAAAAGAAGAACGTAAAGGCAACGTAACGTATGGTATCGACGATGCGCCGCCGTGGTATTTATGCATATTTTTAGCTTTACAGGTAAGATATCTTTATAAATAGTTCTGTCTAGAAATTGAATTTATAACTATCATTCCTTTTTTATTAATTATATGTAGAGTCCGTCACGGTAGAATGGCACAGCGTGTGACTGACATGACGGTTATGGGTTTGATTCCCATTCAGGGAGAAGAATTAGTTAATATTTTCATTTATTTGTTCTAGCAACAAGACAAGGACGGCGTTGAGTTCTATTGTCACTCCATATTAAATGTCTTGAAAATTCGGAAAACTTTTAAGGCTATCCAAAAAGTGTTGTTCTTTAGTTTTTGGAATTAATATTTCTCACAATATATTAAATTTCCAGCACTATCTAACAATGATAGGCGCCATAGTCGCGATACCGTTCATCCTGTGCCCCGCGCTCTGCATGGAGGAGACGGACCCTGACAGGTCCAACATCATATCCACCATGATATTTGTGACAGGTCAGATAGTTTTTAGGTGTTGAAATTCTCATTACTGCCAAGTTGGCTTTTGTAAAATTAGTGTGTCTTAATTTTTACTTTAACAAAGCGATCACCTAGTGTCACTTTTTAAATTTTACCTAAAACCAGGTAACAGATTAAAAAAATACAATGCTCAAATGGGTACAACGAGTAAAATACGGCTTATCTCTTAATTATTTAATTAAGAGATAAGCCGTATTTTACTCGTTACGAGAGCGAGAAAATTATAAAATATTTCACTCCCCCGAGTTGGAATCGAACCTGTAACCTACCACGGATACCGTCCGATGGGAGCTAATAATTTCATCAGCTTTATAGTATTAGTATCTATAAGATTATTTATTTTTGTTGCTGAGATAAGATACATTGCATAACATATATAACATATAGATATTTTATCATTTCTTTGCCAGATAAGTTTTCTTTATTAAGATACCACATTGACATCTAGACAGGACTGAAATTTTTTATGGGTTTACCCACCTAAGTTATAGTTACAGATAATATCGATATACAAATGAAATATGAGCCTGTTTATTTTTAAAATATATTTAATTATTTATGATACTCTATTTTTTATTTTATTTTAGCTTCACGCTGTACCTCGCACACAGCAGGTTAGACAGAGAGAATCTGATGTCTTACATTCCATTCCCTGTTCTCTACCTTTCTTCAAATTCTCAATGATAGGTATTTTGAGTGCAATTGAATATTTTTGATCTTCTGCTGTATCCCCTCCATAGCAGGATAGGTAGAGGGAACCTGGGAACCTATACTCCATTTTCATTTAGATAATCTTATATACACATAAGTTTATCCTTTATAATTTCTAAACAAAATAATAAATACACTTATCAGCATAAATTTTACATATGAGACGAGACGATACAAAAGAGAGGAAAACGCAAAACCTAATATATGTATAATCTATTGTACTGAGTTATTTCTGTTAATCACGTATAGAGTATGTCATGCGAAAAGATAAAGAATACTACCTAACTCATCTTACCTACGCGCTTAGAAAATAATTATGAAAAACTTCATTTTTTTTAAACAAATTAAAGATTGCATTTTTTTGACACAAATGAAGGCCGCCGTGTCGCAAGGGCACAAGTGTGTGAAGGTAAACGGTTATGGGTTCGATTCTCACTCGAAGAAATGAATTATTTAATATTTTAACTTTTTCGCTTTGGTCTCGAGGCAAAACGCGGGGCGGCGTTCATTTCCGCCACTAAAAAACGCAATGCCTCAAGAATTAGGCGGGAAATGGGGATTGGAGTCTTAACACTAGGTTCCCTCTGCCTACCCCGCTGTGTGCGAGATACAGCTAGATGCTCAAAAATAAAAAGATTTCATTACATTACAAATACACATAAAAGTGCGGTAAAAAAAGAAATATTAAAGGCATAATAAATAAACTTTCCGAAAACGCACAACGATCTTAAAAAGCGGCCTTGACTATAAAAAAGCGTCACTTCCTTTAGAGGCGTTTATATTTTTGACGTGTTATATGTGCTCTTTCAATTTGTCGCTTGTATGATCGTGACGTCGCGTCGGTTAATAAAACGCATTTTAGCAATTATTATAAATAATAACAATAATACCCTGCTTTTGCGGGATGCAGCGTGAAGATATTATAAAGCAGGGTAGGGAAAAGGAACGTAGTGCTAAGACACTCCGTTTCCATTCTGTTCCCCACCTTCTGCCAAATTCTCCAGGCTTTGCATGGTGAGTGGTGGAACTTAACGGCCCCCTTCGCCTTCCGCAACCGATATGGGGAATTTTCTATAATAGCAAAGAAAATGGTTAACTTAAACTACCTACTATAAAATAAATAAAATAGCCACTTTTATTACATAGGCAATTATTAAAATTTTCTTAATAAAAATATATGTTATATCTAAGATTAAGAAGTTGTCTAATCTTCTGTTATCAGTAGTTATCAAACGCGGTTATTCGTACTCGTGACGGTTTAATAACCTGCAAGTATCAAGGCCATTAGCAGTGTTTGCTTCACTACTATGCAAACTGGAGTAACTCATAAAATTATATTATTAATTAATTTGTAAATATGATTTTCGCATACATCGATATATTTATATGAATGTTTAAATATTTAATTTTTTTTAGTATGACACGTAGTGCCAATATAAGACCTAAATTAAAACCTAAATTTTGGGTTTTGTCTTCTGTTAGCTAAATTTTGGGTTTTGTCTTCTGTTAGCTATACTGTAACTGTAAAAGTCAGCAAGAATAAAGGTTTTCTTAACATTCCGACCTCCTCGCGCCTTATGTCTGCTAAAAATTAAATGAGATTTCACGCTAAGTCCCCTATAGGTAGAGGGAACCTAGCCATACCCCATTTTCCAATCAATTTTATTTTTTTGACATAGTCTGTCTATACCGAGCTTTGTGTTGAAATCAGAGCGAAGAATTGAAAATAATTCATTTCCCTAACTTCATCATCACCCCTTTCTTCATAATTTTCCAATTCCATCAAGTAATTCCCGAGATGAAGACGTTCAACCAAACAAATACTTCAGTTTTTAAAAAATATATAAATTAAGATAGGCCCCTTTCACTTTGACTCTTCAAAACATAACAAAATACTTTTTTATATAAATGTAACAATTGATAATATTATCCTACCTTATCATATCTCTAGCACCTAATCAAATTGCAGCGAGCGCTTTGTGTCAGTGACCTAAAGACTAAATCCAAGGCCAATTGAAAGAAACGTGTAAAAATTTACTGATAACATTTTAAACAAACGACTTGTTGTGGATTTCCTTGATTTAGGTTAGATATTTATTTTTCTTCGAAATTTAGGTTAGATATTTATTTTTCCTTTTTTTAGCTTCAAGTTCTATTTTACATATAACAGAAAAATAATACGAGTCGTCCTCTTAAAATAACAAAACAAAAAGAAAACGTTTGGAGGTGCTGGGATTTGAACCCAGGACTTTCAGCATGCGAAGCAGACACTCTACCACTGAGTTACACCCCCTATAGTTAGAGTGGCGAAATTGTTAAAGATAAAATGTGAACCATGTTAACCGCTTAGTTAAAAATATTGAATTTAAAAACCATACTTTTTATTCCTTTTTCTTGGAATAAGACCTTTAAGGACTATTCTTACATACCTGTATTTTTTATATAACAGGTTACTTTACATTTTTATGAAGCTAAAGAAGTAATAACAAGCTAAAGAAATAATAGCATTTTTGTCTAATTTTCGAGATTTTTTTATCCACAGACGAAACATCGAGTAGTTTCTACATTAGGACGTTCAAACAAACAGATTCTTCAACTTAATAAAATTAGTATAAATATGAATAGGCTACTCTCGCTTTACTCTTCTAAACACAATTGAATATAAATACATATTAATTCTAGGTCTTATAACATGGCTTCAATCAACATTCGGATGTAGGCTACCGATAGTCCAAGGTGGTACCATCTCCTTCCTCGTTCCGACTCTGGCTATCCTCGGACTGCCAGCATGGAAGTGTCCAGGCCAAGATATCCTGGCTGCCATGAATGATGAACAGAGACGAGAAGTATGGACTAGCAGGATGTGTGAGATATCTGGGGCTATCACTGTAGCTGCACTTTTTCAAGTTATTGGAGGTATGCTTTTGGTTACTTACTACTAATTATATTATACGTTGCTATGGCAACGCATAGTGTACTCGTCAAGTGGTTCTGTCGTTATTACAATTACTTCTATATAATTCATAGGCTATTTCGGCATAATCGGCTCCGTACTCCGCGTGGTGACACCACTGACTATTGCACCAACTGTGGCGTTAGTGGGTTTGACGCTGTTCGAGCACGCTGCTGAAGCCGCCTCACAGCATTGGGGCATAGCTGCTGGGTAAGATTATACTTATACTATATCAATAAATTTTGTTTTATTTTAATAATATTTGGGGCCAGTCGTGGCGCAGATTCCATTCTCACTCGAGAATATGAAATATTTATTTTTTTCATTTCATCGCTCTAGTTTCAAGACAAAATACAAAATTAAATAAAAAATGGTTATTTCGAGCGGTCGAAGCCGCGTCGCAGTACACTAGTATACGTATATAAAAAAATAGAAATATAGCTATTATTGTTTCCCCAATTCATATATATAAATTAAAAAAGCATCTATTATTTTGAGATACAAAAAATATTTTTCTAACAAAGTTAAAATAACTTACATTTCCTTTTAATAATATGACAAAGCATATTTTTCAATACGGAGCTAATGCAGTGCTGCTAGCGCAAAAATATTTTTAAAATTTTTGTTTGTCATTTTGTATTATCTACTTATTTTTAGTATTACTGGTGTTTTTCCTATTTAATTTTTAAAAGGGATGTTACTTGTTAGCTAGGTTTTAATTAATTTTAAAGACTGGGTCGTGTGATATGGAGATATAATATTTTAGCTAAACTACAAAAAAGTAGGCTTAACAAAAGTAATTTAATTTTTTTCACAATATACCGTATATATATAATACATATATGGTATATTGTGAAATATTTAATAAATAATATTTATTTGGCGCTACCCATGACAGGGCCCAACTTTTAAATTAGGAAGTCCACATACCGTTTTAACTTTAGTTAATTAAAACTTTAGTTTATTATTTATTAATATAAATATTACACTCTAATGACTATTAATCCTTAAAAATTTCAGCTTTGTTAAAATTGGGTAGGTCCAGGGGCCCTGGAATCTCAGTCTATTTAAGTATTGTTTTATTTCAATGGATTTATTAGGTAGGTACCTACTAAAAAAATATCCCTTTCATGCGGACGAAGTCGCAAGCGGATCACTCTCTTATTCTTTCTCTCTCTTTCTTATAATTTATTTCGTATTTTGTTTAATTTTGTAAAAGGGCAAAAAGTTCACGCAAAAACTTTCGGGCTATAACTATTATTTATATAAATGAAATGACATATAGATATGACATAGATTCACAAAGCACTGACCTAGTCTATATAATTTTGCTATCATAAAATGAACCGTACTACTATTGCAATAAGAATATATAAATTTACTGTATGTAGTACTGAAAATAGGTCTCCAGCGACAGATTGCCTAAGTGTGTTATTTCAAAGTCCGGCAGATGCGAATCAATATGCGTTGGGCGTGGTTTATTATGTACATAGTATGAGATAACTATGAAAGGATTTTTTTTTTGTAGTTTCACGCTCTTTCCCGTAGCACGGGAGGTAGAGGGAACCGGGAGACATCCCGTTTTTAATATTCCGCCAGAAGTTTGAGTGGCATAACTCAATACTAGGCTTTATGTCCTTTAAAGACAATTTTAATTTGGAATATTAGATTGTTAGTTTTCTCTTTATCAATTTTAGTACATTTATATTTTGGCTTGTATTTGTGTTAGAGGTCGTCGTGGCGAAGTGGTTCAGCGTTTGATTGTAGACGCGAAGGTAATGGGTTCGACCCCCACTGACTTTGCTTCAAAAAGTTGCATATTAAGCTTACGCTATGATGTCATAGTAATAGATGTATGTGTACACATCTTTTTCTCAAGAAATGTAAACCATACAATTTCAAGCGGATTTTTGGTTCAAAATAAATCTTGGGTTGATAAGATCACCGCGTTTATCGTTCGTAAGGAAAATAAGGTGAAGTAAAAGAAGGAAGAAATATATACGAATGTTTCAAGAAAATTTGAACCGAAGATATATTGACTAAAGAAAATTTATGTTTTGATTTGTCTGGTGGTAAAGGGTAGTGGGTACGATTTCGCTCGAGGAACTAAATTATTATCATTTTCTCACTTTGGTTATAATACTATACACCGCGGCGTAGAGTTTTACCATTCCACTGAGCACGTGGATGACGGATTGCCTTAAATTCTTAACTAAGGTCTAGAAATTCAGCGTAAATAATAAAAACATTATGCATCTTGAAATCAGCTTCACGCTGTATATCTTAAAGTATATCCAATAAATATAGAATTTTAATAATCAATTATTCGTTTAAAAAATAGAAATAAAAACTATTTTCACTATTTTCTTTTTTTTATAATATTCATTAATTTTAGTATAATTTTTACACTTTTCAAATAATAAATACTTTCTCTTACTGTCTCTACAGTTCAAGATTTTAATCAATTCCTGCATGTCAAAGGTCCATACTCCATAGCAGGCTGATATGATGGAACAATCAAATTATCCTTTCAAAGCTGTACTGTGCAACCGAACGGTTCCACGATGATTTAGTAAAGTTCAATTTTGGATAGAGCTATTTCCGGCTTTGAGGCAAGATATCTTTAGAGATATCCTATATCCGCTCTCATAAGGCGCGGTTTTGAGTTCTGCTACTCACTACACAATATCTCAGTAAATAATATACCATTTGTACAGACAAAGTTTCTCATCTGCCCACTCTGCTGTATGTGGAATTCTGTGTGAAACTAAAATATTATACTTATTTGTTCCAGAACATTTACTTTGCTGACTATATTTTCTCAATGTATGGGCGATGTTAAGATGCCGACGGTCACGTGGCGTCGTGATGGAGGCTTCACAATCGTATGGTTTCCGCTGTTCAAGCTTTTCCCTGTAAGTTTAATGGCATGTAGTGCTAACTGTGTAAACAAATATCAGAAATTGCCTTTGATCCACATTCCATAAGAATAAGATTAGTTTTTGCAAAAGAGAACGCAGCGCCGTACACCACGATCTCTGCCAGAGATCCAGACCGTCAACCGAGATCTCTCCCTGCCTCTCTTACTGCTCACTCTGGCTTTGTGAATAAAAATGTTAAATGGAAAAAATATTTGTATAGGAATTTGTTTCAGGTATTACTAACTATAGTCATAATGTGGGCAATATGTGGTATACTGACGGTGACGGGCGCGCTCCCGGCAGGACATGCGGCGCGAACAGACCTGAAACTGAATGTTATACGCGATGCTTCTTGGTTCCGCGTGCCTTATCCAGGTATCTATACTTGAGAACGGTTAACAAGTTGTGGCCGCCCTGAAGTTAGGTTTTCTGAGTTTTCGAAGAGAAAGAGAGAGAAGAGAAGATTTTAAGAAATTAATCAAAATTAACAATAATCGTAAAATCTAATCTGTGCAATCATTTACAAATAACTTAAGGGAGGCCACGACTTGTTGTATAAGTGAAACTTAAACGCCCTTTATCTTTTATAATAATTCTATCAGGTCAATGGGGCTGGCCAACAGTAAGTGTGGCAGGAGTGCTGGGCATGTTAGCGGGAGTGCTCGCGTGCACCGTCGAGTCCATCAGCTACTACCCCACCACGGCGAGGATGTGTGGTGAGTACTAACCAGTTGTCATCTATATATTAAACCTTAGGAATTAGGACATTCTCTTCTTAAGTTTTTGGCTAATTTCGAGGTACTATGTGTTGAAATGCGGTGTTCAACGCCACATTTTGATAAGTTGCTGAATAATAAAGTATTGGCTCAAATTATGTAATTTCTCTTCTTCTTTATGCCTCTATGCATATGGCATCTATACTAATATTATAAACTTCAGTCTAATCTCAGGAACTACTGATTGCAAATGAAGAATAGTTTTTCTGTAAAACAGTCTTCGAAGGAGAATTTGACACGTTAATTTTTAGGTTAAAACCACTGATCTTAGAAGGTATTGAGTGTCATATTCATACTTAACTGTTAGTTATTATATTAGAACCAAAGCACATTATATTATTTTAATATAATCCATAGCGGCACCTCCTCCACCTCTGCACGCCATCAACCGCGGTCTCGGCACAGAGGGTCTCGGTACAATGCTGGCGGGGCTCTGGGGCTCCGGCAACGGAACTAACACGTTCGGAGAGAACGTTGGCGCTATCGGTGTTACTAAGGTGAGCTAACTGTGCATACAAATAAATAATATTCGTATATCTATTCTTTTTAAAAAAATAATTGCTATAAATATTCAGAGTTATTGGATTATATCTAGGTTCATAGTTATACTATCTTTTAAAACAATTATTGATATTGATTTGTTTATTATAACACTTAATTATATACTTCCATTACTTTTCTAGCCTTTCCCACAGCAGTATATATAAAAGTTCCTAAGATTTTAAAGGTAGATAGACAAATTTTCATAATTTCTTCCCAATTAGGTAGGCTCTCGTCGCGTGGTGCAATGGGCGGCCGCGTTGATGGTGGTGCAGGGCGTGGTCAGCAAGCTCGGCGCTGTCTTCATCATCATCCCACAGCCAATCGTGGGCGGACTGTTCTGTGTTATGTTTGGGATGATTGCTGCTTTTGGTATGTTCATTTTATTGAATCATTCTAGTTGTTAATTTTCCTTTTTTTCAGCTTCACGCTGTGTTCCGAATGCTTCACGGTATGCAGAGGGAGCCTAGTGTTAAGACAGTTCCGTTTCCCACTTGCCGTCAAATTCTTTAAGCATTATGTGTTGAGTGGTGGAACTCAACGCCGCCCTTTACCAGAACGAAATCAAAATATTAAATATTTCCTTTCCTTTAGTTGCAATCTAAACCACAACCTGTCATGTTTACAGTCGCTTGCCCCCTTTCGCCACGGTTGGCGCGAACTGGTACTGACTATAACCAAAACTTTTTAATATTTTCCTTTAAAACTCTCTAGGTCTCTCCGCTCTCCAGTACGTCAATCTAAACAGTTCCCGCAACCTCTACATCATCGGTTTCAGCCTGTTCTTCCCGCTCGTGCTCACGAGGTGGATGTCTGCTCACGGTGGCGTCATACACACCGGTGTTGATGCGTTAGATGCTGTACTGCAGGTGAGGAGAACTCTTCAAAGATTTTTTCACAAAAATATGTTATTATTCAGTTTTATTTTTATTCTGATTGTTTTAACAGGTTCTTTTGTCGACGTCCATCCTTGTCGGAGGTGTTGTTGGTTGCGTATTAGATAATTTAATTCCTGGTAAGTAACTAATTAATCATGTAAAATTATCTATATATATATAAAAGAACTTGTATAACATATTATAAAAAGCCTAATTTTCTACATGAAATACGTAATAAAAATTGTAGTGCATATTATTGTAGATTTTGTGAACTTTTCGCTCGGGAATAAAATAATCAAAAGTGAACAAAACATACAATCAGCGCAGCTACAGCCAATTTCAGGATGGTCACAACTCGTCAACTGTACTATATAAACGTCGTCCTCGCGTGACCAATTATTACGAGCATTTATTTTATTTCCTTGAATTTCCGTTTTATTGTTTGGTTATGTGGTTGATTGTTTGTTTGAAACCCATTTATATAGCCATTATAAATAGTTTAATAGTAATATAGTTCTTGTGATATGCAAAAGGTGGAAAACTTTTCGATTTATTTGGAGTAATAGAATATGAATGGAATGAAATACTGGCCTCATGGTATATTTTTTAATAGTCAATTATATATATTTTTATATTATTGTATTTTTTTTCATTTATTTAAATATAAATTATGACAGGCACAGACGAGGAGCGTGGTCTGGAGGCGTGGGCAAAGGAGATGTCACTGGAGGCGGTCGGCGCGAGCGAGCAAGGAGACACTTACGACTTCCCTATCGGCATGTCTCTTATACGCAGGTAAATGTTAATAATTGTAATTACGACAGTTGTGGGTTCGATTCTGATTCGGAAAAATTCCATTCTTCACTTTGATAAGAAGTCTTGGTAAGAAGAACTCAAAACCCAATGTCTCGAGAAGTCGGATGGATTGTCTGGTTTCTTCTGCCTCTTCTTTTTTTAACACAGCGAGAACTAAAAGAAACATTGACTCGACTTAACGTATCCTAGAAATTTAATAGTTATCACTATCGGATTAGATAAATTCCTGGGTACCTAACCCAGGAATAGGTTACGCTACTTACGAGTATTTATATCTAAGCAGGCGATGAGTGGTAAACACGGCTGAATTTAGATGTTTAATGCTTAATGCTTACCTATTACTATTCGATAAGGATTGGTTTTTTAGCCAGAGAGCGAGAAGCGTTAAAGACTACGGCCTCTGCAAACCTCTTTGCCCTGACCTAAGTCATCAACCTCTTCATATATGACATTTGGAAAGTCATCATAGTTTTTACGTGACCTTACTTCACTTTTATTATTATTTTGCCTTAAACTACAGATTTCATTTTCCGTACTTTTTGCTAGGTTCCCTCTGCCTACCCTGCTATATACGAGATACAGAGACGTTGGTATTTTAAGATATTAGTGATAATAAACAAAATTTTCAGATGGGAGTGGACCAAGTATCTGCCATTCATGCCGACGTACGAGACCGGCAAGTTCACTGCTCTGTTCTACAAAAAGAACAACTAAAGATAATTTTAATTGTAATTATTGTTACAATCGATGAAATGTTTACTTTTTAAGTAACTATTTTAAGCCCCAGTCAATGTTATATAAAAAGTCAATATACCTAAGTAAAAGTTTACACAATAATATTAATTATGTTTTATTTAATTAAAAACCCATACCCTTTTACTAATACTATCAAGAAACTTGGAAATGAGAAAACTTATAATACGAGTACATTGCCTTTTGGGTCACAAACACCGAAAATGCGAGCGCCCATACTAAAGATGGGGTTTATGACATCAAAGATAAAGCGGTGTTAAACGTCGCCACTCACTTTAAATGACACAGTTGTTATATATTGAGTTGATAGGTAAAAAATCCCCATAATAAGGCGGTGCATTGAGAATGAAGTTAATAATATAATATCATCGATGTCAGAGCTGAGAGCGGATTATAAATACGGCCATAAAAATGAAGAAGTAAAAATCAACATACGAGATAACAACAGAAAACAGAGAACGGAATGTCTCCACACTAGTCCCTCTGCTTGCACGTCTGCGAGTAAAAGCAGAAAGCAGTGCAATATAAAATAAAACAAAACAAAAAAAAATTCAACATCAAAATCAAGCTTGTAAAGCTCATTAGGAATGCAAAACACTCTAAAGTGAAAAGCTCGTCGGTTCCAAGTGCAGAAACAAAGCACCATTTGTATGAAATGCGCAACTTCCACAGTTTTTTTTACATTAAACTTAGTTAAAAAATGTTGTAAATTTCACTGTTGTTTACTAATTGTGTTGTTGAATTATAAATCAACATCTATCTATACGTATTTATTTTATAAACTTCATTTCCTCGCACTGGTAATGTTACAAAGCGCGGCGTTTAGTTCCGCCAAACAACACGCAATGCGTAACTCGGAGGAAAGTGGATGCAAAAATGGTTTAATAGGAACGAAGTGTATTAACACTATGTTCCCTATTCTCTATTCTCTTTCTTCTATTGTACGAGGTACAGTGTGAAACTAAAAAAAAGAAAACAGAAAAAATATATATCAATTAGTTTAATCGTCGTCTCTGAGTGAGCTTTTACTGCACTGTATCCACAAGGATAGAGCTTGCAAGGTTCTTAATGCGACATACGTGACCACGAGTATATGGGCGGTTTTAAAGTATTTATAACTAATAGTATCAAAGGAAAATACAAGGAAATTGCATGTTATAGCACCAAGCTTCTACTTTTTAGCACTGCATTTTCACTGACGGAAATTAACGCCGCACTTTGTCTTGTTACCAGGGACTGGAAATGAAAATAATAGTTTTTGTCGCGTGTGAAATATAACAATTTTTTTCTTCAGTTTAATGCTGTATCCCGCATAAAGCAGGCAGGGTAGGCAAAGGGAATCTAAGACACTCCGTTACCCACTTTCCTCCGGATTTTCTAGACATGACGTTTTGAGTGGTAGATCTCAACGTGGCGCTTTTTACCTTGTTAATTGAGAGAATAAATGAGAATATTTAAAAAAAATAATTATTTTCCATGAGTGGGAATCGAACCCACAACCATCACGTTTACAGTCAGACTCTACTCTGCTGTTCCACGACGACCTTAAACAAGACTTCATCATCAAATATATAGTTAGTGTAGACGAAGTGGCAGTGGCAGACGAGAGCAATATGGCTTAATAATGCTTACTCTGTATATAGGTCATGTATTTAATTCGAGGAAAATATTCCATTTGATCTGGATCTGTATGAGTCAAGAGGAAACTCTTGGAAGAGAGCAATACAACACATTTAAATCGTAATTATTTTTTATTTAATACTACATTCCAGATATAACTGGGTTTGCAGAGGCAGATTTTTTCTAGTTCGCTATGATAACGACGATACAAACCGCGGAGTTGAATTCCGCCGTCCAAGACACAATGTCTCGAAAATTCAGCGGAAAGTGTCTTAACACTAGGTTCTCTCTGCTTACCCTGCTATATGCGGGATACAGTATGAAGCTAAAAAAATATTTTTTTAATTAATCTACGAATAAGCTTGAATTGTATGAAGGCACAGGAATAACGAAGCTTTATTGATCAAACAAAAACGTCCTGTGACAAAGCAATTATCCTAATTACATAATTCCCTACGAAATACTGTAGTTCCGTTGACTTTCAAATTGCTCGCCTTTAACTTTTCAATTTTCATTTATTTTTTTAAATTTAGTAAAAAAGAAACCAAGAGAAGAAGAAAAGGTAGATCCTCAGGCTTTTTACGTGATCTCCCTGTCCTCCTGCCTTTCTTAAACTCACCCTTACTTCAAAAATCTTTTCTCCCATTATTTCGTCACTAATATCTCTACGTAGGTACCCAAACAACCATTTAATATAATTTATTTGCCTTATAAATATACCAAAACGAATTTGGGTGTAAAATCTTAATAACCTAATTTCGACGTTACAAAGCGTTGCAACCCTTATATATTCTCACACCCTTTAAAAGAAATGAGCTCATATTATTCTTCTTGATGACTAAAACATTTCGTTGCCACCGTATTTGTCTTCATTATTTTATTAATAATTAAAAATGTTTTCTACTTTAGACTAAGAATTAATTCTTCTTATTAATTCTTCACAGCAGCTTCGCGCTATATCTATTATATAGCAGGGGCACACAGGGAGAGACAGAGACTGTAGAAAATGCTGGAAAATAATAAAAGAAATAAAATGTAAATATGATAGTGTGTTCGATTCCAATTCAGGGCAAGGAATTATTTTTGTATCTTTGTCTAGCTCGTTCTTTTACCAAACAAAACATTGTTTTGAAAGCCACAGAATGTCATGCTTAATTTTCTACTCAATTATAACATTTTTCTTCTATCTACACTGCTATATAAGGAATACAGAGTGAAGTTAAAAAAACAATCAAAAACCGTAAAACGGTTAATTTAGAAATAAATACTCCATTTTCTCAATTAATTGTGATTCTTAAGCGTAAAAGTTGGTAATTGTGCCAAAAGACACTATTCTTTTTGTTTTTCGCCATTTTCGTTACAGCTTCAGTCAGGTCAAGGGGTTATTGAACTATTAAATACCAATATTACACTGGCAGAAGCCAAATTAAGAAAATAATTGTCAATTTCTATTTTATATAATTATATGTTATCTTAAAATTTGGTTAGCCAATGACCAAAACGCCGATGTTGCGTAGGCGTACAAGCGTGTGACTGTAACTCGACCGTTGTGGGTTCGATTTCCACTCGGGGGAATGAATTATTACTTATTAATATTTTCATTTCTTCGCTTTAATACCAGAGCAAAAGCGCGGCGTTTAGATCCGTCATTCAACACGTAAATATTAGGCGGAAACTGGGGAACGGAGTATCTTAACACTAGGTTCCCTCTGCCCATTTTGCTATATGCGTGATACATAGATATAAAGCTGAAAAAAATATGTATACAATTTACATTTTTTGATGTTATAATAATACTTTTATACATGTACAATGTACATACATAAATAGATATGTACACACATATGTTCGGAGAAAATAATAATTTTCATTTTCTCGCCACGGGTTCTCCCACTCAACACGGTGCGTGGGAAACGAATTATCTTAACACTAGGTTCCGTCGGCCCACCCTCCAATATCGGGATACAAAATTCATTTATCATTCATTTATTTTGTCACAAATTCCATTTGTCTAAACCAAAATACAACCAGTACATTTAGTATTAAGTTGATATTAGGTCATTTACAAATGCAGGGTATGCACTATCGTACTACAGTCGTACAGTGTTTTGCGCACGCATACTAACCTGTTGGCAGGGGGTGTGTGGGGGGGGGGGGATATCGACCAGGGCGAGGCGAACCAGTCCCGGCCGGTACTTACGCAAGTGAACACGTATCTACGTTTAGGCGGTAGTGTACCCAAAGTGAACGCATGCGATCGCATTCCTTCACAAATTGTTGTTTTCAACCCGAAATGCTGACAGAAAGCTGGCCCCATTGAAAATATATTAACAGGTAAACAGATTTTTGTTATTTTTTCTTATTTTTCGAATTTTTTGTGAACGTAATTTGTGTTTCTTTACTGTGTTTAAACTAAATTGATCGATCTATACTCGTATATGCTGAAAATGAACGAAAAAATTCCAAAAAAATATTAAAGTACCCTCCAAAATAATTAAAAATTGCCTTTTCAACGAAAATCGTGTATATTTTAGCAATACTTTCTATATATTTGTTGTTGAACGACTATTCGTAAGAACAAAGAAGCTTTAAGTCCTGTCAAACGTAGCTTCCACTTTTAGTTCTAGATATATCGATTTTGCAAATGTTTATTGTTTCTTATGGCCTGTTTTGCGTCATTGTGTATGAATGTGTGCCTTTGTAACCAACAAACTATTTATAGACAAAATTATAGAAAAAAAACACAAATTAAAAAAAATAATTTAATTATAGCATACCATTTATTAGGATTTGTCGTGTCTTTTTTTTAACTTTCGTATGATCATGTCTAAATATGAATATAATATGCGTATGATCTATGTTATATTGTTTTAAAACATTTGTCTAGATATGTTTCTGACGACACATTAATGAAATTTCACAAACTAAATAAGATAATTTCATAAAAAGTTCTCTTTTCATGCCTGAAATTAATTTAAACCAATATTTTTAGTAATGTTTTTACTTAGAGTTGAATATAAATTTTAAATCATTATGCCACTCTACGCTAATCTCTTAGAACTGATTGACTTCCCATAGATGGAAGTTCAAATGAGTAAACTGTACTTCTTATAATTTAGCTTTTGTGTGCTTTACTTATCTATACATATAAAAATTGTAACTGACCGCTGTCTGTGCATGGAAGATACATGAAAAAATCGATTATAGAGGGCATGTATCAACCAAACGTCATAGAACCCAAAACAATGATTTTAAAATGTTTATCTGTCGGTTTGTCTATGCGTTTGTGCACGCTAATTCCTGAAACCGCTTAACTGTTTTAAATACAAAATATAGTGTTTGTTTTATTTCAATCGGTTGCGAGTTCAATTCCCATTCGATAGTATGATTTTTCGTTTTCTTGTTTTGGTAAATTAGAAAAGCGCAGTATTGAGTAGCACCAACCACGACGCAATGTCCTGGATAGTTGAGAACGGAGTGTCTTAACTCTGTGATCACCCTGGCTGCCCTCCTATTCGAGGATACAGCATGAAAATAACATAAACTATTTCTTTATAATACTGATGTGAAGGTTAAGTCATCACTCGAGTAAGAAGTTGATGGGTATACTTCAACGACTTCCTCCTTTCAATACGCGTTAAATAGTCGCTTTAACGGATTTGTATCTAATATCCGGTTCGGAAACTAGACGGTAATAGCTCACTTTAGGTAAATATTTTATGATTTAATATGGTAATAAGTTTCAGTATTGGTAATATAAGTTTTGTTTATGTTTGCGTTATATAATTCAGATAGATCTGACGTGGAGTTAAGTTCCGCCATTCACATAATGTCTCGAAAATTGTGTGGGAATTTGCGTAGTAATTCCTGAGATTAGTTCAGCCAAACAAACTATTTGGCTAAACACTTACTAAGATAAATACTTGAACAACAAAAAAAAAACAAAATAATAATTGAATTCAGCTTTAAAGTAACAATAATAATAGCTGTTGGCACAGTTTCATATTCTACAGGTTGAAATTTCAAACATTAAGATATTTCACGATACTTTTGGTATAAAATTATTTTGTCACAGATTGTAAAAAAATAACTTCACTCTTTATCCCATACATAGCAGGTTACCTAGGGTTAAGTCACTCCGCTCTCAACTTTCTGCCTAATTTATGTTTCATTTTGAGTCCAGAAACTAAACGCTACGCTGTTTTTTTTTTCCAGAGCGAGAAAATAAAAAAATCATTCCACCCAAGTGGGAATCGAACCCACATTCGCTGTTATGTACAATGGGACGGCTTCTAATTAAATTTAATATTATTAGTATAATATTCTGATTAAAACCTTAACGACATTTCTATCTCAATTCAAAGTTCGTATTAAGTACATGACTTAATTTCGTAGCAAGGTCTCGTAGCGCGCTACGTCGTAGCTAGTTTGCTATATTGTAGTAGCTTTCCTTATAATATGAAGAGGTTGGACATGTGTAGACTTTATAACTTCTTCTTATTTTCTTTGTATATTATTTTCTCGAATTTTCTATATTTTAGAGTAAAAATATAACGATTTCTGTGTAATTTTTTAATAGTTATTAATTTAAAAAACATTTCATTCTCCATTTTTAAGACTTGGCGTGTCTTATTTTGTTACCATAGCTATATTACGAACAAAAATCATTCCCCCGTGTGGGAATGGAACCCACATCCGTCATGCTTACAATCGCTGCGCAATGACGGCCTCACAATATTTATCTTATATATTCTGCTTTTATTCTCCTGTTATAAAATATCTGCATTTTTTCCTACTTTATATTTTTACTCCCATGTCTATAACATTTAAAAGTCAGCTGAAAAGGTATAATAAAATTTTATAAATGTTATTCCACACTTAGTGGTTAGAGCGCTTAGAGCGTTTTCAAGAGGGGCGGGTTCAAATTCCACTTCGTCCAATTTTCATACTTTAAAAAAAGTTTCAATCACATGAATTATGCAAAACCCCAACTATTTTACTTAACTTAATAAAAGTGATAATCCTGTCACCTTTTCAGGAAAATTATCTTTCTGAAATTTAAAAAAAAAACTAAATGGCATTTTTTTACCTTACTAAACTTCTTCTTGGTAATTCGTAATGTGCCCTTGCGTGGTCGGTACACCCAAGATCGTTAAGATATAATAAACTTCACTTTTAATTACTGTTGTACTTATATACAGTATATTTATAAGTATAAAACAAACTCGCTTTTCGCCGATGTACGCTTCAATTTTTTAAAATGATTTTAACGGTATATTCATAAAACAATCCATCGAAGCGCAGTAGTAGTGTCTTACTCTAAACGAGAGACTTATAGGTTTGATTTCCATATACAGGTAGGCAGAAGGAGTCTCGTGGGACGCACTGCCCAATTTCGACCTATTACGAGTTAAATTGCGAAAATCAACGTCGCGCTTTGTCTTGTTACCCGAGCGAGGAGATGAAATTAATTAATTCCCCGAATAGGAATCAAACCCACAACCCACTTGGATACACACAGTCAGGCGTCAGGTACAGTCAAGTCCTAAACTACGTATTGTATAGAAAAAAATATTTTAAATATCTACAAACACAAAAGGTAATTTCCATTCGTTATCTTAGTAGCGGAAGTTCTTTGTAGTCTTTGAATAAGCCCGTTTTAAATGTTTTATTTAAATGTTCACGTTTACATGAATCGCTCGCGGTTCAGAGTTGTGCAGTACGGCCCTTAAACACATTTAAATGTTATAGGTTTTTAATTATTTCAAGCAATCGTTGCTAAGTGGGTTGCTAACTGACTGTATAGCCGACGGTTGTAGGATCTATTCCTATACGTAAAGATAATAGATAATTGCATGTCGAAGTTTAGCAGTTGTAAATATAATTCAAAAATAATAGCTTTAATATCAAGTTTTTTAAAATTTCTCTCTGTATCTCATATAACAAACATAAAAAATCTTCTTAGTTTTCCCTCTATACTAAAAATGCTATAAACAGTTAGTTAGTATAATTAATGCCAACCCTATAGAATACCACCTACGTGAGCAAAATATCATTTTTATCAGTGACTTTCTGCTTCGCTGATCATCAGCAAATAGTGTGCCTATAAATCTTTTAGTTAAATATGATGTTTTTTGCCAGAAGTGTAAAAACTGTTGGTGTTTATATGGTTATGTTTGTCTCACGTTACTTATAAAAAGTATACAGGGTGGAAGAGGCTGCGCTTCTTTTACTGAAACTGCATATAGGGTAAAATATTTCAAACCCAGAATTAAAAAAAATAATCAAGGTACCTCAACGGTTTGGACGTAGGATTTTTTTTTCATTTCTCGATTTTTATCCATACCTGTATTTCGTGTCACGCACACATACGTGTGTGACGTTGCCGCTTTGACAGGTAAGTGTGTGCGTGCCTATGTTATACTTTACAAATGGCGTTTTATTTTAAAACGATAATTTTATTATTTATTTTGTTTGAAAAAAAAACTTTTTTATTTTTGAGAATTATTTTTTTTCCGAATTATATTAGGCTTTTATAGAGTAGTTAAAACTGTGGTTTCATTTAAAGTGGCGCTGACAATTCCACCCTGTATACTTATCTACATTAATTATAATATGTGTTCGTAAATAAACGTCATATGTTAAGTTAGTTAGTTCTACGACAGGCTATGGGATCGATTCCCACTCGCAAAAATGAAATATTTGATAATTTCATTTCCTCGCTCTGGTAACGGGGCAAATCGCGGTGTTGAGTTCTCCCATTCAATAGGCAATACCTTCAGAAAAATGAGAGCAGAGTGTTTTAGCACTAGGTGCCCAGATTTCCTCTGCTATGTACGAAATGAAGCCCGATAACACAACAAGTATGTTGAATAATGGATATTCACGCTGCACTAGCTGTTACCAGAGCGAGGGAAATGAAAATGATTTAATCGATTCCCCCACGTAGAAATTGAACCCACAATCGTCACCTTTACAGGCCTTATGTATGACAACAATAATAATCAGTTTAGTTTGTAACTAACAAGAAAACAAAGTTGTTTAAATTTACTTTCAGCACGGGAAATCATCAATCATTAACACTGTTAATACAATAAATAAATAACGTGTTTGTATAAACAAACCTTTATGAGTTTACATCACATTATTATTATTTTACATTTATTTAATGGTCCAGTAGAAAATAACTAAAACTTTGAAAATAACAAAATAACCGTAGCTACAGCGGCCTTCAAAAAGCTACTCATTTGAGGCAATATAGCCTATAAACTTCTTCGATAAATCTGATTTATCCAAACTATTTTTAAATTTTAACCAGTAGTTTCTGAGATTAGAGCGTTCAACCAAACATGCTTTAAAATAATATACTTGCAGATAAACACGACTTCTCTGCTATAATTTATTTAATGATAACAATTTTCTATCGTATGTTATGTAGAGATGCGTAATATTATTCTTCATTATCATTTCTTTTTCATTTCGTGAATATCCGGTTCCATGATTCATTAAAATGATATAAGAAAAAATATACATGATTTCGTACTTTTGAAGGAAAAAAGAAACCCTATCAGATGTGATCCTAGAAAGTGATCTTATAAAGATCACTCTGTTGTCCGTCTGTCTGTCTGTCACAACCCTTTGTCTCAGGAACGTTTGGAGATATCGGGTTGAAATTCAAACCATATACTCAGATCTACGGCCCCATGATTTTCTGATAAAAAACATATTACTATATTTACTTAAAAAAGGAGATATAGCCGTTTATATAGCAAAAAATGCGTATAGGAGGAGTCCCTCTTGCAAAGGAAACCTAGTGTTAAGACACTCCTTTCCCCACTATTCGCCCAGTTTTGCGACCTGGCGTGTTAAATTGTCAAAACTCACTCGCTCTTTCTTGTTATTAGGACGAAGAACTTGAAATAATTCATACCCTCGTATGAGAATCAAACCCACAGTCCTTGGGCTCACTGTGCCTTCTTGACTATATAAAAGTTCAGTAATATTCCATATTATTTACATCGTAATTATAATGAATACGTAGATTATCTATTCATGGCATCGCGCTTGTATAAAAGTTTATGGAACGTAATTAATTGTTAGTCCGATGTTAAGTGCGTCATAAAAGCTACACACTTATAGCTTTGTGAGGCTTGATAATAAAAGTTGTGACTACTTTTTTTTTGCTTCACGTTCTATCCCGCAAATAGCAAGGTCAGGATGAGAATCTAGTGTAAAAACACTCCGTTCTCCACTTTCCACCGAAATTTGGATTGTGAAGTATTACGTGTTGAGCAGTGGCATTCAAAGCCGCGCTTTTCCTTATAACGAAAGCTCCACTTCCATTTTAAACCTTCGAAGAGTTGCGTATACTCAACACCAGGAACGGAACTCAACGCTGCAGTATTTACTTCAATTTCCAAGTATAATTCTAAAAGGAGACATTAAGTGTTGATTAGCTAACTTCGTCGCCGCGTCATGTGTACCAAATCGAATATTTTTATTGAGTAAGAATTGAACCCATAACCATCGCATATATACATTACTCGTGAACATCCTCCAGCATATATCATATTAATATTTAAAGTTAATAAATAATTTAAATAAATCGATGTTCATTTCTATATACGTTTTGGTGAATACAAACACTCGAGCGCGATCAATTAGCCCGCAGCACTCGAGCAGTGTATCGCGTTTTGATATACCGAGTATATTTCAATGGAAAGATGAATCATATTCAGGGAAATCGACCAATTATTTTTATTGATGCATGTTTTAGTGCCCTCATGACGCAGGGGCTGGCAGTGGGGAGTGTAAACAAGACAGTTGTGGGTTCGATTTCCAGTCGGGGAATGGAAGTGTTAATATTTTCATTTTCCCGCTCCTGTAGACGAGGCGATCTTAAGTTCTCAACGTGCTAATAATATTGTCTCAAAAATTTATTGAACAGTGTCTTAACACTAGGTTCAATCTACCTATCCTGCAATGAGAGAAGAAGCGTGCAGTTGTTTTTTCCAAAATTTAAAGGCACGACAGGTTGTGGCTTCGATTCTCACGTACTGTACGTAACGTATAACGTATGTGTCTTAAGTCTAGGTTCCCAGGTTCCCTCAGCCTACATGCCAATGTGTCGAATACAGCGTGAAGCTAAAAAAAGAATAACTAAATTTAATTTTTTTATCAGCGTATCTCGTCTGGGTGAGGGCGATCGATAAACTCGTACACTCGGTTACATTTCCCAAAGGCGCACTATTTATGTATGTATGAAAATTGCATTGGTTGAATGCAGTAAATGGAATATTTTATTTTAAAAAAATATTAATATTAAATCAGCTTCACGGTTGTGGGTTCGATTCTCATTCGAGGACATTAAATATTAAATATTTTCATTTTCATTTCTTCCGCGCAGGGAACCTGGAAACCTAGTGTTAAGACACTCCGTTCTTATTAAAACAATTGCGTTTCCTATTTTCCATCAAATTCTGGGGACATTGCGTGTTGAGTGGCGGAACTCAACGCAGCGCTTTTGGCTCGACATCAGAGCAAGATGAAAATATTAAATATTTAATTTGCTTGAGTGGGAATCAAACCCAGAACCTACCGCGTTTACCGTCCCTGTGCTCCACGACTGGCCTCTAACTATAACATACGGTAATTTATTCTATACTAAACCATAATGAACCTACGAGATATTACGTCACAAAGATGTTTATAGGCCATATATAAATACCATACATATATACATATTTCCATATATCCATGTCATAGCTGTCAAACGATATCTTAATGGAATCCCATCTGGAGATCCCGTCTCATATTTTGAAGTAATTTATATGGGTGTTCCACAATGTTTATATAGGTATAGTGTAATTCTTCGCTAAGCTTTTTGTGTGAAATTGAATTTCAAATCTTGAATTCAGTTCTCAACTGAAATTTCTTGAGTTTTCTTGCTTGGCTTCACACTGAATTCCGCGTATTGAAGATAGCGGGAACCTAGTCTAAACACACTTTATTCCCCACATACAACCCAATTTTCGAGCTATTTCGTATGAATGGAGAAACTCTACGTTGCATTTTGTCTTCTGACCAGATAGAACTATAAAATAAAAATTAAGTTTTAAGCCAATAGAAAAAGAACAGCTTAAGTGCGAGTCTGACGTGCCAATCGAGGTGTCCGTACCTAATTTAGAATTGTAGGTCATCGAGAAGTACAATTTATAAAAGCTTACTAACTTAAGTTTGCATGCATATGCACTTACTTAGTATGAAATGAATTACAATGAATATAGGTTGGTATTGAATTTTTTTTAAGAAATTCCTATAAACGTTCACTTTCGGTTGTTTTTCTTGATTTATGTTATAAGTTCTCAATTCAGGCCAAATGTCATAACTGTAAATCCACGGGAGTTACTGCCCTTTAGGCTTGGATTCCGCAGCGGTTTTTTTACAGATAATTTCAGCTTGAAATCTCTACGCGATCTCGGGTTCCATTTTTTCCTTTAGAGGTACGGAACCCTAAAAAAATACAGTCGAATTGCTGACCTTCTCTTTATTTTGAACTTGGTTAAAAACAACAAAAATATACATTATCAATGACTTGCAATCACATTCTTTCAATTTCCAAGTAAATTCATTGCATACTGACTTTATTAAACCTCAATATTGTCAGTCGATGTCAGTACACGTCAGTATATTTAGGAGTTATGAAAGATTATTCACTGAATCTCACACTTGTTCAACCCAATATAATCCGCAACAAGCTGTGTACATATACGTGAGGCGGCTTAGCCGACTACAAAGGCGAGTATTGCTGTAAGCCCGCCGAGATATACTTACTCGACGCTTAAACGATGGCTAACATCGATTTCATAATCTTAGTTCTTATAAAATTTTCTTTTTTGTTCTATTTTATAGTATTTTAATATAATTATGTATGTAATATACGTAGTATATTATGTATTTTATAAGTGTTTTTGTCGGTCAGCTCGTATGTATAGAAGGTCAATCACTTCCATTTTATATATTATTATATATAAATATATATTATTATATATTATATATTTTTTTATATATTGATGTTAAAAAGTTCCTAAATTTTGCAGACACGAAAAAAATGCTTTAGGACATTTCAGTAAAACGATGACATCAACTGTCTGGTATCGATTAATTCTTTTCTATATTATATATACGTACTGGCTTTTGACTGGCTCTTAGTGGCAGGCATAATTATGACATATTATTGTAAATGCCCTAGGTAACTCCATTAAGCGCGACAGGTTGCGGGTTCGATTCCTATTTGAGAAAATGAAATATAATGCAACCAAATTACCAACTAATACCAGAATATAAGATTTATTACCATACCTTTTACGTGACGTATACATATTACACTTTTTACGTGACCTTCCTTCAGTATCATCGACATTGTGTTCCCGAAGGTCAACCGAGTTTTCCTCTGAGTCTCTTAAAAGACATATTTTATATATAATCTGGTAGTTAAAGGCTTTAAAGTTAAAATTTATTCGGGTGTGCCACAAGGTTCACACCTGGACCCAAAATATTATTTTCAATAACTAATAACCAAAGATTTTATCGAATTATTATAAAAGTGGAATTTATTATTATTACTTGTAGAAATGTGGAATGGAAATGTTTTAATTGAGAACAGAGTACCTTAACAGTAAGTTCCAAGGTTCCCTGTGCCCTGCTACTTGCGGGAATTGAAAAAAAAAACATATAAAAAACCGATTAAGCGTTTATTCATTAATCAATGTACTCAATCAATAAGGCTTATAAAGTAATAAATTTAAGTTAATCCATAGTAAACAATTATAAACCTCCAATAAACGTGAATTATTCTATAATCAACAACCTTTTCCTTTTACTTCTACTTATTTCTACGTTTGACCTAGAACATAAATAATTTTGTTATTTACAATGTGACGTTAATATTGACTTGGGGCCATATTTTGACGATAATAATACTCGGGCTTGTTATTAAAAGCCTTATTTTTAATTGAAACTACCACTATAATTAGACTAGCAAGTATTGGTCATAGTGGTAAAATAGTGCAACAAAAATTGTAAAAGCATTGGATATGGGTTCGATCCATATAAGGGGATTGATTTTATTAGTTGTCTTGCTCTGAAAAGCTGAACAAAAATTCACGTATAGATTATCACAGCGCTGGTTAGGCGCAGCGTTAAGCTCCGCCACTCACGCGCAATGTATCGAATCTGGGTGAAAAGCCAAGGACAGAGTGTCCTGACTAGTGACAAGAGGTTCTCGTTGCCAACTTGTACTGAAAAAAGAGAACCTGCTCTAGGTCTTTAAAGATATATAAAATCATTTATTTACAAATTGTATTTCGTAATATTTATTATTATTACGAGTTACGAACAAAGAGACAACAATAAATAAGTTTATGAACATCATTTCCGTTTCCTGTTGTTTAGTTTTCCACAAAGACTGTTTTCAACGAACTACTTCTACGTGGGTCTTCCTTGAAGTCATGCCTTTATAATATACTTGATTCATTTCTGTTTTCAGTGCGCTGAAAACGGCGCACACCGTTGCAAAAAACCAAGAAGTAGAAAATATTATTTTCTGGAAGAAATTTTATATTATGTAACTATCTATATAAAAAAAATCTTAAACATAATCAAAATCGATCAATGAATTGAGTAGACTACAAAAAATTATGATGTCAAAATTTTGTATACACACCAAGATTACTTTTGAGGCCAGTCATATTGCGGGACAGGTTGGGAGTTTGAGTTCTATTCAGGGAAATGATTGCTTCAGTAACACTGAACACGCAATGCATATGGAATTCGGTGTCTTAACGGAACTAAGTGTCTTAGCACTAGGTTCCCAGGTTCCCTCTGCCTACTCTACTATTTGCGGGATGCAGCGTGAAGCTAACAAAACGTTAAATTATATAGAAAAATTGCTTCTTTTGACGATGTCCAGACACCTTCTACAAGAGATTGGTTAATTTTTAAGTATATCCATATGTACATATATGAATGCCTGAAATAGAAACTACGCGTTCGTGTAAATTGATGTCTATTTTTGAATTATAAACAAATTTACTTTGCACAATATTTCCTTATTTAAATTTTAGGTCTTCGTCATATTTTTAGTGGTTTTACCATTTCCTTTATCTACTAATACAGATTGAATCGTGGTACCTAACGCCGCACCCTGACTTATTTAGGCGAGGTGTGACGTTGGTATAGTATAGTGTAATTCAACGTATAAACTTACTTAAGCAGAGAGAACCTAGTGTCTAATAATTCTGTCCTTTTCCGTCTGTTGTGAAACTAAACGCCAAGCCACCGGATTAATGTGTCTATATTATTTCTAATTAATTTTCATTATTAATTATGGTTTTTTCTTGTACTAAGAGATATAAACAACTTTACATTTCAATCTAATCGGGAGAAAATAAACACTCTATCAAATATCTTCCCATACATCATCACTGCGGTTTCAAAGTGTTAACTGAAGTTAAAGTAAACCTTTTATGAAGCTATAAACAATATTTGATGAAATCCATATTGTATATGCGAGGTCAATACCACATATGCCTACGTATCGAGAGGCCGTCGTGGCGTAGTAGCGCAAACGTGTAACGATGAACGCGATTATAGTGGATTCGATTCTCACCCGGGAGAATGAATATTATTTATTAAAATTTTCATATTTACAAGACTTTTACAAGGCAAAAAGCAGCAATACCTCGACAGTTCTAAGTGTCCATCTAGCATTTCCAGATTACTATGTTATGTGCAATATACAGTGTGAAGCTAAAAAAACAATAAAAAACATATTTTCATACGAAAAAAACTCTCAATAAAACACGTGTCAAAAACACCATGTATAAAATAGAAAATAATTTACGATTGAATCGAACAAAGCCCGTTGACAGACAGCTAGTGGGCTATACGGCTATACGTATAGTCCTCTTTACTAGCACCACGATATTTCGGAACCATTGTTTGTTGATTCACCGTTTAATGTGGTATACGTTGCCAAAGGTGTAGGGTGGCCAGGCGTTTGGGTTTTAGTTGTGTTATGTTAGAGCATTATTGAAATCTATGGTTGTGGATTCGATTCCCTTCCACTTTGGTTTTAAGGCAAAGGGCGGTGTTGAGTTTCGTTAATTATTACGCAATGTCTTCAAAATTGGGCCGAAAGTTGAAAGGATGAAGTGTCTTTACACTAGGTTACCTTAGCTGAACCTATATAGGGCAAAAAATATATTATAGTAGAAGGAATCATCAAACGCAGAAATATATATATTGGTTTCCATATATACCTCGTATTTTTCTTCCTATCTCTAAATTACATATGTATTAAAAAAGTAACCTAAATTAAATTAACTTAAATTATTTTATTTGCTATGAAAATAATTTTAAATTTAAAAAAAAATGTAATTATGTTGTCATACTGTTACTATCCATACCTATATTATAAATTCGAAAGCAATTGTGAATGTGTCATTAATACATAAAACTCTTACTTATTCTCATTTGAAGACGGGCGAAGCCACAGGTAAACATGGTATTTTAAAAATAATATTTAAAAGATATGATGTTCCTAGCTTGCGATTCTAACTGTACTAGAGTTACATAGTAAAAATTTTAATGCCACAGATAAAAAACCAAATTACAATCAATCACAAACAAATACGCAAATCGATAATTTTTGGCGGCGAGTTAAATCGATTATAAATAAACGATTTGAAACCATTTTATTATCTGTTTCCGATTTCACAAATAGTAATAAAAAAGTAATTAAAACGTCTAATTTTATTGCAATGTCTTTCGTGAAAAAAGTTGCTTATAAAAACAAAGACCATCGAGAAATAGTAAAATAAACATGTTCAAAGCCAGAAGCTGTGGTGTTTTATCACGGCGCGACCACTTAATACAATATTTCGGATTCGGGAAAGAACCGGAGAAAACTGACACTAAATTCTCCCTGCCTACGCTACTACATGAAAAATAAAATATATAGTAATATGCGGGATATAGGAATAAACTGTAAAATATTTGGACTTTTGTTTGTATTTAATTTAAATTTCATAAAACATATAAGCAAAGGAATATAGGAAGCCGCCGAGAATCAAGTAATAACATTTTCGATTTACATTTTAAGAGCTTTGATATTCTAATTCAAATCTAAGTAGCTTCGGGCTTTCCAGGGGTATATTTACCTTCTATCTTTATTGACAACATCAAGATACACTAATCTAATATCTGAAATTGAAATCCATAATCGAAACCTGTATATTTAAAGTAAATACTTTTCTTGAGTTTTCTCAGTTTTCGCGCAGGTGCATAAGCTGGCGACTGTAAGCGCGACAGGTTGTAGGTTCGATTCCCACTCCAAGCAATAAAATATTTAATAATTTCATTTACTCGCTCTGTTTACGATGAAAAATTGGCGTTTGGCCTATGGCGTTGAATTTCGCACTTACTACTTACATGGTGAACGGAGTAACATAATAAAACATAAGGTTCTCTGCCTAACCCGCTATTTGCGGGATACAGCGTGAAACCAAATATATACCGTTGATACGGCACTAAAAAATAATAAATATTATTAAAAAGAAACATAAACAATGATCTAATATTAGTAATACTATTCGCGGATACAATATGTAACTTGCAGCGTATTTTTATTACAATAAGCCTCGAGTCACGTGTGTTCTGTAATGATGAAATATAATGTGTAAAACGTGTTTTTATTGGCTTAAATCTATTGCTGGTAGAGTTATTTATTATTAGAATAAAATGTCTGGGGTCTATAGGGGCGCAGTGGCACAAGCGTGTGACTCTAGACGCGACAGGTTCTTGGTTTGATTTCCACTCAAGGAAATCAAACAATATTTATATTTTCAAAAAATATTTATATTTTTTCGCTCAGGTGTCGAGGCAAAGCGTAACGTTGATTTCTGCAGTGTCTACAGAATTCGGCGGAAAGTGGGAAGCGGAGTGTCTTAACACTAGGGTCCTTCTGCTTACCCTGTTACGTGCGACTCGAAAAAAGATGAATAAAATGTTAATTGAATGAATTATTCTTATTTTCATTTCCTCGCCTTGTCCTGTACCAGGTACAAGAAAAAGCTCGGCGTTGAGTTCCGCCACTCTATGAAAAGCGTAAAACGGAGTATCTTAACACTTTGCATTCAACAATTAACATTAACTTTTTATAATAAATTTATGGTTTAATACTAATTTTTGATTTTCACAAGCTAAAGAAAGGGTTCCATTTCGTTAATACATTAACTGAGATTTAAGAAGCTTAGCGGGGATTACCCGGATGAGCCCGACGTTGTTCACCATTGTTCCCACGTGTGCACTCGCGTGATATAATTGGATAGAGACTGTAATGAGCTGGTGTTGGATATTTTATGTGTATGTATTTGTGTGTATTTCTGTTTTGTGGTTTAAAAAAAATAGTTTTGCACGTGATTTTGATGTAGATAAGATGTTTTGTCGTAAGGAAATACGTCGGATTGGAAGTTATGGATTTGATTCTCACTCGGAGGAATTAATGATTTTTAACCTCTTGTTACCCGCGTTAGTACTCAAGGACACTACGTCCCCCACTTTCCGCCCAACTTTTCCTGCCGACTGGCGGCACCCAATGCTACGCCTTTACGTATGTAATTTACGAAGTACTTTACGTCTAACAGAGCAATTTTTTTCTCAGCTTCACGCTGTATCCCGCATATAGCAGGATAGACAGAGGGAGTCTAGTGTTAAGACACCCCACTGCCCACTTTCATTTCTAATTTTAGAGGCATTGCGTGTTTAGTGTTGGAATTTAACGCTGCGTTTTACCTCGTTACCAAAGCGAAAATATTATTATATTTCATACCATCGAGTGGGAATTAAACCCACAAACGCCGTATTTACGGTCAAACCTTTCTACCACCAGGCCACAATGACCTCAAAAATATGAATTTAGCAAATATTTATACTAAATGAGAAATGTATCCTACTACGAGTATATGTAATAGTGTAGAAGTGAAGTAATTGTGACCTATTTCCACATTACACAACAGACGCGCTGACGCCTAATTTTGGTTTACGACTCTACTGGCTTTATACAAATAAGTATACATACATAAATATATTTACATAATACCTAATACTTTATTTAAAATTGGGTATAAAAAGACTTAGAAAATATATCTACCACTTGTAATACCCTCGCGGCTTCGTCCCTTTGTTTGTATGTTTGTCCACAAATTTCTCGGCAACTAAAAATCATATCGAAATTATCCTTCTTGATTTAAATGCAGTATATTCCATCTTAGCAAACCGTTCAGTTTTATCAAAATCCATTCAGTAATTTTTATATGGATATTTATACATTTCTGGGGGAGACATGTACATGTCGTATTTAAAATGGGTTAAGCTATAACACAGAGAGATAAATCACTTTACTTACCACTTCTCATAATTTTAGCAACATTATCTAAATGTTTTTGAGCTTATAGTATAACAACAGACATACCCACATATAGTACGCGACAAGTCGTAAAGACAGGAATCCACAATAAACCTAGCCGTAGCCGATTTAATGAGCGCTTGTTCTTCGATCGTTTGTTCTAATAATAACGTTAATATTTTATTACTATTTAATAATACGTGCAACTATTTTAATATTTTACCTAAGATTTTGCCTATTTACTTACTATTATAGAGGATGTTAAGCCTATCTTCTTTCTTCACAAGCGTGCCACTGTAAACGCATAGGTTGTGGGTTCGATTCTCGCTCGAAAAAATGAAACGTTTAATATTTTTCATTTTCGAGTCAAATTTATACTTTACTTTATTAAGTTCATATTCACATTAACTCAGTATGTATAAGGACAAACATTTTTTTAGTCTTCACGCTGTATCCCGCTCACAGCAGAATAGACAAACGCAACCAAAATATTAAAACACTCAGTTTCCACTCTTTTGGACCTATTCCCGATACATTTCACGTTGAGTGGCGAAACATAACGCCGCGTTTTGCCTCGAGACCAGAGCGAAGAAATATAAAAATAAATTTAAAAACATATTTAATTTCCTCGAGAGGGGATCGAACCCACAACCATTGCGTTTCCATTCGCACGCTTGTGCCCCTGCGCCACGACTGGCCTCAACTTATTTAATAATTATAAAAGTATAAACCATAAACATTTCATTTCTAATAAGCTTGGAAAGAACTTTTTATAACTTTATGTAGGTATAAGATATAAACTTTCGTCGGACGGCGAGCTTCGACTTTAGTTATTAGTTACAACCCTTAGTTAGCTCTTTCTGTTGAAACTATATTTTGTTAAATAGTAAGCTTTTTAGTTTAAAACTATTATAATTGTTTGAATTTCTACTTTATAATGCCAATTTTATGTTTAACTTTCACTCGGAGAAATCATTGTTTTCATTTCCTCGAACTGGTAACAAGACATAGCACATGGTTAAGATCCGTAACTTAATATGCTATGTCTTGAAAAATGGGGGAAAGTGGGGCGGGTAGGAAACCTTGTATTTAACTGACAGCGTCCGTTTACTTGAAGTAAAGAAATTTTATTTCTTTGTGAAGCGTTATCTCTGCATTGCGGTTCCCATATTTCAGGATAAGGCTTATTTTCGCCTTTGTTGCTTATTAAGATTCTTTCAATATCTACCTAAATACATATAGGTATGGTAGAGGTCGTCGTAGCCGAAAGTGGGGAACGGAAGTGTATTAATATGAACGGAGTGTTTTAGCACTTGGTTCCCAGATTCCCACTGCCTCCCTTGCTATGTGCAGAATCCAGAGTGAAGCTAAAAACGGCTTGCTATGTGCAGTTGAAATTTTGTATAAAGGTAGGTTGTGAGGAAGTACTAAAAACAGATTTTTTGAAACTTCTTCGGGAACGGAAAAGTATAAAATTAAAGTATATATTATAAACTATTATCTTAATATAGAGAAAAAACGATGTTAGATGTCATTCTTTCTTAATTAAGTTTTGTTTCGTGTAAAATTAAATTTTAATTTAAGTAGTATAGTGTACAAGCTTCGTTTCATTTTAATAAATCAACTTTTTAATTATGATTCTAAATGAAAGTGTAGTTAACATGGTTTATAACAGTAATAACTCGTAAAATTTATAATTATTTTTCTTATACAAATACATATTATATAAACATTTTTTTAGCATCACGCTGAATCTCGCATATAGCAGATTAGGCTAGGATTAGGATTAGGGATCCTAGTATTAAAATAGTCTGCTCCCCATGCCCTATAGGTTTTATTAGTATTACAGAGTGTCTTAACACTAGGTTCTCTCTGCTTATCCTGCTGTGAGCGGAACACAGCGTGGAGCTGATATATGTAGATAAGATATATATATAGCGACATAGTTATGCAACCGTCCTTACCCTCTTCAATCGAAGGTTGCGTCACGTTTTTTACAACCCTTGAATTTCAGAATAGGATGCGGACGAAATGGTAATACCCTTTTTTATTTATCAAATAATTCAGTTACTCGTATAGGCATGTCGTTTCGATAGAACAAATAATGGTACCGATGTATTTAAAGATATTTGTTTTACGTTCACGTATCCCGTATATGTATCCCGCACATAACAGAGTAGACAGAGGGAACCTGGGAACCAGGTGTTAAATCAGTTCGTTCCCATTAAGACACTTACGCTCGGCGCTTTCTGCTGAATTTGGTGGAGGTGGCCGTGTTAAAATACATTGCGAGGAAATGAATCTTCATTACATTACATATCTATGTTTGTAATATTTATTTTCTTCGAGTGGGAATCGAACCCAGAATCGTCTTGTATACACTTGTGTTCATACGCCACGAAGGCATCTGGATGTTTTTATAAAAAAAAGTGTCTTACTAAAAACGCCCAAAAAACAAAAAAACACCCTATTAATGATCACCAGACGGCAAGTACCTACCAGTATAATCGAGAACCTTCTCCTTTCACAGAAGTCGGTTAAAAAGGCTTTTCCTTACTTAAAGAAGTGACATTAAAGTCATACCCTAAACATAACCATTATCACAAGAAACAGTTAACAAGTTATTTAACAGTTATTTTATGTTTAGCAGTTATTTTGTTAATCTATTTAAATCCATAGAAGCCGGTCATGGCGCAGAGGCACAAAGTGAGTAAAAGCGACTGGTTGTGGGTTCGATACCTACTCGAGGAAAGGAAATATTTATTTAAATTCGAGACTCAGCACAGCGTTTAGTTCCGCCAATCAACACGCAATGCCCGCAGAATTCTTTGGAAATTGGGGAACGGAGTGTCTTAACACTAGGTTCCCTCTGCCTACCCTGCTGCTGCGGGATATGGCGCAAAGATAACTGATTTAATTTTTATTTAAATCCATTGGAAGTTAAGATAAATACTCATGATTTACAAGTAGCTGAAATGACTACGCACGTTTTTAACACTTTACGACGTTGTTTAATAGCTGTTGAAAGTTTGAATGATCTTTATGATACGAGTTAAAGTTATTGGATCGTTATTCTGTTATTATACAAATCAATGTTTTTGTCGATTTTGTATTATTTATTGCAGTGCCCAATATATGAAAGAACAATAGCAATAAATAAATATATTTAAGCAAACACAAACAAACGTTTTAATAAATTTTGTCTGCATTAATGTTTTTGTCCTTGCTAATCTCTTAAATTGCTAAACTGATTTTTATAGAGCTTTCACTAGAAGAAAGAAAAAAGGCTTGGCGCAGGGACACAAGTGTGAGACTAATCGCAACAGATTGTATGTTCGATTCCCATTCGAGAAAATATATATTTTAAAAATTTTTTTTTCCTCAATATGAACAACAAAACAACACGCAATGTCTCCAGAATTCCGCAGGAAGTAGGCAATTAAGTGCTTTAACACTGCGGTCCCAGGTTCCATCTGTCTTCCCCGCTATGTGCGGGATACGAGTAAATCTAAAAATAATAATAACGGCGGTAGAACCGAGCTACCAATGACGAAAACTACATAAGAATTCTTATTGTTCTGCACCATTTAAGCAATATTGGCTCTAGGCCAGTTTCTTCAACATCCGGTTCTTGATAGCCTCTAGGCAGCCTCTTGTGACATTTGTCTAAGCTTTTCGCCATTAAGCTATTGGGTAACAAATGACAGTTCCATCAACATTTGGACAGTAATGTTGTTTTGAGTCATTGCAATTGTCCAAGCATTACAAGTTGGTACTACCGATGCCATCGGTTGACCTTTTAACATAGTGTCATACTGGGGGAAGTTTATATAATTATTGACAGTGAACGAGGCGAAAGAGGTGTGCAGAGACCGTAGTGCCTGCCACTGACCGTTCTCTCTGGCTACAATAAAGCTAAACAAAATTAAATAAGATTTTACATATTGCTATTATTAAGGAAGTACTTCATATATTCAAAATATGTTTTACATCCTAACTATAAAAACGTCCATAAACGTGTGAGTATAATAAAAATATATGACATGGTTACCTGAGAGGTTGTAACATGGAAACACTTTACAGGGACCGAAATGGCACTTATTCTAAATGATAACAAACAAACGAAATGTATGTAAGAAATTTTAGAGGTCAATTAAAATTAAGGCCATCATGACTCAGTTAGCTTCTGAATAAGCGGTAACGAGTTCAAATTGCAATTTATTATATTTTTCGAAGAATCATTGTAGTGGCAGTGGGTGTGACGAAAAGAGACGTTGGGACGGAAAGATTCTCGAGAGGCTGCCAGGAACCGGACTATTCCTAGTGGGCAGGCACCCCATTAGGTGAGACAAGGATCTGATCAAGGTCACGGGAATCCTCTGGATGAGGGCAACGTAAGATCGATTAGTCAATATTCAAAAAAAGGAAATATCAACAATATCCTCATTACATTATTATATCCATTCCATCACCAAAAATCTATAATCTACAACACCGATATGGGGGCAGATAGCGTCGAGTGGCTCCGTGAAGTGTCACAACACTGACACTTGACACGTGGATACTTTATGCGCTTGTTGATTTAGTGCCTACTGCGATCGAAGCCATAATAAATGTTGGTAATCATTTTATTGAATGAATATTGTAGGTCTTTTCTGTTTTATTGCTATTAGGTATTTTGATATATACTATATGTAGCTTGATACTGTATCCCAATACAGGAAATTTAGTGTTAAGGCACTCCGTTCTTTACATTTGGCCCAATTTCCAAATGAAAAATAATAAGTCAGGTTCATGCTGTACCCAACACACAGCTGAGTAGGTAGAGGGAAGCTAGAGTTAAGATACTACGTTCTCCATTTTCCGCCGGACTCTGAAGACATTGCGTATCGAGTGGTGCATCTCAATGTCGTGCTTTGCCTCGACACCAGAGACCCCTGCGCCACGAATGGCCTCAGATCATTTCATTGGCCTCATTTTCCTTATTATTGGAAAGGAGCTTCTTAACACTAGGTTCCTAGATACCCTTTGCCCTTCCTGATATGTGCGGGATACAGCGTGAAGCTACTACTGAGTATATAACAAAATATGATTCCAGTGAACAATTCAAACGGTAGGAAGGGAAGTATCTTAGTAAATATTGTGTATATTCAATCACTCGACGTGCTATTTCTGTACTCGCGCCGCGTGCGCTCCGCTGACCTTTCTTGTACTATGTGCACAATCGATTGAAATTTTCAATATCGTTCAATTTTTTTGGATGACCTTAGAAATTGGGTTTAATTTTCATTTCAGTTAAAAATAACTATCTAGTAAGACTCGTCGGTCTCCACTTAGTTAACGTGAATTTTTCTTTCGCTCGATTTTTTAGCAGTTTCCTCTCTTAGGTACCACTGAACTACTCACATCCTTAAATTCCACTTTCTAAGTCCAGTAGATTCGTTTGAGTGGTGTCTTGTCCCAGTGGCACAAGAGTGTGAGCGCGATGGTTTTGGGTTTGATTCCCACTCGGAAAAATTAAATATGTAATATTTACATTTCCTCACGCTGGTAACGAGGCGAGGTGGTAAGTACCGAGTTGGATTCGGCGAACAGTGGGAAACGGAAGTGTCTTGATGGTAATGGAGTGTCTTAACACTAGGTTTCTAGGTTCCCTCTACCTACCCTGTTATGTGCTATGTGGGTACATTGTGGAGCTAAAACAAAATATATGTATGTATATGCATATAACATTATTGGATTTTTTTTGAATTAGCTTTTTATATTTTGTATTAGGTGTTGAAAAATATTTTTCTTCATAAGTAGTAAGATAAACTATATAAAAGTAGTTTCAGTTTCTAATCTGAAGTTTATCAAAGCGAACACTCGAGCTTGTGATGGGCGTAATAAATATTAAGAGGTGCAGACTAAACAAGAAACATATTGATCGCTAACTAAAATAAGAAATTAAAATTTAAAAGTATAAGTAAATGTTATCCAGAGTCCAGAAGTGGTACAAGCGATCGACAGATTGTGGGTTCGATTTCCATTCGAGGAAGTGAAATATTTATTATTTTCATCACCTCATTTTCATTAGCCACTCAATACACCAGAATTCAACAAAAAATGGGGAACGATTGGGAAGTATTTTAATAAGAACGGAGTGTCATAACACTAGATTCCCAGGTACCCTTTGCCTACCTTGCTATGTGTGTGAGGTTCGCCACTTGAATATAATAAAAATGGTTTTCTAACAATTATGTCAATATGTAAGAATTGCATGCAGCTTGCACCTTATATCATAATACTATAAAAAAAGACATGAGTGAAAAAAAGACAAAAATGTAGTTTTATCCAAAAAAAAACAAAAAAAAATACTTATACCTATTTTCCAAATAGAAAATCAATTCGCCATAAGATACATTCCTTAGCGAGCTATTAAAAGCATCGCAAACAGACATTAGGGGTAGTTCTGCGATATTGGCCGTCCACCGCACCCCCGTGTCTAATAAACCTGATAGTTAATACATATTATAGTGAAGGAATGGACCTGGTATTCTTTCCAGAATATCCAATTCATGAGGGATCAAAGGTATATATATGTTCTTAATAAGATAGTGAATATATTCTTATATTGTACTTTGAGGTCAGTTGTGGCTCGGAGGCACAAGATTGCGATTGTAAACGCGATAGGTCGTGGATTCAATTCCCACTCGAGGCAATGAAACATTTAATATTTTCTTTTCCTCCCATTAGTTACAAGGCAAAGCGCGATGTTGAGTTCTAAACTCACCGCATTCTCAACTTCAGAATTCGGCGGAAGATGGTGTACGGAAATGTCTTAACACCAGGTTCCCAGGTTCCTTCTGCCTAAAGTTTTTGTTATTACTAAATAACAGACGGATAAAATAGTTATGTTCATATATAGATGTATAAAATCACACATATCTGAACTACGAGCAACGACTCATACTATACTTAGGTATTCCGTGAACCAGCTGTAATAATCATTCGCCATCAGAGAAGTCATTTGTCACTGTCTCATAACTCGCCATTAATCTTTAATAAACTATACAAAAATGCGAAAGAATATTTTTTAATGTTCATCGAATGATTCGGCGTTAAGTTACGTCACTCGACACGCTATGTCTCTAAAATTCTAAATAGTAAGAGTGGTAATATGTTTAAGGTGGTGAAAACCTCTGGTACAGGTATCATTGTCACAAATTGAAAATCTGTAAATTTATAATGTATGAATGAAAATGGCATCTCAAGATCGATCTTAAAGTTGAGAGTGGAATATAAATAAAAACGGACCTTAGAGTGTTTCAAGTATTAAACATAACTCTTAGTTTTTCCCATTTGATCAGAATACAAATAGGTATATTATATTAACATCTTTTATAAGCTTCATGCTGTTGCTGGCGAAACTCAACGCCGCGCTTTACCTCGTTACCAGAGCAAGGAAATAAAAAATTTAAATATTTCATTTCCTCGAGTGGGAATCGAACCTACAGTCTACCTTACAGTCGCAGGTTCCTGCTCCACTACTGGCCTCGAAATCTCTTTTATAATAATCTTATTTAAAGAAAAGCTGCTATAAATAATATTATTTAATATTAAAACAATAAAGTGTAGACGAAATGGCCCGAAACATTTCACTTGGCAACCGAAACTCATCTCGAGACAATACGCGCAACTATCCTACAAGAACTAGGTCGCTACTAAATTAAAGGATAAAGCAAGATAAAGTAAGAATTGGTCATGAAAAAACTTTGTGTCTCATATTTTATATAATCTTTATAAAATATATAACTTATTTTCTAAGTCATTTTTATTATTAACTAGTTATTGTTTCCCGTGGTCACTTTCGTGTGGTCAAAAGAAAATATACTAAGATCTGGTGTATGACTCATTTTTATTGCCTTTATTATTGGTAACTTTGACATCATGTCTATAGCCTATAACTTTCTTCGATAAGTGGACTATCAAAAAAAAACATTTTTCCAATTCATACCAGTAGTTATGAGACTATATAGACAGGTCAGTCGCGGCGCAGAGGTACAAAGTGTGACTGAAACTGAAGGTTGTTTGTTCGATTCCCATTCGAGGAAATGATATATCTAATATTTTCTTATATATATTTTATATCTTCACACTACTCTACATGCAATGCCTCAAAAATTCGTTGGAAAATGGGGAACGGAGTGTCTTGAGCTTTCTTCTACAAAACAACTTTGATAGTCGTCGAAATAAATATATTTTTTCAATTTATACTAGTAGTTTATGAGATTCGCTCGTTCATCCAAACAAACTCTTCCACTTTATAATATCCGTATAGAAACAACTTTAGATTTTTGATATAAAACAGTAGACGCGAACGGTTAATGCATCAATAATAGATAAACTCGATTATTTACGACTCGTGATAACCGAGTCGCGACGAGTAAATCATTTAAATGCCCTCCAAATCTGTATTCGATTTACAATAGCACCTCATTTGTATTCGTTCTGAGAGTTTGTTTTAATTGTATCTAATTGTTGTTGCGAATCGATTATTAGTGATGTTCTTAGTAGTTTTTTTATTATTTTAAAGCGTTATTCCATTAGCTTCATCGTTCCCCATTTTCGCCAATTTTTAAAGGTAATGTCTGTTGAGTGGCGGAAATCAACGCCGCGTTTTTCCCTCGACATCTTAAATATTTGAAATCCTCCATTCGATACGATTTCCAAGAACCGGTTGGACACCCACTGTATTTAAAACATAATTATATACGTTTTCTAAAAAAAAAATTCTATCCTTAGTATGAATCCACAAGAGTATAATAAAGGCAACTGGTTATAGGTTCCATCCCCACTCAAGGAAATAAAATATTTATGTTTTTTATTTTTTAACCGACTTCTGTAAGAAAAGGAGGTTATCAATTCGACTGTATTTTTTTTTCACTCTAGCGTCAAAGGAAAGCGCGGCGTTGAGATCCGAGATGTGTAAGGGACAAAGCGTGAAGCTGGAAAAATGGACCAGGATACAGAGTAATGATGGAAAAAAATGAAACAAAATAGCAAACAACTTATTTCTATTACAATATATAACAATTTTTGAAGCTATTCATTTGAAAAATAACATATATTTTTAGACGAAATAAGTAGAAAAGCCCCTGTAATAATGCGCAGTAGTATCATTATCTTGTTATGTCATCTGCCCACGCTATTACCGGAAATGGCGGCTTCGATAATACGTATTTTTCCTAAACTAATATCTTACAGTGTGTTACAGTCTGGACTATAAGCCCGACGGGTTTGGGATCGATTCTCGTTCGGGGAATCGAGTTATTTTTCTCTTCTCCACTCTGGTTAAAGACACCACTCACGCTACATATCACGCTCTATCCCGCATATAGAAGAGTATGCATAGGAATCGTCTTATCAACATTTAAGACACTGCACCGTTCCCCACGCACTGCCACGCTTTATTCTTCTTCGCCATGCTGTATTTACCAGTGGAAATAATATAGTCCCCCAAGTGGAAATCGAACCCTCAACTATCGTGTTTACAATGACCTTGCCATACCACCACGACGGCTTTTGTGTGACATTAAATAGAAATTTTGTAATACGTATAAGTAAATACTAATCTACATTGTATTTATTTTCCATACATACGTATCCATACAAAGAGTAATATGCTATGATAATTAAACAAGTAAAGATTGTTGGAACAAACGTTTGAATAAACAAGAATGATTGTCATTGTACTGTGTAAATGATTTTAGTAGATTGGAATAATAATAGAGGCCGTCGTGGTACAATATGTGGCTAAAAACGCGGTTATCGGCGGTTGATTTCTTTTCTCAAGACAAGGTTTTACTTTTGTAAAATAAAAATAAATCAGCTTCACTCTGTATCCCGCATATAGCGGGCTAGGCAGAGAGAAGCCATTGGGAACTTATAGGCATTGCGTGTTGAGCGGCGGAACTCAACGCCGCGCTTTGCCTCGACACCAGAGCAAAGAAATTGAAATATAAATTTAAATAAATATTTCATTTCCTCGAGTGACAGGCCCAGAGTCAGACCTTGTGCCTCTTCTGTGATGATATGAAAATCCCCCAAGGACGTTCGAAGGTCACAGTGACATAACAATTTGAGAGGAGAGAGGAGAAATTTGAATTATAAGAACATGATAAATTGACAAGTTGAGTAAATCGAGTTGGAATTAGGTCAGCTTTATACAGGGCGAATGACGAACGATAATTGTATCCCCTTATTTGGCAAATTGAAGTAGAATCTCTAACATTAAAATTATTTTTAATGTTAGAGATTACTGTTATCAGTAACTCTTATATTGTCTATGTAAATAACTAAAGTTTCTTTACAAATTAATCGTTCACTATTGTAACTTCCAAATTGTTTAAGTTTAAGTAAATCTAAATAGTTTTAAAGTTCCAATAACTTAACCTTTAAAGTTTACTTATACGCTACATTTGATAGAACCGAGTTTTATTATTTATATAGTATGTCTTATTTATATATTTTTTACTATTTCTTTCTTATTTATCTATCAGTAGCGGCTTCGCCTGTTTTATTTAATCTTATGATTTCTTTCTTTAGTAGCCTCACGCTGTATCCTTTATACAGCACGATAGTGAGAAACTAGTGTCAAAGCACTTAGTTGATTCCCATTTTCCGTCGAACTTTTAAGGCATTGCCTCAGGCAGATTCATTCGTTGAAATTAATTTTAATTTAAACATTTCAGGATTATATTGGGATAGAAAAAAGTTTGATTATTTTATATTTATCTGGAAATAGACACTCGTGCAAGGTAAACACGGCTTTTCCGCGTGAATCCCAATCATACAGAAATTCCTGGAGAAAACTTTGATAAGAGTGCTTGGAAGCACTACGAAACGATTTCCCGAAATTTCTTTGGGAACGGGAAAAACAATCTTCACCAATCTACGTCTCAAAGTCAACGTAAACAAACCTGCAAGCGACAACTAGTCTTTATTAAAAAAAATGCTACATTAAAATCTCGAATTACTACATAAATTAAAAATGAATCTTTATTTTAAAAGTTTCCTCGAGCTCCATCTCGTCAGTGGCACTGAACGAGAGTGCACTAGAAACTTGCGACGCTATTTACATGCGAATGAAGATTTGTTCTCACTTTGTTTTACGAAGTTTAATTATTAATAGGAGGCCAGTCGTGGCGCGGGGACGATCGAAGGTTCCATCGCCAATCGAAAGAATGAAATAGGTACTATTTTCATTTCCTCGTCCTGGTAACGAGTCAATGCGTGGCGTTAAGTTCCGTCACTCAACATACAATGCCTACAAGGGTGAAGGAAGTATTTTAATGGCAAGGAAGTGACTTAACACTGGGTTCCCTCTGCCTACTTTGCTATGCATTGATGCAGCATTATTAAAAAAAAATAAGAAAATATATAATATACTAGAAATAGTAAAGCAAATTTAAGGGTAAATATTCATAATACATAAAATAAATTGTTATCACACGTTGTAAAAAGAAAAGTCAAGAACACTCCAAGCCCCTAGAGCCTGACCCTTCTTACAAGTCGCTTTTTATGCAAATTGTCATTTTTTATTACTTGGAAAAAAGAGAATTCTTATAATTTTTATAAAATTTTGTATAATACTAATTATATATCTTGCGACTTCGTTTGAAAAGCCGTAGGATTTCGGCAAATCCTTTGTTAATATTTGACTGCACTCCCCCGTGTGAAAAATTTTCAAAAAAATATGAAATAACTCTGGAAAATTGTTTTCTTTACAAAATACACCAAATAAAAAATAACTTATCACCCACCTATTATTTAAATATATTGTCATTAAATAAATATCCAAACTAAGCGTATGAAAGAAAATTAATGCTATCTTATTTAGATTCATAAAAATAATTAAAAAAACAAGTGAAGTTATTGAAACGCTTAAACCTATTTAATACTAAAAATCGATTATTTTTGAAGATGTTTTCTCAATTAATTTTTTAACTTCGGTGTATTTAGTAGTTAGTTCTTAGTATTACTTTAGTTTTGACTAGCTTTCCTCCTTTTTAAATAAGCAGTCGGTTAAAACGGCTATTTTTGGACTTGGAAAATCTATTTTCTCAGTGGTATAACAAGTGGGCCTATCTTAAACGTCAGAAGCAGTAAGCCAGTTAGACAGTTGGACAGCTCGCGGAGAATTAGCAACGATATGGCGGAACAAAGTTGGATGATGCTACTTTATGATAACTTATAAGTAGGTTAGATTCAATTGGTGGAAGAGAAGGGTCTGAGTGGTGAGATAGTTGTGGGTTCGATTTTTAGGCGGGGAAATGTTGTTATTTATATTTTATTTCAGCTTCACACTGTATTCTGCATGTTGCAGGGTAGGCAGGGAGAGCCTAGACACTCAAGTCTTCCCAACGTGTTGAGTGACAGAAATGACGCGCTTTTGCCGCGACACCTGAGCAAAAAATAAAAATTTTAAATATTTCATGTCCTTGAGTAGGAATCAAATCCACATCCTATTACGTCTACAATCACACGCTTGTCCCCCTGCGATACGACTGGCCTCGGTATTATATAACAATATTTAATCTAAATTATATAGGCGATATCTCAAAAATAGGGTGGAAAGTAGTCAACGACCTGTCTGTGCTAAGGAGCAAAAATAAAATTAAAGCTAAAAAAATACGATAATTCTCTTTTTCTCCATACAAGAATTCAGTATATTAAAATTGGCAATCACTTAGCTGTTGCTAAGAGAAAAGTCGATTTAATATGAAGAAGGAAAACTCTAACCTACTTAGGGAGACGTTATAGGTTAGCAAATATAATATAATATTATATTTACTGTAGATACTGGTACTTTTCCAAGTCTAAATAGTCTATGGGACTAAGGCGTTACTTGTATATGCTACTAGCATTTACCTACGGCTTCGCTCGTGTTTGTTATGAAAAAATTAGGGTTGTGTATGAAATATTTTAAGATACGAGACTATTAACTTGACGTTACATAACCTTTATAAATAAAAAAATTGAAATATATATATGACAGTAAATTAAGTCATCATACTGATAATTATCTAAAACCTAAACGTAAGCTGAAATTTTTATACATCTTCTAAATAATTATTCTTCTTCCCTAGTGTAAAATAGCACTTCAGAGAAAACGTAAGAAAAAACCTTCTACGTCCTTGCAGCGATAGTTTCGCTCGGAATTTGGTTTACATGAATTATAAAAGACAAAATCCCGTTTTTTACCGTTTCAATATTACAAACTGAATTCTACATAAGAGGAGGAGGAGGAGTTTTATTATATAGAATCTTTACTAAGGGAAAAATAAAAAAATACACGTGATGCCTCTTAGTTCATGGTCCAAGGTAAAAATAAAATGAAATAAAATCAGTTTCGGAATTTCGGAGGTATTACTTCTCGACGCCAGAGCGAAAAAAATAAAAATATAAATTTTAATAAATATTTTATTTTCTTAAGTGAGGATCAAACCCACAACCAGTCGCGTTTCCAATCACCACTTGTGCCTCTGCACCACCACTGGCGCCAAGGCGGTACACTTATTATCGTATATCATACACAATGTTATTAAAGACCAGATCGCGCTCTCATTTCCTTAAGCTTCATGAGTTTATTGACTCTAAATCTGAAATGTTTACATGTCGTGTGGAAAATTATCATTCTTAAATAATACTAATGTTTTTTCCCTATTTTATGTTTCTTTTGAATTTTATTTCTTACATTGGTTCCATTCTTACATAGTCGAAAATAAATCTAACGAAAGATTCTTTCCTCCTCCAATGTCAGTCGTTCTTTGCGCTTCTACCGCAGAGAAATTAAAAAAATATATATGCGTTAAATTGAGAACTAACTTCAGTTTTATCGTCTTTTAATAAGCTTTAACGAGTTATAATATAAAATAATCTACATTAACATTTTCCTTATAAAAACTGGCAATATATAATATAAATAAAACTAGAATACGGTACCTTTAGGATTTTCTATTTTAAAAATATCATGTTTAAATAGGACAGTACGGATCGCCCTCTATATGCGAGTATATAGATGTTTACAATACATCGATTTCTGGGCGAGTGATGACGCAAGCAACACACTAACGGGCGCAAAGCTTCTTGACACCCTTTTAAGTAGTGATTTATTAGGTTCAAGCTGTATCCCGCAAACATCAGGGTATGCTGAGGGAACCCAGTGTCAAGACACTCCATTCCCCACCTTTCACATTTTTTGTTCAATTTTCTTGTTACGCTCGTGTGAACGTATAAAGCGATTATTAATAAAAAAACTTTTAAAGAGCACTCTGTTTTTTATATCAAATATAATTTATTAAAAGTATGTATTAAAACTCTTGTTGGCGAAACTCAACGCCACGCTTTGTCTTGTTAAATTCATAGTCCTGTCACACCGGAATGGGAATCGAACCGAGAACCATCGACACCATGACAGCCTCAACTTTCTTGATATGTTTCTTTCATACTTAAAATGTTTCATTTCATTCCAAGTGAATACAATTGGATGTTACTTTATACTAATGCATTCTATCTTAGTGTCTGTATAGTATTATGTTTCGCAGTTTCATTTTCTCATGCTCTACTGTTAGCTGAACTGCAAGTCACTTAGAACGATAGTAATCTAACACTACGCGGAAAGTTATTTAAAAGTATAGTAAAATTTGATTAAAAAAAGACTGTCCTGGTATTTTATGTTGATGACATTTTAATTTATTTAATTTCCTACAAACTATATATTTATAACTTACGTTGATTTCAAGATCGTATTGCAGTGTTCAGTTCCGCTATTCAACACGCATAATTTAGAACGGAATATTTTGAAAAAGCGTGAAGCTTTTATAAAAGGTAATCGTTCCACTCAGTATAAACAAAACAATACAAATTTTGATTTACAAATGATTCTCGAAATGAATTGGCATCTGCTTATAGAGGGAGTTGGGGCTGGTCATGGCCTACATACGGGGCACTAAAAGATATTATTACATTTGAAAGTTGAAAGAACTTTTTAAAGTTTTATTTCCTAAGAGTCGAGTCGTTTATGTTTTATTTGTTTACTTTAAGTTTCTAAAACTTGTGTGTGGAAATAAAATGAAAATGTAAAATAAAGATTTAATATTATTTTAGTTTCACGGTTTATTCCTAACATGGTAACCAAAAAGAATGTAACGCAAAACGGTCTCAGCATACCTCTTTCGTCTCGTCCACTGTCAGCAATCTCTTCATATCGTCTATATTGTGTTCTCAAAGGGCCACTAAGGTCTCGTCCTGACTCTCTTTCCACTCACTCTTACTCTATAAACCTTGTTTGCCATTCAATTATCACTTATTCTCTCAATGTGCCCAAGCCACCTGAGCACATTCTTTCTCATCCTTAAATTTACATCCTTGCTAAACATAAACTGACTCCGCATATATTTTTATACTTTCGAAATTAATTAACCCACTAAAGATGTTTGTTACCTTTATTTTAAAAAATATTTTTTCTATAAAAATGGAGAAAACAGAGTAAATCTTATCATAGTTCCATCACCAAAAAAAGTGTTTGCTATATACCCCGCACACGTGAAGCTGAAAAAAAAATGTATGTAATACATGTATGCGACCTTCAATGTATTTCTCAACAATAGGTGTTTGTAGTTCCAGTCGAAGTTTACGAAGTGGGTCGGATATAATAGTTTCTAGGTCATTTAGGGCATGGATTTGAACTGAATGTAGGTCTATGCAGGTATATTTATTTTAAAAAAGTATTAATTTGTGGGAGACCTATTTTTTATTTAACAAAATAAAAACATCTACATATACTTATATTATTAATATAAATATGCGACAAGTACGAGTAAAATTTTCATTACTCATTGATAATTGTCGTCAGTAATCAAAAATTATGAATAAAAAAATATTTTTATTAGTGACCCGCTATTAATTTTGTCGGACAGCATTGTTTGAAACAATTATCTTTTTATATGTAAACCGATAAAATTAAACAAACATAAAATCTTTAGAGAAGCCTTTGTCAAATTACATAGTAAAAACTGCAATTAAATCAGTTTAGCCGATTCTTAGATTAGCGTGAACAAACGAACGGACAGACAGACAAAAATGTGTTTGGTACTATTACGTTACTAAATGCCGTAATATGCCATGACGATTTTATTATAAGTAGTGTAGATATAGATGATTCGATGAATCCCTTTAAAAAATAATAAATAAATAAATATCACAAATTTATAAATCAAAAATTAAATTAAAATTATTCAATAACTATCAAATAATTTTTATTTAAAATTAATAAATATTTAGTATAATAAATGTAACAAGTTATTGATCTCTAATTCATATTTAACGCCCGCCCACGTGAAACGTGCGCAAACGCAAGGAAACAGAGTACAATACAATAAACAATGTTGAAATGCTCGTTACAAATAAAATATGACTAACATTAAATTAAAGTTTATATATTTCATTCTAAGTAAACATTGTTTAAAATACAAAAAAAAAATTATAAATAAGAAGAAATGTGTTACTAATTTGTTTTTTTTTGGCATAATTTACCATTTCATTTGTACCTACATGACAATAACGCTTAAAGAAGCATGTGTTGATTTCTTGCCGATTCTTGTTAGCAAGAGCCTTCCAAGCTGATTAAAGCTGGCCCTAGGAATTCCCCCAATTGGATTTGAACCCAAAATTATCACATTTACAGTCTAGACAAATATATATCAAACAATATCTAGAATTACCTCATGTCCATTAAGAAACTAATACTCCTCTAAAGGACATATAAATAAATATTATAAGAACGAAATAACATGGTTTGCTACTTTCCTTCTAATGGGCCCGTCGAGATGTAACACTTGAGACGTTTCTAATTTAGAAGTGATTTCGATAAATGAATTTAACTTTTCTTTTTCCCGCTCCGTTTCACGCTTTTTCCTTTATAGCAGGGTAAGCAGAGGGGACTTATACTTAACATTATCATATATATTAATTACCATATCCAAAAGAGAAAAAATCAATTTAAGGCCAGTCATGGCGTATTAGCGAGTGAATGTAAGCGCGACAGGTTGTGGATTCGATTTCCATCGAGGAAAATGAAACGAAGCCGTGGGTAAAAGTTAGTTATTAATGTATTGTATAGAATAGAAGATTGTTATCCAAAGTAAATCAACGGTTGTTCATTTTCATATAAAATTTGGAGCAATTCAATGAAATGCAATAAAATACATGTTTTCTCGGCAACTAGCCAGACCTGTTGCCAGTGACACCTGTCTCGTAGTACTTGTAGATATCGAATGATGAATGAATGAAATAACCATTCATTTTCTTACACAATTACTTTTAAATTAATAGTCTCAAAAACAAATCGTTGTTTTGACGAGCTGTAGTAATTCTTAACATGAAATTCCGCACATACTAGGGTAGGGAATTTATAGCTGATTTTAACGCTGCCGCTACGCTATGATAGCCTTATTTTTTTTAGCTTCACACTGTATACGGCACATAGCAGGATAGGAACTTCGGAAGATGAATTAAGTCATTATTCCATCCCATTTAGAAGTGGAAAGTGGAAAATTGAAATGACCAGTTCCCATTTTCCCTGAATTCTCGAGGCATTGCGTCTTGACTGGCGGAACTCAACGCCACGCTTTCCCCATGTTACCGGAGCGATGAAATTAAAATATTAAATATTATATTACCCTGAGTATAAATCGATCCTACAACCCCACATTTACAGCCGCACGCTTGAGCTCCTGTGTTCCTCAATATTTATTAATATTTTATTGAAATAAAAAAAAAAAACTATTCTATTAACTCTCTACTCTCTATAACTTATTTATAAAAAAATATCGTTCAATTTTCCTGAACGGCAATATCGCTTGATGCTATCGTAAATTAACTGGAGCACTGTTCAGATAAAAGACACTTAAGATCCCTCTGGTTGGCCACTTAGCTTATTAAAATATTTTAAAATAAAGAAAAATATTATCTATAGACTGCTTTATTTATGTTTAACTTATTTACTTGCAATACGTATTTTAATACGGAATTTCATACGTTATATAAAAATATTCATCTCGTCCCAAAGTATCGCTCACATTTAGAACATTGTTATCTAAGCATCACACATTTTCACTCACCTTTGACATTTTATTTTTCCACTATAAGTATTCAACTTCTGCATAATTAATAGGGTTATAAAATATTATATTATTATTTTTTTTGATTATAGTAATTTAAATTTAAAACTACGAACAGCGAATACGATTTTGTTATTGATAAGATCGATTGAACCTTTTCCTCGCTCTGGTCTATGCAAAGCGAAAAGCAAAAACTCAAGCAATCGGAAGTGGAGAACGAAACTATCGTATCACGAGGTTCCCTCTACCTACCCCGCTATGTGTGGGGTAAAGTTTGAAGCTAAAAAAACTCCAAACTCGTTATAAACAATCTATTAAAGACAACGAAAACTATGCAGCCTAGAAAGCTGAAATGTATATAGGATCCTTCGGGAATATAGGGGAGGTACTAACAAAGGAATTCATATGAGAGCGGGAAAGAACGGAATTTTACATTTTACATGAAAAAGAAAGTGTTATGCTTTATGTCGTTATTTCTTTTTTTACATCTTCTACATAACACTACAAAAAGATATAAAAAATCTTAATTATCTTATTCTAATAGAAGGTTTCCCTGTAATAATTAACAACTTCACGTAAAATAAATGATAGCCACAAAAATTTGACATAGCGCTTTATGAGCGGTGGGGTGCGACCCTAATGCTATATTTATGAAGTATAATGAAGGGACAGGCCTTTCCTTTTCATGTCACGAGATAAAGAAAGGTCGTGTAAATAATTCTGAGCCCATCTCGCTAGAGCACTCGCAATTAAAGTGAGATGAGATTTTTCACTTTTGTATTTTATTATTCCTTTTTCCCATTAATATTCGATTATTTTACAATGTTTGCCTCTTCCTATCCTATATCTTATAAAACAAAGTCGCTTTTCGTGTCTGTCTGAACTTTCTAACTCTTCTTCTTCTAAACCACCCAACGGATTTTTATGCGGTTTTCACCATTAGGTCGAGTATTTCTCAGGGAAGGTTTATATATAGTTTATTATTTGTACATTTTTATGTAAATTAACATAAATACGATAAATGTGTCTAAAGTCCTACCCGCTAGACACTTTCGCGCATGCGCTGCTTTAATGGTAAATACTACATGAAAATAATGTACTGGAGTATTGTTCCTCTTAATAAGATCTACAAAAAAGTCCGCGATAGCATATTTTTATCTTTTAAGGATAACGTGTAGTGATCATATTTCTGTCTAAAAATAGTAATTTCAATATATTTTTTTATTGTGAGGGATATTTTTCCATAATGGTATCCAATTATTAGGTATTCCAATCCTTATCCTTTAAAATACTTTATTAAATTTCTACGTTAAACGAAGATAAAATTTGCTTTTTAAAATATTTCGAAATTGCGAATAGTTTTACAGAAAAACGCATTTAATTGTTAACACATCACGCCGTTCACACATCAACTGTATCGAGTCAAGTTTCACTTATCCCTTACTCTCAGCATATAAATAAGTATATTAGTTACGTTGGCCATTTAATGTAGACCAAAACTGTCTTTTACTGTTTTTTCATTTTAATAAGTACTTTAGAAGTTGTTACAATATCAAAAAATCCTTGCTGTGAAACGCGCCCCGCGACGTTTTGCTTATACAAGCGCGTCATGAGCAGTCATCGGTGGTTCAGTGGTAGAATGCTCGCCTGCCACGCGGGCAGCCCAGGTTCGATTCCCGGCCAATGCATTCTATTTAATTTTCCTCACAGGCAGCCACGTAGTGCTTGCTTTTCATCAGGGACAGAATACCCTCTTCAGCATTAACCACAAGCTCGAAAAAAAAACCCGCCCGCTATAGAAGCATAGCAACGAAGATTTAGATGCGTTTGCACTTATTGGATAATTGGAGTTAAATGTATTATTTGAGCGCGATGTATTTGGTTTCATATTTTTTGTAGTAGTTATTAGTAGGTAGGCTTTTGTTTATAATTTCATTTAACTATCTAAAAATAGTCATTTAAATATATTTTAATAAGTACTTGAAAGATTAGTAGCACAGATTTAAAATTACGGTACCTACTAAAAATCCTTGCTGTGTAAAACAATTGGAAAATCCTTATTGAAACTACGAAAATGCGGGTTGCATTAGGGTTCAATTAATTTTCACATTATCTTAAGTGCTTTGCAAAAATACATTATATGAGTAATCCAGTAGTAAAAGCGGGCGAAGCCGCAAGGGGGTCGCTAGTTTTTTATAAGTCCATATATTTATAGTCCAACTTTTTATGATAATAAATTTATAATAAAATGTAATTTAAAGCCTTGATTTCTATATTATTTAAAGATGCACATTGTACTAATTTGATTACTTGAATTCAATGATAAATGTGGCTTAGTAGAAATCAAGTCTTATTAGTGTATCGGGCGGCTCGGCACGGCACGGGCACGGGTCGCGCCGCCCGTGCACGCGGTAACCCGTGCCCGTGCTTGCAGGATGCACGCGGTGGGCCTCCACTCCGCGCTGGCGATACGCCGCGAGCGCAAACGACGGGCTGAGCAGCAACGAGCCAGAGAACGACGCTACTCCCTCCAGTCCTCCGAGTCGGGGGTCACCTCCCCCCACTGCTCCACCGGCAGCCTCGAGCGACGCAACCACAAGAAGTCAAGGACCACCGACAATGAAGTGGTCTCGTCCGTGGGCATGCTTCATCTTGGAGTAGTGTTCCTCGTTCTTGGAGTATTTCTTGTCGCATCCGGATGGCTGCCAGATGACGTCACAGCTTGGAGTAATATAGGATCTGTAAGCTGGTTCAATGAATTGGTCTGTTCAGGCTTATTTGCTTTAGGCATTGGAATATTCTTAATTGCCCTTCACAAATATTTGACAAAGAGTGAGGAGGACGCACTGGAGGATTACGTGCAACGACAGTTGACGCGAACCCGTTCTGGTCACAGATTAGAACGTGACGCTGAAACAGGTGGTATGAGAACCAAGGGGGCGAGACGAGCCCGCGCCACTGAAGTACTACCAGATGCAGTTGTTACAGAAACATATACAGAACCACCTCCAGATAGAGCCCACGGTTTTGTGAATGCATTAGCTATAAACGGTGACGCTATGAGAGAAACGCCATTAGAACAGATTGTAGAAGAAGAAATTTCTGTGGCGTCAGAAAGCGAGAGACGACTAGGCAAATTTAATAGAGACACGTACTCCACGCCCTCAGTGGCTCCCAGCCTAAGTCCTGGATCACCTTCAGATACGAGGGAGCTGCTGTCTGATGGGCGGTATCTCATCATGTCGAGGATGTGAACATCCTAGTTTGACAGATTATTGATCCCGTACATCTTACTTCTCTATGGAATAGTATTTGATTTTATAGGTAACCAAGTGTTACGTTAACACTAATTTACATTATATAATAATTTTTCCAAATTCTTACAAATCTAAAAAATCTTAAAACTAAAATCAGTTAAATTGACTTGCTTCTAACATTTTTCTAACTTGTATCTATAAACCCCTCTGCAAGTGAGTTCCAAAGTTCTTGAACGCAGTCTCCAACGAGAAACAGGATGTTCGGCATCAGTGAAATGTCAAAATGGGGAGAACCGCGGTGCGTTAAGGCTTAAGATCTGGACTACTAGTAGATGTTTCGCTTATTTCGCGTTACCAATTGAAGTTAATGCTGATGCAGCCCGCCGAGCTTACCGCTTAGTGGATTCAACGTTTGCTTTCACATTTTACAGATGGACCAAATCACGATAGAGTAGCAGAACTATAGATACTCTTTTATTATTGCAGTCATGAACAATATTTAAATCTGAACGAAGCACAACTCTTGCGTGTTTATGTCACTTTTCCTTACTTTATGTTGTTGTTAAATATTGATTGCAGTTGTAAACGGGTCTTGTATTTTATTAATGATTCGTTTATTGGCTTGAGACTGATTGTGAATACTGTTCTAGAATCTAATAATTTATAAATTATTACTATTGTTTGTTTGCGCAGATTTCCGAGAATAGTATGAATTTGATTTTCCAATGCAGTTGTGCCAAAACAACAATGTTAACAAATTTACACTTTTCTACATCCGGTATAAAATAAATATCGATCTAATTACTCTAAGGCTAAATTTAAATGATCTCACACATGTTAAGGTTTTTGTTTAAGAGTATTTTTTTGGGCTGTGATTAAATTATTGTTGAATTTAAGTATCTACTTCTTATATAACTCTTTTCGACTTGCTAAAATTTATTTTTTGGTTAAATTTATTCTAGCATTAATTTATAATAATATGTCCTCTGATGGAAGCGACGAGTTTTCGTCATTTGTAATTCTCACTGATATTATCATAAGATTTAAACATATTCATCACGAGCTTAGCTACGCAATGCATAGACTTTTAATGACTCTTCGAATATTTTCCCTATAATTTAATGATTCCCAACTTACATTCTAAATGGTGTATGTGATATTTATGTAATTTTTTTATTACATTTCGAAATGATCTCTTGTGTTTTTAAAACTTTATTAAAATTATCTTTTAAGTATTTTTAACAAGTATAATGTATTATTCCACACGTAGAATAGAAAAATACTTTTTTTTAGAAGATGTATAAATATAGTATTAAACGTAGCGCGACTTCCCCTACGAGTTTAAAATTTTTATACATTTTCTAAAAAAAAGTATAGATTTTTACTTACTTATAATTAATGGAGATTTTTTTATGATCTCTAATTTCACAACATTATATTGAATTTAAAATTGTATTATTGATTAATTAATTAAGATCCTTGTTTATTTAAAGTTACTGGCTGTTAGCACAATTTTTACTATTACCTTAAGTACTTACTGTATAATAAGTATGTGGAAAATGTAAGAAAAAATAAAAATATAGGTTGCACAGATACTAAAAATGGCATTATACAAAGTTGCCATAATAATAATAATAATAATCTTTATTTTTTCTTATATTATCTATATCTGTATATTTATAATTGCCTCTATGTCTAGTAAATGCTAGCTTGTAAATATGGTGAAATTAAAGAGAGAATGAGAGTACAAAAAACGTGAGCGATCTTAAAAAAATATTTCAGCATCCAAATAATGGTAGCCTTCAAGAGAAACAATAGTCAAATTAATACCATAAAAATTATCTATAAATTATAAAATAGGCTGAAATGATAAAAAAATCAAAAGAAAATCTCTTAAAAGTGACGTAAAGTGCCATATTCGCTTTATATTATGAAACATAAATGAATACATTGTAAAATCTTATTCAATGTATGTACTAAGTATATTAAAACAATGCACTTATAAAATAAAATAGCGTGGAAAAATAGTTGTTGCACATATTAATTATTAAATTTCTCGTGCCTATACTTTTATATTTAGATATTTTTGATAGTATACGTAAGTATTAATATTCGCTAAACCACATACATACATACATACATACATACATACCATTACATGTAAATATATCACGCGTCCTTTTTAAATTTTTTATCATTATTGTATTTTTAAGAGACGCCTTCTTTTCTTCTTAAGATTCACACTTTCGATGGTTATATTGAAAAATCATTACGTCTAATAAATAATAAACTATTAAAATAAAAAATACTATTAAATTTGAGGCAATTTCATTTCTTCGCTCTGGTGGAAACGAAGTGTCTTAAAACTAGGTTCCATCTGTGTACCCTGCTCTATTCGGGATACCTATAGCGTGAAAAAAAAGAAAAAGAAAAACAGTGGAAACACTGCCAATAATGAGATTTTCCGTTTGTTATCGAAAGTGAGAATTGACATTAAAATTAAATTAAATTAAATGCTTAAGCCTTGTAATATACATACATATTCGTATATAAGCACTTAACCTTATAGCACAATGTGATCTTATATGAAACAAATGTATGTAGTATATTTTTATTTGTGATGTTAATTTAAACAGTTTTGGTGTTGTATCAGCTCAAAAGTGTTAGTTGTGATTTTTTTTACGCAATTTCGATGTCGTGGAAACATTTTTTATAAACGCTTTTGCGCCTTTTTAAACAATTCTACATATATGCGTATAGTGCGCACCAATTTACATACATAAATACATACCTATTTCATATTATATATCTAAGAAATTGCATGTACCTATTACAATTTATAATGTTTGTCTCTTTTATTCTACGACAATAGAATAAAAGGTTATAAGGACAAGGTCGCACGTTCGATTCCTTAACAAGAGTATTGTACAACTTAAACTCGTTTCTTAACAATAATTACATTTTGTTTCGACGTATAGGTACAATGAAGAAAATATCTTTCTTTTATTGTATACATTTTTTGGCCTGCAGTGTACGATATGAGGATTATTAATGTTTCAGACCAAAGCATGGAAATATTTTTTTATGTAAAAAAACAAATATGTAAAAATTTGAATTATTGCAAAGATCATGAATATTTTTTTAATATATAAGAGTTATGTAATAGTATGTTTCTTCATTTTATACAATAAAAGAGGCAAATATTGTAAATATTTTTCTGTTTCATTAATATGTTGTTGTGTTTGTATTAAGAATATAATGAAAATAGTACATAATCTTATAATTTATTTATTTATTTAAAATAATTTTTAAAAGGAATATTTTAAAAATTAACGCTGTCTTCAGTTATTTTAAATATATCAACAAATTAATACGCGGCGAAGAGTTCTGCCACTAAATATGATTTCTTGAATTCGAGCGGAAATTCGCATCTCTCTGCTTACCTTGCTATGTGCAGGTTAACAAGTGAAGCTGATATCATATTATACCTACATTCCTAAAAAACTAGTAAAAAATAACTAGTATAAAGGTAAAAAGGAGAGTGGTTTAACTTCACTATGTTTCCGCTTATAGCAGAGTCTACACTACGTAGTACTACGCCAAGTTCCCTCTGTCTAAATGGAACTTAGTGTTAAAACACTCCGATCATCCATTGACTATTTATTAAACATCGCGTGTTGAATGGCGGAGCTCAACGCCGAGCTTTGTCTTATTATTAGGGCGAAGAAGTCAGTCGCGTTTAACCTTTTGTTTTTTGTGCCTTTTTACCTTTTAACCAATAAAAAAATTTTTAATCTTAATACAAATACAATATAATATTTTAAATATGGTTGTATTGTCACAAAGTGATATTAACCTAAATCGTTGGTATAGATGTAGTAATCGTTTAGTATTAGTTATATACTAACGCTACTGAATCTACAGTTTAGAGACTTATTACTAAAAATGACGTCAAGAATTAACAATCAACAAGGCAACAAGGAAGCCAAAAATCGTAAAATCTAGAGATTTGACGTGGTTTTTAAGTGCAGTTAGGTGAACTAAGTTGTTTTTAAGGGTAAAACTTTGAAAAATACCCGCACCTACACTTAAAAACCACCAAATCTGTAGCTTCGTTGTCGTTATTACATAAGTACGTATAAAATTTTAAATCCATTTTCCTTTTCAATAACTCTACTAATACTTTTAAAATTTAATTAATATAATATAACCTAAGTACCTGATAAGCGTCTGTAAAATACTTGAAGAATTAAAATAATTAAATTTAATATATTCACGTTGTATCCCACATATAGCAGGGTAAGCAGAGGGAACCTAGTATTCCCTCCGTTTATCCTGCTGTGCAGGAAGAAGCGTGCTTTGTTTTGTATATTAAACTTTATATCTTACATGTCATACTAAATGAATTTTGATAATACCCTAATATACGTAAAAAATTAATCTATTTATCTCCTTATCCTAAAATTATCTATTAAAACGATCTTTTTTCCTATAAATACATCTTATTCCTAAAAATATTTACTTCTTCTTTAAATAGTAAGTCCTACATTTACTACATCTATACTAACGACTAGATAATTATTTAATTGTAAACAAATAAACTTTCTGTACAAGTTTTTAATAGTTAAATTATTTCATTAAATTTAATATGAAATTTTGTAATAATGCAATTTAAAACTGTTGAGAGGGAATATGTGATTATTTATTTCTTGTTAATAATTTTAAAACCAGAACGGAACCTTTGGGAACGGAGTGTCTTAACACTAGGTTTCCTCTGTCTTTCCTGCTGTGTGCGGGATACAGCGTGTAGCTGATTTTAATTTTATAACCCAAAATTCTATTTGATAAATTTAAAAAAATAGAAAATCCCGATATCCTACAGATTTTTCGAGAAATCGTCTCTAATCCATCTTCATCACACGAGCTTTTCATATCTAAAGAATAATATAATATTCTAATTTCTTCAAGAACAATTCACTTCCATTTAATTTTTTTTATAATGCACATTTGTCATCCATCCATTTATTGAGGCCATAGAAGACAATCGTACAGTCTAATTTTAAAACGATGGTTGTGGGTTCGACTCCTACTAGGGGGAAAGAATTATTCTCCATCCCCGCTTTACGAGACAAAAGATGGTGTTTAGTTACGGCACTGCTAAATGCATTCTCTTTGCATATAAAATGCAATTAAATAAACAATTTTGAATTATAACTGAAGTAATCACGTATTACCTCTCAAACGCACACACCATACACGTTAGGCAAATATTTTATTTCACTGAATTTATTACACTTATTATTATAATAAATTAATAATTCAATCTTTTGATATTTTATTTCACCCAAATAAACTAATTAATTGCTATAAATAGTTATTTAATTAGTAAATAAAGTGGGGCAGGGAGGTTGTGTGTACAATTCCACTTGGAGCCGTGAATCATCATCATCATCCAATCATTCATTCATAAAACCCTATTACTAATATTGCTGTCCGTCCGTCTGCGGTTTGCCACTTTACAAGAGCGGGACAATAAAAATGTTAAATATTTCACCCCCCGAATGGGAACCGAACTTACAACCTGTCGTTTTTACACTCGTACGCTTGGACACCGCCACTACTGGCCTCTTTCCTTAAAGGCAATAATATTTCTTTGCCAATTTCATTAAGGAGTCCAATCTACTCAATACCGGTAAGTTGCCGGGTAACCTTAATTGTCTCGACAGCTTTAAGCATCCTTCTAAGTGCCCGCAACGATTGTCATTGATCTTAGCTCAGCAGTTGTTTTGTAGAAACGAGGGCATCTGGCAACCCATCTAACATCTGACTAGGGCGTATGTTGCTTGACCTAGCTAGTACAGTAGGATTGACGTGTCGTGGCGTCCCTGAAGTTAGATTTAAATAGCTTTAAATGGAATCGAACCCACAACCAGTCGCGTTTACAGTCACAAGCTTGTCCCTCTAGCTCTAGCTCTAGCCTCTTATAAATAATTATAACTTTTATATAATAATTCTTACTGTGAAGGGGTAAAAATCACACAACTAGAAGGTTAGTTTTATCCTCCCTTGTTCGACGAAGCATACTACAAAGCAGTATCTATAAAGCCCACGCGAGCGTGAAAGAGCACAAAGGGAATGAAGTTTGTGTAAAGGCCTATATTGCCACAGTATAGGCGACGCATTTAAATCTATTGAAAATTTAGTTAAAAAACGTCTCTTAGAATAAGCTATATATGATTTATTGAGGCCAGTTGTGACTGTGTAAACGTGACTGGTTCCAATGCCTCCAGAATTGTCGAAGCAAATGGAGACCAGAGTGTCTTAACATTAAGGTTCCACTGCCCACCACTTAAGAAAAATCATAAACGATGATGAAAAATCATAAGTGATGTATAAAAGTACTTTCATTTTTAGGATATCGTCAAAAGAAAAAAACTGAGTCTATATTAGTATAAAATATATTAATATAAAGTATATCCTAAATCCATTCTGTAATTTTTGCGTAAAAGTGGAACAAACATCTATCCTCACAAACTTTCACATTTATAACATTAATAGAATATAATGAATCTATATCTATATAATTATGTAGATTTGCATTTAATTAATCTAGATCTAAACCACCGAGTTCAATTTATTAGACATATTTACATATAATATCTGTTCTCGTCTCGGTCTCAAGGTCGAGGGATGCTAGGCACGTACCTACAGTTCGTCAAATACATATTCAAATAGCGTTCTAATATCGTATATTACTGGTTCGATATCTTGTTATGAGAAGTTCGTGGCGAGGTGGTACAGCATATGACTGTGAACAGGATGGTTGTGGATTCAATTCCCACTCAGGGGAATAACGTATTCTTTTTACCTCGTTCTGATGGATCGGAAAAGTGAGTGGAAAATGTGGAATGGTTACTTCTACATACCTTATCATGAAGGATACAGCGAGACAGCACATTTAAGTATTAAAAATACTTAGTAGTTGGTAGAAAAGTGGAGAAAATATATGAAAATAATAAAAAAATACTTTACACTCTCATCTATATGCATTACTGTGCATTATTTAGGTCGCTTTCGAAGCTATAATTTTGAGGTCACCGTGACGGTTTCAATTTAAAAATGATCGAGTCAGCGAATATGACCTATTCAATTATTGTATATTTTTTTATTTTTTGACTGGGTGACTTTTAATCGTAGATGAAGCTTTTAAATCATAGATGAAGAATGTCGCTTCCCACTTCCTTGCAATTTTCTAGATATTGTGTGTTAAGTGGCGGAGTTCAACGCCACGGTTTGTCTTGACAGAGGGAGAAAATAAATAAGAATGAAGCTATTAAAAATAATTTATTTAACTCTTACCACGCAACAAATTGAACCTATATACTTTTGGCATAAACCCACTATCAGTATGCCAGAGGATTGCCAATTAAACATGAAGCACAACACCCATAACAAAAGACCACATAAATATCGGTTAACAGCTCGACCCAGTTGGCAGATGGTTGGCAAACTTGAATCAACTCAAAGACGTCTTTCAAATGACGGCGCTCTTCAAAATACTAGTATTATGCCGCAAAATTGCGAGATTTTTTTCGGTTTTTAATATGAAAAGTCATGTTTTTCTTTTGGCTGTTTTTTCCTGATATTAACTTTATTAAGCCTGGGGTAGACTTAAAGAATTTAATTCTTCCTATTAAAATGTGGTTAACTACGTACCAGGGAGAAAATTAAATAGCTACGATAAAGATTGTATCAAAAGATATAGATTTTATCAAAAGATAAAGATCTTATCAAAAGATGTACTTGCCTCAGGTGTCATCGTGGTAGTAAGCGTGATAGTTGTGAGTTCGATCTCCACTCAGAGGAATGATTTATTTTAATAATTTTCATTTGCCTGCTCTTGTGGAAGAAAGTGGGAACAGAGTGTCCTAACAGTAGGTCTCCTCCGGCTACCCTGCTTGCGAGCAGAAAAGGCGTGAAGTTACATTTTAAATATAATATCAACAAGGCATTATTGGAGAGATAAGATTATTATCACGGCGTTGAGCTCCACCACTAAGCATGCATTGTATCGAATTATCATATCGTGCTTCAGAATAAACATGAATTAGAAAAAAGAATTGTGATTTACGACTTATCATACAAATTCTTCACAAAAGAAAAAGTGAAAGGAAGAAAAGAGGAAATATATAGGTAATTATATTTTATTATAAAAAAAAAATGGTTGCGGAAAACAATAAATTCAATTATAAATGATTACTTGGCGCAGCGCTAAAATGCCGCACATTCGCTAAAAGCCTTTATAAATTTGAGCCGACCCAGTTGACTTGAGTCTACACTCGACCGCGGCCATACGGCGTTCAACGTTTTGAAGTCATATTATGTATATGCCATATGCCTATGTATGATAAAGAAAAGCAGCTTCACGCTTTTTCCCGCACAGCAGAATAGGCAGAGGGAACCTAGTGTTAAGACATTTTGTTCTTTCCCTTCCCCCCAATTTTTCATGCCATTTAAATTATAGAACATTTTTTTTTATTTAGTAAGGTTAGCTACGACGAGTATAAGTACCACCCACCAAGTAATATCTTTTCCATGGCGGATTTGGACTTGATTTTACATAAAGTCGCCATGGTTTAGTGCAAAATAGTTTGATAGTTGAGGGTTCGATTATCACTCGATGACATTAATTTATATAAATTATTTTCACTATTCCGCTCTGGCAGAGTGTTTCAACGCCGCAATTGTGAAAGTGAAAGTTTTATTCCTCCATTCAATGCATTCCCGACAATTGGATTAAAAATGTGGAACGGAATTTCTTAACAATTGGTTACCTCTGTCTTCTCTGCTATATACCGGACAACAAGGAATATAACAGCATAGAAAGAGGTTAAAAAAATCATATAAATCATAAAAAAAAATTGACTTACTGCACTATATTCAAAGTGGGAACGTTTTAAAACATCTTGAAAGGAAAAATGAAGCAGATTGTTTAAATACAAATGCATAGCTTTAATAATCTGTTCTTTTATTAAAACGCTACAAACATGAATATTTTGTTGACAGAAATGGCCGAGTTCTATTTAAGTACGAAATGAAAATTCATTTTTCTTTTATTGTTTCGATATTTTGAGTTTTATTATAGTCATAAAGAAAATATGTTATTTTGACTGTATACAAGATAATATTTAAATAGATCTTTCTTTCTTTTTTTAACTTTACGCATGATCATCCTGTTTATGGCAGAGTAGACATTATTTGAGTTTTTTTTTAAACAAACACATTATTTTTATTAGCAAGGGACCTAGCATTTCCTTTTATTTCTAGAATTTTTTATTAAATTAACTTAGCGCCTTATAATATATTGGTTGGTACATGTGCAGGCTGATAGTATGATATTGACCACTTCGAATGTCATTCAGAAAAATATTTGTAATAAAAATAAAATTTATTTTCTCTGCCTTCCATTTTGTTACACCAAACGAAACAAGTAATTTTTCATCAAAAGTGGCTGAAGCTTTTGCATATCAGGAGTTTAGTAGGTAATTTTAAATGATGACCATCATATACATATATTGTATACAAATCTATCGTCATTTTTTGATCTAATAAAATTCTCAATTTGTTTCAGATATGCTACAATCCTTATTACAGCCAAGAGATAATCAAAGACGTAAGTTTTATATAAATATTTTAGTTCTAAGTAGTATTAAGGATTGAAAAGTCGATATAAAATCCCAATTTGAGTGTGTGATACCGTATGTAATCATATGGGTGGCTAAAGGGCTTTTTGGCTTAACGCACTTATTCCAGAAACTACTATATTGCTTTGAAAAATTCCATTTTGAATTTGAAACTCCATTCATCGAGAAAGACTATCTTCTGCGGTCAGATATATCTCAGGCACTAGAACGTATCACACACATATTTTAATTATTTATATGAGCCCAAGGATGAAGCCGCAGATCTACGCTTGTATTATATAAAAAACACTGGTTACCAAATTTATAACCCAATATGTAGATATCTACATATAGAAAATTTCTCAGCGAAAATGATTGGTGCGATGCCTGCAGTCGCCGTCCGGCATGAACGGCGTAGAGCTGAGAAGAGAACGGGGCGGCGGCCGTCGCAGCTGCCCTTGCAGCTCGGGAGGGGGGTGGAGGACCCCACGCCCTCGCCAGATCACCGGCTGAGGAATGAGCTTTATGTTTGTGGAAAGGTAATTTGGAGAGCTTCTTTGATCTTTATGAACATCGTCCAAAAGAGATAATTTGAGAAGAGGAAAGCTAGTGTTAAAGCACTTCATTCTCCATTCGTGATGAAAATAAATTAAATATACATTCTTCCGATTGGGAACTGAATTTTTTTTCTTAATAGCATTCTTAACTAGAGATTTACTAAATAATTAACTTACAGTATAAGATATTTTGGCTTGGAGCCTTGGAACATTTTTTGTTTAGTACGTGTAAAATTTAGCGACAAAAAGATTATTTGAAATTAAAATTCACCAGCAATATTTAAATATACAACTATCGCTGAGGGAACCTTCTGTTAAAACAGTCTATATTAGATACTGCATACCTCAACGCCGCGCTTCGTCTTGTTACCAGAGCAAGGTGTGTTGAGTCCTGTTACCAGAGCTGAAATAGAAATAATTAAATCCCCAGAGTGGGAATTGAACCCAAAACCGTCGGTTCATATAAAATACGGCACATAGGTATTTATTAATCTGTTTTTAGTTACTTCTACATGTAACCTATAGAAGTGGTTTACATGTATGTCATTTTCTGTTCACATTTACACTTTTCTGAAAGCTGGTTTTTAACCTATAAAGCTTCTATAGGATGACATTTTGAAGACCTATTTACAACTTACCTTATAGCAGCATGTACTATATTCTATATACACTTGTATGTGAATCATTTGAAATTTACTAAAATTGAGCTTTTTTGTTGGAAAAACATATAAAAATTAGTTTTCTAAATAGTATGTTAAATAAATAAGAAAATATTGAGAAAAGCTAAAGGTTACTGTGATGAAACTCAACGTACCTTAGGTCTAAATACTTATCTAACTTGCAGGTGGCAGCACTACACGCGATAGTGGGATCCCTCCTGCTGGGCATCGTGGTGCTAGTGGTGGGACTCGTGCAGCTGTCACCTGGTGCGGAGGCAGCCCAACATCGCTACTACTTGATGGGCGCGGGCGCAGCACTAGTAGGGGTTGGTGTTTTAGGTGCAGTGCTTAGGTGAGAACTTCAGATGATTTTACGTTTATTTCAAATTGAACCAGAAAAATAGAATTAATTAACGAAAGTATATTATTAATTGTAATTCATATATATATATATTTAAGAAATTATTTAGGTTATGAAAAATGTATCTATAGAACTTTTTTTTGCATACTTACACATTTTATTCTCCCACATGACTTAGGTTGCCTAGTAGAGTAGAGAGTGTACACTTTTATGTATTAAATTCTGTGCAATAAACAATTTAAGAAAAATAATATATTTATTGTAATTTAATTATATTCAGTTAATTTCTTTGTTAATGAATTATAATTTTATGGTATCTATATACCTAATGATCCAATATCGTTAGAGCAGTAAATGACTCTAATGTAGCTTAAAAGCTATAAAAGCTGGATGCAAGGGCTGTTACTTAACTTAATTAAAGAGATAAGACTTGTTACTCTAATTGAAGTATTGCGACACGTTTTAATGGAATGGAATGAAATCTTTTTTTAATAATATTTTAGAATTCTGATGTAATGTTATAAATCTGTTAATAGTTTTGTTTAGTTGACCTGGTTAATTACCATAATTACTGCGTCGAATTGTGAATCCTTTTTTTCAGCGTAACCCTCATTTATAGTATATACTATAGCAGGGCAGGTAAAAGGAACCTGAGAAACTATTATTAAGACACTCCGTTCCCGTTAAGTTATTTCCGTTCTCCACCTTTCGTCCCATAGTGTGTTGTTGCATGGATTTTGCCTTGGTGCCAGAGTGAAAAAATTAAAGTATTAATAAATAACTATTCATTTCCTCGAGTGTGTATCGAATACAAGTAACCAAACAAAATCTAATATACACCATGGTTTCCTATATTCCAGATGCCTGTGCCTACATTGGTACAACATGAAGTTCCGTGAAGAGTACGACGAGAGGATCCGCTCGAACCAGAAGAACTGCGTCAGCGTGGTTGACAGTCACGATCACGTGACCCGCAAGGAAGACAAGCCCAAGCTGAAGGCCCAAGTTAGCGTACAAGATGTAGACTTGATCAAGCAACCCTCGGTTGCCAGCGATACTTAGACCATTTAAATTATAATGTTTAATGATGATATCGCTATAACTTTATATATTTATCTACGAGTATAATTTATATTATAAAGTTAAAGAATTTGTAAGGTTGAACGCGCAAATCTCGGGAACTAATGGTTTGAATGGAAAAAATATTTTTATTCATGTACCACATTAGTATCTATTTAAAGTTTCATTTGTCAGAACGAATTATAACATGCTAAAATTCAAACTAAAATATTTTGAATTCATTCATTTATTTCTTCAAATAAGAGACTTATGGAATAATGTTTGTATCAAACATAAATTATAGTGAAATAGGCATCTCATTTAAAAGTTTCTCCAGATGTTTATTTTTAAGTTCTGCATAAAAGTTTTCAAAAAGCTCTGAGGTTTATTTCAAATAAGATTTTTATTTACGTAAGGTGAAAGTTCTGCTCTAAAATAACATTCATATTTAGATCGTATTAAGTTTGATGAATCCGCCAGAGCTTTTTAGCTACTATTTCATTTTCACAAAGAATGATACATTTTTTTCTGTAAAAATAAATGAGACGAAGAGTGAAACCTTAATTATAATTAAATACATTTTATGAGACCAAGCGGCAGAGCGACTGTCTGTGAATGCGACGGGTTTAATTCCCATTCGGTATATCGTATTATTTTCCTCTGGTACAAGACAAAGGGCGGCGTTAAGTTTCGCCACTCAACACGTAACGTCTCGGAAATTGGAAACTAACGAAAATAACAGAATTATAAAAGTTATTTCTTATTATTTTTTATAATCTGTTTCTAGTTTTCCTTGATCCCACTGATGTTTAAAAAATAAAGTTGTAGCGATATCCGGTGTATGACTGTATACAGTAAGTAGATTTTCATTTCAGACACTATTTTGTCTTTTAGATAAATCTTTTAGTACCTTTATACATTTGATATTTGGAAGCCCTATACTTTATTTAGAAAAGAAATGAAATTTTTATTATATAAACCCTTAATCATATAGTAATTAGTAAGTATTGATGTTTAGTATGTAACTTCCCAAGTAATAAGTTGTAAGTCTGTCTGTGAATTATTTATCAGCATTCTATTTAATTTTCTAGATAGCTCCATGTTGAAATGAAAAACTTGTTGTTTCTTTTTGTCATTTGTTTATCTAATTAAGCAACATATCATTTTAATTAGACCTACCCTTAAAAATCATCTAATACGTTGACAAATTGTTTGTTTTGTATAAATTATCGTATATATTTTACGATTTTGAGTTAAACATAATATTTTTGAAGATTTTACAATTGAGATATCCCTTGATAAATTGCTTTAGATATGACTATTAATTATAAAATAAATTGGAAAATAAAAAAAAAACTATATCATATACTATTATTTAGGTAGCCTTTGTAAATTATTCAAGAAATCGAACCTGATAACCATTCTAATTCCTTACCGTCCGCCGAAACTGGTCATAGCTCAAAGAAACGTATAACCAAACCCCTTCTAACACATGTTTATAGCCATGTACCTACCAATACAGCATAAAAATATGAGAGCTTAATGTATTTTTCTATATATTACTTTATAAAACGTTAAATAAAAACATATTGGTTTATATTTACATACGAACAAACATACATACATATTCTGATACATATCTATATATTAAAAACTTATTTTTTCTTACCTTTACTCCTGATATTTGAGAAAAAAAATCACTTAATTGCATCGTTTTAAAGATTTTTAGTGTAAATCTTCAAAAAAAATACTTAATATATCGATTTAAATCATTTCGAAAACTATATACAATTTTAATATAATATAAGTATGTTAGTATATAATAAGTTATTATATTTAAATGATAAGTGTCATTCACAAGTACTATATAATTAAAAATATTTTCTGGTTCAACTATATATATAACTATAGCTATTGGTGTAATAGATGTTGTCTTTGCTGTTAATATTAAATTTAAAAGGAAAAAAAACAAAATGTAGACCAACTTTAATATAAAAAATATTTACGTAACTTACGTGTGTGTAGAATACTTGAATTCGTCGCGTTTCTTTACTATCCACACTATAGTTTACATTCGTCTAGTTGGAGTTCCAAGTTCAAGTTCAAAATCGACATTTTATCTTAAGAGACTGAGAAGTGTTCTAAAAAGTAAAATTCGCAGATTATTTAAATAATTTTTGATATATTTCCTTTATGAATAGTTTTGAATTGATATTATATTCCCTGTACAGGTTATTTTGACATCCCAGGTTAAAATAAGACTCATACAAAAAAACGTAATTAAATAATTAATTTTCTTGACTTATTAAAACTTAATATAAACTTTTAAAATTAGTAAAATCAACATTTTTGAAATTTACAAACTTTCCTCAGAGACGTTAATTAATAAATTTGGTAAAAATACACATAATTTTGTATTTAACTACAGTTAAAACACAATTAACGTCTATGAGAACAACTCTCATTACTTTAGTTGTATACAGCTAAATGGGTTTAAAAGTCTTATTATGTATTGAAATAGTTTATGTTTGACTAAACATTGATTGAGTTAAATTTTTAAAATGAATTTGAAGTTGCTGAAGTCATTGAAGTTGAGTGGAAATGTTCCCCTAATGATTGAAAATTAAAATGGGACACTTTTAGTCGCATTATAAGACATTCTACTTACTAACTGTAAACTTTTGGACAAATTGACTATTTCAAACTATTTCCAAACTAACAACTAATCAAGTCTTAACTATTTATGACGAATTAGGACTCGATTATGTCAAATATCCAATAGATAAGTATTCCAAGTAATTATGTTCATATAAAATAGGTATAAAAAATTGATGTTATGTAATTCTAGTCATTATAATATTATTTAGTTGCTTCTATTTTCAAAGCAGTTTCTACCGCAATGATATAATTAAATTACATATATATGTTTTTATTTTTTTTAAGAAAAGTCAGGTAGAGTTTTAGTATGATTAAACTTCGTGGTGTTATTAGAAAAAATTACAAGCATATCGTAAAGTTCGCTAAATTATTAGTTATTATCACTTAAAATACTTCAAATTTTAAGGAATAAATGAACCTACTCAGAACGTTTTGAGGTCGTCGTGGCGCAGTTGCTGGCGCACTTTACCTACTGACTGTACTGCGACGGTTGTGGGTTTGATTTTCTCGCCGAGGTAAGAATTATATTTAACAAGACAAAGCACGGCGTTGTGTTTCATGATTCAACAAGCAATGTCTCCAATATTTGGCGGTGCGTGGAGAATAAAGAGAGCTTTGTAGCATAATCTTAAAATGGATACATAATTGCAAAATCGAAAAATCTCATATTTTTCGAAAATGTTGCCAAATTTTATTTCGTTATAATTATATTAAAATTGAATTGGAACGAATTTAATAAAACACTGCGAGTTCATTAACAGTTAAAAAATAATTTAGATTATTTTTCTTATGTCGTGCCAAATATGTTTGACCTTTATTTCACGTTACATACAAACAAAGACATACATACATGTTTACATTATATGTACCGACGTTATAAATCGTCTACTCTAGAACTGAACTAAGCAACACATACGAATAGTTAATCGTAATTACACAAAAATAGCATCAGCAAATAAATGCAAAAACTAATAATACGACTTGAATAATACAATTGATTTTCTTTTATTTATTTAAATTGTATTATTTATTTATTATTTGTTATATTTTTTTGCTGAAGTTATTTTTTGCTGCATGTTATTGTAAGTACACTTATCTGTATGTGTTTCTTAGTTTATTAATTCAGTTTTAGAGTAAACGGTCTCTACTAAGGAATTGTATTCTATAAGGGAATTTAGATAGACAGATCGTTCTTTTTATAGATATATAGGTGTTATTTTAGTTCTTAAGTTACTCATTACTTTAATTTACTTATGATTGAGAAATTTTGAGGTTTTTTAAGCTATTTTGTTTAAGCTTCTTGTGCCAATCGTGCTTTTAATTTGGTAATTTAAAATATAATTTTCTCAATGTTGTCTTTAGTATAAGTGGGCGGTCCAGTTGTGGCGTACATTCCGCTTTTTGTGTATCGAAATCGCCAAACGGTTATATTGACGGATTATAATTAAGTAGAATAAGATATATTATAGTATATTATAATTATTATGAATGTGTAAACAATTTAATATTAAATATATGTGTTTTCGTTGTATTTAATGTTGTTGTAATTATAGAACAGAGATGGCAAATATAAGAATTTTCAAACTTATAATTATGTTATACAAAAACTTTGTCTAAATTATAGATTTCTGTTTATTTAATATTATTATAATAATTTTCAAAAAAATATAATAAATTAAAGTATGTTAAATTGGCTATGTGATGAAATATATATTGTTAATTTTTAATTATGCTCGCAAATTTATGTTTTTGAGCAAAATCTAGTATACCTACTTTGTTCTATAATAACAATGAATTAAGATCGTTGAATCGTTTCGTTCTTCATATCCCACTAAGGACCCCTCTCATCCTATATCTAAGCTCTATTCACTGTGATAAATTAAACTTATAAGGTAAATAATCATCTATTTATTTAAATAACATCACAGTGAATTCACAGTTTTAGCTAAAAATCAATTATTTTTTTTAGTTATTTCTTTAATGCACCTTTTGAAAATCAATTTTAATTGTAATTTTATTTTAATTTTTTCTAAGGAATTGTATTATTAACAAGTGTTTTATCACCTTTAAAGTTACAATGAACGTTTTTTATATTCGTATATTGATAATATTTTAATTTTAATTACGACTGTGCTGTTTTATATCTCATATATTTTATACCGATGTCTCTAAATAAAATGTGAACGGAAATGCTGGTTTCTTCTATCCTTGTAATCCTTATATAATATTTTTTAATGATATGAAGATTTAATAACTTTTATCGGTAATAAAACTACAAAATTTTGAAACTATATATATGATAAAAAGCCAGAATAATGTTGTCACATGCTACAAATGTCATTAATATAATTATTTGGGATTTTGAACAACATTTCATAATTTATACAACACATTTTTTTTTCAAATCACTTAGTAACGCCATCTATGTTTAATTTAAGGAACTAATTCATGAGCAAATGAAGCCAAAACAAAACGATTTTAGTTTCAAAATAATCCGTTAGAGGGCAAACAAAATAAAACATTATGAAATAATGATGTTTCGTTAATTAAATTTAATCGAAATTAAGAAAAAAATACTATAAATAGTATTATTACTAGCTGATAAAGCTAAAGATTAATATCATATTAATAGCAAAATAAATATTAGATTAGAGAAGAATAGAATTTTATATTTTCACTTCTTCGGTCTAGCGTGCAGATTCCAGCAGAGGGAACTTAGAGTTAAGACACTCCGCTCCCCACTTTCCGCCGAATTCCGAAGGCATTGCGAGGCAAAAGTGCGGCGCTGAATTTCGCCACACGAGGCGGAATTCAACGCTGCGGTGCCTCGCCGCTATACCGAAGAAGTGAAAATATAAAATCATTTTCTTGTGTACGGATCGAAGCCACGACCAGTCGCGTTTACAACCACACATTTGTATATAACACTTATGTATATAATATATTACACTTGTGTATATAATCAAGATCTATACATATTCCATACTAAGTAGGTATAGTGCTATCCCCGAGTATTGTAGTTTATTACTTAAATTGAGGCATAAAACGTTAGTGGCTGTATAAAGTCCACGTGCATCATAAAGACCACCCTTTATTGATATAAATTGCTTTAAAACACAACCTTACGTATATTCAAATAGATATACTGTGTAATATTTATCTATATACGATTAAATAAATACTGAAAATTTTCCGTTGCTGAGTGATTCACAGATAGGGCACAAACGAAGCTACTGGAGCTAAGGGAGAGTAGGGGAGCAGTAAGAGAGAATTTCCACTTTACGTCCTAAAGTTTTGTTACTGTAACCCACACATAGCAAGAACGAGGGAACTTTGTATTAAGACTCTCCGTTCCATTTACGACACTTCTGTTCCTCACTTTTCACTGAATTCTAGAGACATTCGGTATGTTGAATGGCGGAACTCAACGCCTCTTGCCTCGACCCAAGAACGAAGAAATGAAGATATTCATGTCCTCGAATGGTTATCGAACCTACAACCATTTGCGCTTACAGTTAGTCACACACTTGTACCCCTACTCCACGACTGGCCTCTAAATATATCTTTAAACTGAAACATCCACATCAACATCTTAGAATACTTAGGTACCTAACAAAAAACTAATCCTTAAATTATCCTTTCAGATACAGTCTTACGGGCGAAGTGGAAAATCCTGCGAGACCGCTTCAAGCAAGGCATAAAGAAAGGCAAAATTCATTTCATAGACGATTACGAAGGCAAATGGCGATATTTTAAGGCTCTATGGTTCCTTCATAGATGAAGAAAGCCTAGAGAAGGCCACAGAACAGTCAAGAAGGAATATGAAATGGAGAACTGCTGCGAGGTTTTAATAGAAAATAATATAAACAGCCGTCGCGTCTCCGAAAGTAATGTTGAGGTAGAGTCGACAAAATAAAGAAAATTATCAGATGCTTACGATACAATGTTTTTACAGTCTTTAACGCCGTTTTTTAGAGAACTGGAGCCATGGAGGAAATTGGTAGTGAGAAATAAAATACAAGATATTATACTGAAAGAAATGGCTGAGCAAAATAATTTTGAAATACCACACTAACTTTGAATTTGGGTGGTAGTGCAAATGGGGATATAAGAGCTGTCCTGATTGATGCTGAACCGGATTAGATACAAAAGTACATGTTTGAAATACGTGTCGCGTCGAATAGGCACGAGAAGCCAGTGTTAAATCACTTCTGTATACATTTCCGAAATTTTCGAAATATTGTATGATGAAAAAGAAAATAATTCTTTACCCTCAGTGAAAAACGGACCCATAATCAAGACGTTTGCTGCCACAGGCTGTTCCACTGCGCCACGACGAACGAAGTCTAATATAAGTAACGGCGAAAGTTCCGTCGGCAAATTGAAGAACTTTAAAACTTACTATGGGTTATTTAGTAAACGATTAATTAACTGTACATATTTTAATACGCTTATTTATAATATTTAAAGTATATTTCATATATATTTTTCTTTTTATTTGTACCTGTCACGCAAAGAAAAGGTAAGAAATTATAATTTTATCTATCCATCAGAAATAGAGTATTACAGAGTCTGACTATCTCTGTCTCTCTCTGTAGTTGATTCCCACTGAGCGAAAAGAATTATATTCATTTCCTTGCATCGGTAAGAAGACAAAGAATAGCGTTGAATTTTAATACTGAACGACCACATGAAGAACAAAGTGTCTCTCCACTAGGTCTCTCTCATAGACTCCGTAGCGATCCATATGAGGTGATATCCAAAAAAAGTATATGAAACAAAGATTATACTTAATATATACCTACATTATTAGTAACTATAGTGTTAGCATATTCGTATAAAAGTGGGTAGATTTAGGTGAAAAAGATAATAAAAGCAGTGGAATTGTGTCAAACGAGCACAGTTGCTTGTAGACGGAAGCCCTGATTGGAAGGTATCTAGTGTGTAGTGTTGTTATTGAGTGATACACTTATTGTAATTACGTGGAACCTCTGTCCGAGTACGTTGGAAACATATAGACGGTAAGTGTTTTTATCGTGTTTATTTTAAAAACGCTAACCTCTTCCAATTTCTAACAATAGTCTACCTACAGTTAATTGTTTATCTTCGTCATATTTTTAAGCAAACTAAGTTTTTTATCAAGTAAGCTTATTTAAGAAAAAAAAACATTGTGAGGAATAGCTCCGTTTTCAATAGAACTACAAAACGCGATAAAAAACTTAGATCAGACCAGAATAGTTATTTTTTAGATCGCGGTTTGCTCGAATTTAAACTTTTTAAATTTTACTTTTTTCTTATATTATTTCTACGTATTTATTGGCAATTGTTATTTTTAAGTTATGCTTTAATTATAGCATATATGACCCGCCGTTCCGTAAATCCCTTCTTTTGCGTGAATTACAAAATGTTCATTTGTGGTGAACGGAAATATCTTAAAGGGAACGGAGTGTCTGAACATTAGGTTTCCAGATTCTCTCGGGTGTATAATAAATTCTTATATTATAGTAGGTAGCTACTAGCTACTCTGTTTAATAGTAGAAACAGAAATTATTTGAACGCGCTAATAACAGGAACTTCTGGTTCAAAATGATAAATTCTTTATATGTTGGATAGTCCATTTGTCACTGTACCTTGCACAGTACCTGTCCACCGTCATACAAAACTTCTATACTATTTCCATTCGAAACGATAAAAGTCACGTGTAAAAATAAGCTAGTAAGTTATATTTACAATTTACGTCGAAAAACTTTTTTATTCGTCGGGCGCCGTGCGGGGGCGGCGGCGGGGCGCAACCCAAACAAAACACGCGCGGAGCGGCAACGTCGCCCGCATCGATCCCGCCGGCCCGCTACCGATATAATAGTGATGTTAAAACATTAATTATGGGGAATTAATTGTTTTTTTTTTTTCGAATATTATAGAATTTTTGTTTAAATTATAATTTGTGTTTATGTTTTTCAAATTGGTATTTTTTTTATCAGCTTCACGCTGTATACGTGTATGTCAAGGTAGGTAGAGGAAACCTAGTATTTTAAGACACTCCGTTTCATTCGAGGCATTGTATTTTGAGTGGCGGAACTTAACGCCGGGCTTAACTTAAGAGCCTTGGTGCCAGAGCGAAGAAATCAAAATATCAAGAAATAATATTTTCTTCCCTCGAGTGGGGATCGAACCCGCAACCGTTTGACAATTTCTTGTCATACAATTTTACAATTTAATAGCTTAATTTTAATACATACAAAGATTAATAGAAATTTTAATAAAGAATACATAAAAAATATTGAATTTTAATTTCACGAAAAAGTGTACAATGCAAGTTTAAATTATTTTAACACAGATAAAAAAAATATAACGTCAAAACAGTATCTCAAAAGGTCGTTGTCACAAGCGTCACGTTGAAAAAGAAAAACATAAATAGTCTTTTGTTTTTTTTTTAATTTACATAGTTTTTTCACTATACTTCTCTACTTTGTAGTATAATGCAAGTCGGTACATATTTTTGCATTATTAATGTCTGTTCGCTGGGTTTCTTATTCCACGCGAACTTTTTTTAGCGTTCGTTAGAATTATTAACTAATATTAAATGCGCAGACTGGCACGATAAATTAAAATTCTGTAATGTAACTTTATAAATATTCATAGTTTTAATTGTGGTTCAACGGGATATATTGTAAAATAGGAAAATTTGTACGAAGCATAAAGAGAATTCTACCAAATTGGAAAAGAACATTATGATAGCAGGTACACAGATAAGAGATGCAATTTCTATAAATTTCTTAATAATGAATCAATTCTATTATTATTATATATTTATTATAAAAATAAAATTTTAATTATATTACATTTAATATTTATCATAAGAAGATATTAGTATTTTTATCTTTTCATCAGATATATAAATTTTACATGGAACTACAGTTATTTATATATCACCGTAGTTTTCTTAAGCTTCACGCTGTATCCCGCATAGCACAGTAGTAATATAGCAGAGTAGGCAGAGTTAACCTGAGAACCTAGTGTTAAAAGACTCTGTTTCCCACTTTTGGCCGAATTGCAACGAATTGAACTTGAAATATTGTGTATTGGATGGCGGTACTGAACGCCGCGCTTTGACTCGACCTGAGCAAAGAAATGAAAATATTTAATATTTTATTCCCCCGAGTGGGAATCAAACCTGCAAAAGTCGCTTCTACAGCTTGTACCCCTGTACCATGACGGCTTCTACTATTTTCTTCTCATATATTGGTTTTTACATTAATTTGAAAGGCACCCCTAGTCGCATATGTTCACTGATCTGAACCCATGTTCTTTGTGAAACCACATCAATAATCTATTGTATAACAATTGCTATTCAATGTATTAAATCGACTTAGTATTACGTTTTGTGTGTAATTACCCGCATTTTTGTAACCATTTACAATTTATGTATGTAGGTTCATATAGGTACATATGTACTACGGCACTGATTTCCACCACAAGTAAAAGCGGGGAAATAAAATGTCTTGATGGGAAGTGTCTTATATATTGCTATTGCGTGAATCTAAAAAAAAAAGATAGAGTTTGTGCTGCTACTGTTGTTTATGACACAACATATTTTACCCCAAGGTAAACCGTCCTACCTCACCTATTCTTATAGATGCCAAAGAACCTACATCGAAAAAATGGACTATCCAATACTTTTTTTTTTCAATATGAACCTGATCTTGAACCTGAACACTTCCTGAGATTAGCGCTTTCAACCTAACAGACGCTTTATAATATTAGTATAGACATAGGTAGTATAGATATATAGATAAAGATAAACTACCTCATTCATATTGTTCAATGATGGCTTATAGACGAGTTATCAAGACAGATCACAGAGTCACACAGAGATTATCGCAGAGTTGAAAGCGGTTCATAAATACGGGTCTTCACAAACCTATACGTTGGTACTTAGATGATGACTACAGACGCGGCCTAATAACTACGTCGGAAGAAGAGAAGTGCTTTGCTGAGAAGACCTCGCACTCGCCCAAGGAAGGGATGGCTGGATGCAGGATATGAGAAGTCAAATGAGAGAGACTGATCACCATAGATGTAGAAGACCATGCATAGTGATATAGAGTAAGTCGTAAGGCGCCTCCCTTAAAGGCAACACACGGGACATGTGCCACGTAGAAGACAAAAAAATAATATTGATGATTCATTATAAAAATGCCTCCAATCTAAAATCGAACCCACAACCACATGTTAGCAGTTACAATAACCATTAAATAAATAAACAAGTATTTCTCACTATGCGCACTTTGCGTCAACTGACGAATAAGATATATTAGGAGTTACGGCGTACCTGAGACGCCTACCTGAATTAATTTGACACCTTTAAGACGAAAGTGTTGAGGAAAGTGCCTACCTTTAACCTAAGCCTTAGGTACCTGCATATACATTTCTAACCAACTACATGACACTTGAATGACAATGACAGGACCCGCTGTAAATGCGACGGTTGTGGGTTCGATTCCCATTCGTGGGAATGAGTTATTTTCATTTCCTCGCTCTGGGCGAAGCACGGCATTAAGTTCTGCCGGTCAACATCCAAGGCTCGAAAATTGAACGGTAAGAGAAAAGGAGTGTTTTACGAGATTCCCTCTACCTATCTTGCTACAAGCGAGATACAGTGTGAAACTAAAAATAAAACGAATTATATTTGAATCTATTATACTATCCCTTTAACTACTAATTCCAGAGGGTAGTCAATATAAATTAAAGATTAAATTCCTTCCACGAATTCCGAACGCTCATAATGAATCTGTGCCACTTGTGAAACTCACAGGGGGAAGTCCCACATATAAATTTTGTTGTTTTTTTTTACAAAGTACTTTATCGTATGGGGAGCGAACTTCGTTTGAAGTTGGGATACAGATTTACTTGGCATTTCAGAATGTTGAGGTGAATTTAGTAAAAGTTAAATATATGTAAGGGTGGTATTTTACAAGTCATAGCAGTCGTAACACATCGGCGTCTAAATCAACTGATTGTAAACTCGTGGAAAGGAATCAACTTTCATTTTTCACCCAACACCTAATGACTCGTGAAAGTAATTGTGGTAGGTAGTGGGATAGCGGCGTTGAGTTCCGCCATTCCGCTAACAATCACTGCTTTGGTTCATAAAAAAATATGGACTACTAATATAATTTAATTTAATAGAGAATTGTCTGCCAGTACCTACGCCATAATTTTAGGGGTTATTCAACCAACCAGTATTATGTTTTTATGTAAAAAGTGGGAAAGGGATAAAATTTCTGAAATGAATTAAGAAAGAAGGAACCTAAACCTTAGTCTTAACACAACTTTTGAGAGATTAAATCTTGAGTGACGGAATTCAACGGCGTGCTGTTATCTCCTAGAATGGGAAAATAGAAATAATTTGGCCACTAATAATATTTTTTTAATTAAAGATAGGTATAGAATAGAGAGGTACCCACTTGTGAACACAGGAGTGACTTATGACATATTCCTATGAAATTAAAAAGTCTCTGATCTTTTAAAATACGAATGTAATTTTACCCTCAAATACAATACAATACAAAACTACCAGTATAAGTGTCTGTCTGGTAATCTAACACTATTGAAGATTGAGCCCGTGATAAGCCAATAGTAAATTTCGATTTGGGTCCGTCCCCAATCATTGTTAAGACTTAGCAGTGGGAAAATCTTGATTTCTTTCTGTGAAATAATGGATTTGCTGACTTCATGAATAAAATGAATATGTAAAAAAGTTTACTTTAGCGTACAATTAATACCGACAGGGCATGGTTCATATATTAATATAAATATATACGAGTATGTGCATAGGTGGTTAGAGATATTTATATTAAACTAGTGACCCTTTCGCGACTTCGCCCGCTTGAACTACACAATTATTTATTGACTAATATGATTTTTTGAACACAAATGTTATGTATCATTGTTTGGGGTTCTATTATGTTGAAAAATATTATAAAACGTTTTAATTAAATTCAATTAATACGAAAGAGTATTAATACTCTTCGATATATCAAATTATAAACTATAACAAAACAGACCTAAATAATACCTTATTTGGAATTTTTAATAAATCTCTCCCTCGTGGGGTCCTTTCTATTGATTCATTCAATGTCTCTATGGAGATGTATTTCGTATTATCCGATCGATATGCAGTAGGTACATAATACGTCACTACAGTAGTTGAGTTACTTTCTATATTTTTGTAATGTAGTTTTTATGGACTTTTATCTATAGTCAATTAAAACATTATATTCACGCTTTTCCCCCGCAAAAAAGGGTAAGCAGAGAGTCTCTGGTGTCAAGATACTCAGCAATTAATTCAGAATATTCATGACCCTGAGTGGAAATTGAACCCAAAGCCATCACGCTTACGGTAAGACGTTATCAGACTACGCAATGACAAATTCTTTGTTTTGTTTTTTTTTGTTTCTTACCTACCTTCTTATTCTTTTTTTTCTTAGATACTAAATAAGATAACATGCATATCTATCTATCTATCTAGAAAACAACAATCTATCCAAGATTTCACGAAACACAGCGCCCGCATACTTCACAGTAATGTTAAATGAATTTGTAAGTCGGTTAAAACAAATATGCGGTAGGTCGGCACTCCTTCACTTATCACTTCGAGTTCCGAGTACCGCACCGTGGCGTAGCGTAGGTCAGTTATTGTTACTATTACTATGAGAAATTTGCCTTTTGTAAATTCAGTTTTGTGGTTACAGAATAGAACAATTGATTGAAATATTTGATGGAGAATTTAGATATTTCTATTGAAGGCGTCATGGAACAGTGGTGGTTTTTGGGTCGATTCCCGCTCCGGGCAATGAAATGTTTAATGTTTAAATTTTCTGGCTGTGGTAAAAAGGCAAAGGCGTTGAGTTCCACCGCTCAAGAAGCAATGCTTCATAAATTTGGTGAAAATTGTACAACGGAGTATCTTGTTACTAGGTTTAATTCTCAATTGGGATATGAATTATTTTTATTTGAGATATTATGGTTGGCTATTATCATTGTTCTGTTATTGACAAGGCGACGCGAGGAGTTGGGAACGGTGTCTTAATACTCTACTCTCTACCTACCCTTAGGGTATTTAAACATTGGTCTTTTGTTGTTGATGCATTATGCCAATATAGTGACGCTGTTGTTCTCAACATGTAATAAGAACTTATACCTAACTCGTATTGTTTTTAAATGAGTTAAAAACATATAACTGAGCAGTGTGCTAGTACAATCCGTTCCACACTCTCCGGCCGATTCTCTGTGGCGGCACTCAATGTCGCTATTGGTCCTATTAACGACCAAAACTAGTTATATTCCTCCCTAATGGGAATCGAACCCACAACCGTCGTGTTTACAAACTATTTACAATACAATCGTTTATTAACAGAGTAAACAGTGTACCACCGTAGTGCTATCTCTAAAGGCTTTTTATTTGACGTCGCGTCGCTCACGGGAGACTGTTATCTTACAAGTGGCGCTTTATATTCCGTATCGCGGTTGGAACGGATGATAATTACTAAAACATTTATGAAATGTAGGATTCGTTTGTTTGTTTGTTTGTTTGTATTTTTTGTTTGGAATTAAAGATATTTTTTTATGCTTAGAAATTACCCATATTTTGGTATGTTTTATGTTCTTTTTTATAATGAAAGTATTAAATATGTCATTTCCTCGAGTGCGATTTGAACCCATGACCTGTCGCGTTTATAGTTGCACGCTTGTTTCCCTTTACTCCGACTGGCCTTTTGTATTTTTTTTATTTTTTATTATTATTAAGATATTTTTAATATGTCAATAATATATTATTGTTGAGGCTGTCGTGGCGCAGGGGCCACGCGTACGAATGTAAACTCAACGGTTGTGGGTTAGATTCCCATTCGGGAAATGAAACATGCCGCGAAGCGGCGTTGAATTACACCACTTAACACGCAATGCCTTAAGAATTCGGCAAAAAGTGGAGAACGGAAGTGTCAATTTGGAATGTATTAACACTAGGTTCCTAGGTTCCCTCTGCCTACCTTGTTATACATCAAACACACTAAGTAGGGTACTATTGTAAAGCATACAATACCATTAAACGCTGTGACCACCGTGCTTTATCTCAAACCGTGTAGGAAACATCTATATTATTCCCTCCGAGAAAGATTCGAACCTAAAGCTACCGATGATAATCGGGCACGTCCCAACTGTACCTACTAAGGTATTTGTTGTTTTATATAATGGACTGCTAACTATGCTATGTGGGTAAAAGCGTATCCAAGTGTCTAACTGACACTGTACGAAAATTATTGGTTTGATTCCCACTCGGCAGAATTATTTTCATTTCCTCGCGCTGATAAGAAAAAAAAACCGCGGCAATGAGTTCCAACACTCAATACGCAATGTCCCGAATAGTGGCGAACAGAGTGTCATGCCCCAAGATTTCCCTTTGTCTACTTCACTATTTGTATATAGGTATAGAAATCATGACAAAATCATATTTAAAACTACCCACATATATTTTACGAGTGTTTTCAGGTATAAGCTGAAGTCTCGAACTCATATAGACTAGCTAGACAGTACAAACATATTTCAGCGTTTCTCTCGTAAGTGTTCTTTCTGGCAACCTGTTGAAGGTTTTCTTTGAAAATAGCCGGTGGAGACGGTGTACAATTAGCTTTTGTTTTGCTTTTTTTTTGTTTTTTATTGTAGGTAAGTGTAGTTCATGTGGTTAATAGATTTGTTTGGAAAATATTTATATTTCGGTGTATTTCTCTAATAATTAACTGGTATAATCTTATTATGTATTGATGTTTTTTATTAGAGCCTGAGGCCCTGAGGAGAGTGAGGAGGCCCAATGGTATACGTAACACAGTAAATGCGACGGTTGTTGGTTCAACTCTCTTTCAGGTTAATGAATTATTTCCATTCACTGCCTCTATTAACAAGATAATACGGCGCGGTGAGTTCTTGCTCTCTGCTACGTATGTCTCGAAAAATGACCGGAAAGTAGGAAACGGAATATCTCAATATCAGGTTCCCTCTGCTTACCCTTAATATTTTATGTAAATAGGACTTATTAAGTTAGCATAATTATTAATTAACCATTTGATTCAAACACTAAAAAACAAGTTAAATATCGAAATATATTTGTCTCTTTCACACGCCATACAGAACCCACGAGGAAACTTGATATGGTAATAAATAAAATATATCATTCTGTCTCGCTCTGGCGCAGTACTATAAACACAGTGCGTCCTTTTCCCTCCATAAGAGCTTCGTTATCGTTGCTCAAATAGTTTTGGAAGTTCCCTTCTAACCTTGAATGTTGAAATTCCACTCAACTTTTAAGGCATAGGGTAAATATTTGTTAAAAAATAAAATAACCTATATAAATATTTTAAAATAGATTAAATTTTAAAATGAAGATGTTATTTTAGTATATTTTATGTCAAGCACGAACTTTTTTGTCTGTGCTTTTGAAACAGATAATTAATGTCTATTAGATTTCGGACTTAATTATTGTATTTGTTTTTAATTTTATTTTAAAAATAATTGGCATTTTTTTAAAAATATACCTATAGGTATAATATTATTTTTTATATCTTAAGCTTTTTATATAAGTATAACACATTTAATTTTATTTATAATATCAACCTAAATCTCTCTACCTATCTAGTAATACGAGTTAAACGAGTTTGTCGGTTCACAAGGATGAGTGACGTCACCGCCGGATTGACATGAGCTTATTATAGCTCTTCTAAGAAAAGCTAGAATGTTTTTTAAAAACAAATGCTATTTGGAAATATTTAGACGCTTATTTTTAAATGAAACCCGCTCTTTTATTGTTATTGCATATTAAACCACATTAATTATTTGTTTTATAAAATTTACTCGTCTCTAACAACAGGTAACAGGAAAATAGTAATTATGTATCTTGGGTCGTATATTTCTATGTAACTTATAATTTTGTATTTTCTTTATTTAGAGAGAAGCCAATTTAAAAATAAAAATAAAAACTTAAAATACATTTCCGAAATAAATTACGTAGGCCATTATCGCATCATCAGCTCAAAAAAAAAAACAAAAAACTACCGGATAATCGATATTCGATATCGCCGCAGAATATCGATGCATTATTTCACGAACAATGTAACTAAACACGATGATTCGTCAATCCACAATTTCTGGGGACCTGCGAAATCGATTCCCGTCGCGTATACTTAACCATGCTTATGCCATGGGCTTCAAAAACTAAATTTAGTTCATTTTGAAAGAATGGCGGAATCCTTACAATGCAGGTTGTATACAAAACTTGTTTGACCAGAATCGAGAAAGAAAAAAAAGTTACCGGCAAGTTCGCCTACAATAGCATTCCGGTACCGCCCGCGACCCGCCCCGCGCCCTCCCCCCGCGCCCGGCCACCGCGCGCCCGCCCCGCGCCCCACGCCCCGCGCTCCACTCAGTCCGCGACCGAGCGCGACCGCGTGCGTTCCCTAATAAAGAAAATATGTGCTTTTAAACACAATAATAAATAAAACAAACTGAAAACAATTAATGTAAATTATAATTTAAATAAAATAAATATATCGTATTATTAACATACAATCACCTATTTATATTTATGATAGTAACAAAATCGTTTTAAATAGTTCAAAGTGTTAGTTACGTGTTTATCGAAATTTTAATTGAATAATTATTTTCAAGTGATTTTTTGTGTTAATTTGGTTTATTCTTCACCTATTATCAACAGTGGTTATCGATTTTTGACGTCTGTACACGAACAGCTGTTTTGAGGATGCGGAAGATACTTGCTAGAACAATCGGCGTTTGAAACCGAATTTCTTTTAATAAATAACCAGTGATTGTGCATAAAAAATGCTTAAATACACTTTAAATGTTAATTCTAACATAGTATTATAGTCTAACATATTTATTTTTACTCTAAAAACTATAAAAATGGTGCAAATTCTAAGTGTAGTGCAGTGAATATACTCAAATACACTCAATTAAATATTATAAGTGTTTATAACTATTGTGATCGAACATAGTTATATGTTTTAACAAAAATAATATCAAAATCACGCAATATACGTTCTATAGTGTTTCATAAAAGTTTTTTTGTGTTTTGTGTGCCTTGCTTTGGATTCTTTACGTGTATGTGGATTAAAACCTGTTAATAAGGTAAGATTATGTTTAAATCTATTAATAAAACAAGAAATTTACTACTAAAATGGCTATTTATAGTTATTTCTAAGACGTGTAGCGTTCAGTAGTTCCGATAGGTTGAATAGGCCTAATGTGGCGTTCTCCGTCGAAGTATACTGATACGTTTTATTAAACTATTTGAAAGTCCTAGAAGATAAAGAAGAATATCTATATAAGATGGGCACATTTTTAATGTTAATACTAACTTAACATAACATTTTAGTTAGTTTTTGTTGTTATAGTTCTCAAACTTTCAACTTACCTAGTTGTTTTTCTAAAAAAAGAGGTAATAGTTTTTACTTTATTCAAAGTTCACGAATTAAAATGTAAAATGGCACCAATTATATGATTGCATAATTAACATTTAATAATTTATCAACCAGTAATTATACTAAAAAGAGAAAACTTTCTGTTAAAAAAGTCAAAACTTTTAATATCTAAAATATGACATGAAAAAGCTTAAATTGATGTTAAAACCTCTTAATCTTTATTTGAAATGAAAATACCCAGAGATATTTTCAATATAACCTCAGATTAGTTCAAAGATAACTTTGAATTATTACATATTTTGATATTTAATTCAATTTTAATCCCCTAACTGTTAATTTAGAGTTTAAACCATATTTTTTTAAAACTTAAACATATAAATATCTGTAAAATCCAATCACTACATGGGCAGTTAAATAATAAGTAGTTTTGTGTTAACTTACAATGAGCTTTTATACCAAAATGAATACAAGTAATGTTTTTTTTTATTTAAATAAATCATAATATTTATATAATATATTCTATTATTTCCTTTTTTAAATTATTATCCCACACTATGTTTGGAAAATATTTTTTACTAAAACTTTTCTTAACATAATTATTTATTTAAATAAAAAGTATTTAATACAACCATGCACCTATTAAATTCTATTTATTTAAATATCACAGATAAAATATATTTTTTAAAGTTATTTCTTAATTCAAATGTTATCTGTGAAAGCTTTGGAATCAAAACAATTGTTCCTGCAAGACTGAACACTTTCACTTTCATTGTTTGTGTGAATTTTATATTGTTTTCAATAAACTCAATATTGTCATATATTTTTTATCTTACTTAGAAATTATATATTCAAAGTAGAATGTATAATTTGCTTATCTGGTACAAAAGTTACATAATAATCTATACTATTATTTTATTATATTGGCTTAGCTTTATAAGTCTATAGTTATTATTAGCTTTAGCTAAGTTTGTGTTGTTTCACTAAAGTGTATTCACTAAAGTGTATTCACTAATCTCAGGAACTATTGACTAAAATTAAAAATGTTTTTTGTGTTGAATAGTCCATATATTGAGGAATGCTATTCGCTATATTGTATTGACTCTATTATTTCGGTACAACTTATTATTTCAACTTTTACACTTGTGTGAAGCCGCAGGTTAAAGCCAGTCATATTACCTATATGATACCTATATAAAAACTATTTACAAAGTTTTGATACTTTGCAAATACGTCATTGTTGCACCAAATCATACATCAATATATGATATGGATAATAAATAATTAATAAGAGGCAGTCGTGGCACAGAGACACACGCGTGTAAATGCGCGTTGTTGTGGGTTCGACCCTCACTCGTGGGTATGAAATATTTAACATTTTCACTTCCTCGCTATAGTAACGACACAAAAGCGTTGTCTGCGTCGTTACTTTGTTTCGTGAACACGCTATTTTGTATTGTATAATCCATTTATTAAAGAAGATGTAGCTTTTCGGCTGTAGGTATAACCCACTGTATCTGCAGTCAAAGGTACCTTGACACTTACACTATGTCACATGACACACAACTCTTATATATATTTACATATGACAGGCAATCTAAAGTTAGTCACAAATAAAAACTATGACACATACAAATCAAGATTCTACAACCTGTCTATCATTGCCAATACTGTGTTGATGCCATTACATTAGGCAGAAAATATATGAGTTCTATTATTATAAAGTGATAAATAATGAATATAGATATTATTATTATAAAGCTGAACAGTTTGTTTGCTTGAACCCACTAATCTCAGGAACTACTTATTAGAATGTGTCATATGACACAAGTCATAGTTAGCTCCATTCCACAAGCCAGGACAGAGCTACTCTTGCAATAAAAACAATGACACTCACACCATCCGTCTGTCATCGCCAATATTATCTGTTGATCCCATTACATTGGACAGTAAAATATTAGAGTGCATTTTGGCTCCACTTTGAACCGACTATAACCGCCTATGTTTATAGGGCAACAGTATTTCAAATTTTATTGCCTCTGCCACATTTGAGTCATAATTATTCGAGATCATTTGCGTCATGATGCAACCTTTTGTTCTTCGGTGGATCCAGCTTCATCTATATTATGTATGGAAGTAGGTCGCTTTGTTTGATATACCCATCAAAAGCTGTGTGCTGAGTTTATGTATGCTATTTTGCTGATATATGTAAACGTAGCTATATGCACTATGTATTTGTATGTAAAACTCATTTGTTTGTGAGTGACGCGGTGTAGAATGCTTTTATTTGGGTAGAGATCCCTTGAGGAGCCCTAGAAGAAGAATATCCGAAGTTCTTAGGGAAAGGGGAAAACCAGATTTTTGTCTTATAATCCACATAGACGAAATTGTAGGATACATGCGTATTTCTGCCCTCGTGTATTATATAATATAGGTATAACTGGTATCTAACTATCATGTAGCTTTTCCATAGAACTTTACTTCCTATTGTCAAATGCAAAAAACTAAAATTTGTGTATGACCCAATATATTCGATAAGTGGCCGAAGTAACTCTGACCGCATCAGGTTTCTTTGAAACAATTAATGTGATGTTGTAACCGATTAATGAACGCTTCAACACAAGAAAGAATTCAAAACAGTAGTTCCTGAGATTAGCGCGCTTAACCAAACCAATTCTTTAACTTTACAATATAGCTTAGTCTTACAATTTCAATATTAAAATTAACATTTTCACACACTGCTACCTTAACTTTATAGTAATATTACTAACTCAATAAAAGTTTCCCATATATTCCCATATATAATAGCAAAGAAAATGGACTCGTCTCGTCCGTCTGTTTGTGAACTATTTAGACGACACCGACTGGTACGGCGTATAGCGTACCTACTGTAGATGTTTATAAAAGTGTTGAATGCATGACCTCATCGCGGTAACACCGCTGTACTATATGTATAATAATGTATATATGTTATATGTTTAGAGAACTTAGAGAATATGGCGAAGTTAAAGTTTAAAAAATGCGCTATTGGTTTTTGTTCTTTTATTTATATTGGCACTTATTTGAGTGACTGTTTCTTGCATAGAAACTAAGGACTATCATCAAATAATCATACTTAAAACTGAGTTGTACACATACAGAGACGTCAGTTAACACTAAATATAGATTATATTAAGAGCAATGTGTCCCGCCTTTCTCCAATTTCTTTTTACTAAGACACACCATGCCTAACTTTAATTTTAAATCATATCTAAACAGATATTTTTTTCGGTCGCGAAAAAATACCGATTCAATTCGAGTTTTTTAGCTGACATAGCGTCACGGTAAGCGGAGGGAACCTAATGTTATGACACCCCGTTCTCCATTTTTCGCCCATTATATGAGGCTTAATGTGTTTATTAATTGTTAAGTAGCAGACATAAACGCCGCGCTTTTCTACCATTTCTCATTAAATGAAACTAATTTAAATACTATGAAACCCATTACCATTCCATTTCCAATCAGATTCTATCCTACTGCACTAGGTATCGTATTTGTGTAAAGATTTTCTATAACTTGAATACAATATAATAACAAGTTTAAGCAGGCGAAGCCGCTAGGCCGCTAGTCTCATATAAATCAAAAGTAAGCGGCCTTTCTAATCTCATAGTAAGTAGTTAAAGTTAAATTTTACGAACTTTTTCCATGTAACAAAATACATACAATGATAATTATATGAATTCAGTATTTATTACAACATGGCCATTCCAAATAGGAACTTAATTAACATAATGAGTTTTTGAATGTAAAGCTAACGTTATAGTGGTGCTAATAAAATATGAAAAAGTAACTGATTTGAATACGAATTAAGATTTGTTTTTAGTTTTTTTGTAGGAATATTTGTTATTACGAGATAGTTATTATAGATAATAAATAATTATATTTTTTTAGCTTTACGCTGTATCCCTCACATAACACAGTAGGTAAAGGGAACTTGGGAACCTAGTGTTATGAAATAAATTTAAATAAAATTTGAAATAAAAAAGCTTTTTTTTACTTTTGATACTATCGCATAGATATGTACATATATACATCGTGAGTATGTTTCAAAAGTCAATTTTTTTGAAAACTTTGTCTTAAGACCGTCGTAGCAAGCAATATAGCAACGGCACAGCGGCGTACCCACAACGGTTGTGTTAGATTCTCACTAGAGGGAATGAACATAACATAAGTTTCACAACACGCAATGTCTTCTTAAATCTTTATTAATTTGTTTCTGTTGTTGACATTAATGTTCTGTCAAAGTCAAGTAGCTATTCAAGCTGTAGAAATAGAAAGCTCAAATTTATTTCATAGTAACGTTTGCAAGTCATATTTTTACGTATTCTTACATATGTAATAAATCGTTGCGACCTCCCGCAGTTTTAGATAATTTAATATTTTTTTCGACCGCTTAGAAAATGCTTTAATAGGTGTAATATTTATAGTATGTATGTGATTGTGAAACTGTTGGAATTAACTTACATTTCAGTATTATGTAGGCTTTTCCAGAAATGTCTCGGAAACTAATAGTCGTATCGAAATGTTTCTTTTCTTACTTAAATGTATAAAAAAGTCATATCAAAATCGATTGAGTTGTTTTTGAGATATGGGTTACTGGTGCCATATATTAGTTTTGCGTTTCTTTCTAGACTATGCTTCACCCACTAGTATTAATATTACGTATCTGAATAACATGATTATCTAATGCAAAAGATCATTTAGGTATAAGTAATATAGTAACTCCTACAACTCGAAGAATTAATTCATATCCAAGTTGTAAGTCTGTCAAGGCCATTTTCTGTCATACAATGCTATATTATAAATACACTTTTCCATATTAATTCTATTCTTTCTGCAAAAAAAAAGTCGAAAAGAAAACTGTTTTCTGCATTCTTAGATTTAGTTACCACTGTCGCTTAGTACTGATTGCCTAACCTATCTAACTAATAAGATTTCGTATCAGCTTCTTTATTATTTAAGTAAATCATTTTTGCTGCAATACGCCGTAAAGTCGCGTAGAAAGTGGATAACGGAGCGTCCTAAGACAAGGTTCTGTCTGCCTAACTACCATGCTTTAAGCTATATCATGCATATATCAAGATAGGCAGAGGGGGGAACCTGGCGTTAAGACAGTTTGTTCTTCATTCTCCACATTATTTATGTCTCCAGTAGCGGCAAACGACGCGTTTTAACCAAAGCGATGAAATAATATAATTATAATTAAACCATTACCCTGAGTGGGAATCAAACCCACAACGATCGCATTTACAATCTAATGCTGGGTTGTTACGTAACAACGGCTATAAAAAGTATACCTAAGTATATTGAGATTTTATGTACGATTTTCGCTTCTATTCTTTCATATTGCTTTGGATTGTACGATCATATTTAACGGAAGTCCTATGGAGTATGGGTTTTATTGCGCGTTGATAGCAGTAAATATATCGTAGGTAGGTAGGTGTTCTCGCTTTATATCTTGGAAGTGGGTCAGATGCATAGTATACCTATGTACTTATATGTATATATCTCTTGTATTCTATCAAGTTTGGTAGGAAGAGTATTGTGGTGGGATTAAATTTATTCATTTTTGGCCTTGACGAATTTGTGCGTGGTGCTTCACGCTATATCCGAGGGAACCTTGTTTTAAGACACATCGCCCGTTTTCCGTCGATTTCTGGAGATATTACGTGTTGAGTGGCGGAACTCAACGCTGCGCTGTACCTCGTTACCAGAGCGAAGAAACTGCAAATAGACCAATAAAACAGCTCGTGTTTCGCGTCCTGATGGGACCGGAGTGCCTTATTTTAAGTTATTTATAGATAACTAGTGGACCCGAACGCGGCTACGCCCGCTTGAACTATACGAATATTTATTAAATATATTTATGAAATTATTTTCAGTTTTCAATAGAGAGATGCGTTAAGCAAACTCATTTTGGGTGACGTTTTTAACAACAAACTTTGCAAATCGTTGCTTAGCAACGGCGGTTGTTATAAACATGGCGGAATAAATGGCATGTCAAATTAATAAGTATTTTAATATATTGATATATATCGAAAATATTAAAAATATGAGAAAAAAAAGTATCCTATGTTCATCCCGAGACCCTCAAGTATGTCTGTATGAGTATTTTATCACAATTAAATTAGCGGTTTGGCCCTGATTGCGTAAAGGACAGACAGACAGACAGACAGAGTTACTTTCGAATTTATAATATAGGTATGGATAAATTCTAAATAATGCAAATAAAATGTTATATAAAGTAAAATTTTGTATGACAAGCATCCTTTATACTTACATTCTAAAGTAGGTAACAATGTTTCATATCGTACCTAGTCGGAATGTTAGAAAATTTAATATCATCAGATATTAAAACTTCAAGGAAAATAGTTTAAGTTCAATCATCCAATTTCGAAATTTAATTACGAGTAGCAAGCGAAGTTCTTCTTTAAAATTAATATCATTTGCATTTTAAATACTTTTTGTTAGAAGTTTGTCGTAACGAAATTATGTGATAATAATTTATTACTAAATAAATAAATTTTTAATTAAAACAATTAAAATCTTTATTTTATACAATAAATACCGTTTAATATACGTTTGGTGTATTCCCATACACCCCCTTTAATGATTTATTTTTTTGTATTTTTTATTATAGCTGCAATTGAAAATAGAAATGTAAAAATTTCAACTGTCTAACTATCAAATTTCACGAGAAAGCCTTGGACAGACAGACAGACAGATAACGGTCATTTTAATAGAGTCTCATTTTATCCTTTGAGTACAAAATTCTTCAAATCTGTCGTACTCTTAATCTATATATGTTATAGATATTTATATTATAAAGCTGAAGAGATTTTTTAGTTGAACGCACTCATCTCAACGCGTGGTTATAGATTTTAATAAAATTGTCCACAAACAATATTTGATATAAAATGAACTCATGTTTATAAATACTATACATTTTGTATCTTTTTTCTACGAATAAGATATATAAAGATTAGTTAAAGGAATGTTGCAAAAGTGAATTTTCGTGTGTTTAGTGCATACTGACAATAAAATTATCTACAATTGCGTCAATCGGCGTTATTCTTTTCATGATACAATATCGTCTAATGTGTCATATTTATCATTAAATTGATCTTTTATGCATATTCTGCTATTGATGTGTTCGCATATCTTTCGTATAGTACCTAAAACAAGACCGTAGTGGCGCAGTGGTATAGCGTGTGAATGTAAACGTGATGATTGTGGACTCTATTACCACTCAGGGAAGTTATGATATTTAAATAATTTTCATTTCCCCGCTAAGATAGATAAGGCGTGTTGACTTTCGTCACTCAATACGCAGTCTGGAAAACTTGGCGAATCGTGGGTGTTGATAGGAGGGTCTTGACGTTAGGTTCCCTCTGTCTATCCTACTTTGAGGGAAATACCTAATGGACCTACATTTTCGAGTATTTTGTTAACCTAAAAATGTAGGTCTCGGAGCGTACTAACAAATCAGCCTTTGTAACAATTTAATATAGAAAAGACACGGCACACTACTGACACCTAATATAATCATTAATAAGAAATAAAATCAAATGACGTCCTCTTAATTACAGCGTTATCTATGAATATAAAGTGGATATTTAGAAATAATGCTATAGATATATGTAATACTAGCGGCCCGCTCGCGGTTTCACCCGCGTGAACTATGTTATTATTAATTTCTGTTTCCATGACTACGTCCTAGTGACGTCTATGCAAAATTTGAGACTCCTAGCATTTGTAGTAACGAAGTTTCATACAAACTTTCGACCCCAAAAACAACCCCTTAGAAATCGAATATTGCTAATTCCCTTCTTAGCGAGCACCTACGTCCTATAAGTAACTCCTATGCAAAATTTGAGATTCCTAGCACATGTAGTTTCTGAGATTTCGTGATGAGTGAGTGACCTTTCGATTTTATATATATAGATAACTTACATTAGGTATTACAGAAAACATATCTAACCTAGGTTGTCTGACTGACTTGTGATATACCTACCGGGTAGGTAATAGTCCCCTGGGTTCCCCTCCTATTTTATTTCTAGCTTGTGATATACCACATAGGTAATAGAAACGGATTCAAAGCCAGACATTAGCATTTTGTTGGTACGATCTGATTACATTTCATTGTTTTTAATTATTTTAATGCATGCGTTTGCCTAATTCACGTTCCCACAGCGATTGTTGTCGGTTTGTTTTGTTATACCGGATTTGTGGAAACATTGATCGAGGTATAATACCTTCCTGTGTTTGTATGTGATAACTAATTATTAATTGATTTAGTATCAATTAACTTACTGTGTTTTTTTTTATTCCGTAAGGTAATAGAGGGGACTCTGTCTCTCTCTTTCTCTCTCTCTGCCTCTTTAATACTTAGGGACATTGTACACCGAATATATTTGAAGTCATAACCGGAATTCTTTCTTGGCGCAGTAAAACATCGTCTGACTCTACTCCGGAAAATGAATTCTCGGGGAATCAACACATTATGTCTCAAATTAGGACGGAAAGAGGATTAGACAACGCATAGCCCAAACTACACGGAGTAGAACGCCGTTTTTTAACCTGTATTCCTTAATGTGAATGTGAGTGAGTGTGAGCACTAAGAGATGATTTCTTGAAGTTCCTACGGGAACAGGAAAAATCGAGTTATCCGTTTATAGTTCACGATAACGGAAGCTGCGGCCAGTAGTGTAAAGAATAGTATTCCTCAATAATAAAGTTTGCTTGAAATAAATCTTAGAAGAACTATGTTTTATAAAAGGTATACCTACCTGTTTTAATTTAACTTGCCTGTATAAAGTTCCTACTTCCTGTTCTTATCGTCTACTCAAAGCTTGTAAGTTTTTTTATAGACTTTGAAAGTTCTATGTTGATGATAGATCGTTTCTACCTTTAATATTTATGGACCTATCTATCTATATATATTTATTAAGTCGACACGATGGTCGTGGATTCGATTGCCATTTGGGTAATTGTTACAGTTATTTGCCTAAATTATCTTCATTTCTTCGCATTGTTATACTAAACGTGCGGTTAGGTTCCGCCACTCAACACATAATGTCGCGAAATTTATTCGGAAAGTGAGAAACGGATTGTCTGCTCTTCTCTTTTTCTATATATTTTAAATTTACCCATATGATAAAATACTTATAATTAATATTTGAATTATTATACCTATGTAGATTTTACACAAACTTCTAAAAATAGTCAAGCACACATCTTCGAAGTGAAATATTTTCATTTATAACATCGCCAAATGCAACCAAGACCGGGCACGCCACGGCCTCCAGCCAAGTGAAATGCACAAAATCCATTCGGTTTTATCTCGTTAACTACACCTTGTATTATAAAATAACTCTTAACATAAAGGTATAGAGTTGAAAATCCATCGTCAATAAATTTTTATGCTATAGATGACGTGTTCAGTACAATTTTATGTTAATTGCATTTAAACTTTAATATTTTTAGCGTAGAGTCGAAAATTGCTTGATGGAATTGAAATAAGGGTCGGATTTGTATTGCCAATGTGAAATATACATTAGATAGACCAGATACAGTAGTTTTTCATTTGTATGGTGTTTTATAAGGTTTTTTATGGTGTACGGCCGGCAATCAGCTGTTTGGGCACGCGCCCCTCGGGAGCGGATGATGTCAGCTCCCTTCGTAACGCGACGAGTACGAGTTCTATTAAATTTTCTAAAATTGCGTCCCCTTGTGGTTTAGATTAGTAGGTATACGGTGTAGCTGTAGCTGTAGCTGTCAAATGTCTGACATTACTGCGTAGGTAGGTGCCGTCTAATGTATGCGGATAGTTATGTTGGTGTGAAATGTTACGTGTGTATGGCTGAGTGATCTTTATAAGTTTATGGTTTTATGATAAGCACTGATGTGTGTTTGTTTGTTTATGTAATTTTAGTTTCGTGATGAGAAAATAATATTACAAAATATATTGGGATTATTCTTTTTTCAACTTCCCTCTGTATCCCGCACGTAGCAGGGTAAGCAGAGGGAACCTAGTGTTAAGACAATTCCATTTCCCACTCGAAGCATTGCGTGTTGAGTGGCGGAACTGAACGCCGCGGTTGATCTAGTTTCTAGAGGCGAGAAAATTAAAATACTTCTTTCCCGGCAGCGATAAACGAACCCACAACCATCGCGTTTACGCTTTTTGTGCCACGATATTAATTAAACATTTTCTAAATTATGTTCCTATTCTCTTATTGAAATATGCATTAACATCAGTTCTAAGCTTCCATGTTTAGAATGATTACTCATATCAACGCCAACTATAGCAGAAACACAATACTCGTACATTACACGCCTTACGAAACATCTATTTGTAAACAGAGCACATCACATTTTGTCAACTTTACCATCTATTTTACTTACGCTTCACGCTGTATCCCGCATATATGCAGGATTAGCTGAGCGTACATAATGTTAAGACTTCGTCAACCACACATTGCCCAATACTCGAGACATTGAGTCTTAAGTTCGTTTTGTTAGCAAAGCGAGGAAATGAAAATATATTACTTTGAGTGGAAATCGAATCCGCAACCGTCGCGTTTTCAACCAGATCCACCTTAAATATTATAATACAATGTAAAAGAATAACCCTTCAACTTACAAAGGTGGTAAAAACTTGTCGCGCTAGATGTAGCGATAGGACGTCGCCCAATGAATAATTTATGTGCGGCCTGCCTTTTAATTCCTTTGTTGATACTCTACTAATTAACCTGCGATCACTTTGTATGCATGTATGTTAGTCTTATTTATATAGAGATAAGGTCGAAAATACGCAATTTAGTTTTGTATATATATTGAATATAACCTCGAACTTTTCCGTAAAACAATTATTTTCTAAGGATAACATAAGTTAGTGCAAATGGCTTGATGCATCTGATTCTTACTCCCAGTTCGTTCGACGGCCGCAAACCGAGGTTCTGGTTCCCGCAGGGGGCGCCCTTACAGTCGTCGACTTCCTCACAGGCATACTCACTTCCACATAGTGCTTGTATTTATTTAGGGACAGAGTACCCTCCGGTCACTACATGCCGAATTTTGGAGGCATTGCATGTTAAGTGACAAAACTCGTCGCGCTTTTTTTAGAGCGAGGTATTGAATATATTACATATTTAATTTCCTCGAGTGGGATTCGAATCTATAACTTGTCGGGTGTAGTCATAGGCTTGTGTCCCTGTGCCACACTGGCCTTAATAACAATACCTACATAATAATTACTTCATTATAAAACTTTTTATAACTAACTGAACATTTTCAATGATTCTTGTCTGTATTTTTAGCGGTAAAAAAGAATAATAAAATTATTTAATAAAGTAATTTATTATTTAATTTATTTTCTTTTTATAAAAAGCTCTGTAGAGTTCGTAAAAACTTATATTTTATGGCTTTTAAAATAATAATATAACAACAACAATATTCTATTGAGAAAATAACTCAATCAAAGACGTAAATTATAAGATTTTATTTATATTATATGTATAGGTATGGATATTACATTTAAGTCTTGGCGCAGGCGTACAGTTGTGTACTGAATTCCGACCCTAAATACGCACTACCTCCAGAATTTAGGGCTTCGGATTCCAGAGAAAATGGAGAGCGGAGTGTCTTATACCAAGTCTTCCTCTGCCTAAAAAAGTAAAAAAGAAACCTATGCTCAAGTAAAATATGCAAGTGATGAAGTCATATTTTCCATTGAAATGAAGACATCGCCATACATTATGCATGCTATTACATACGCAGTCTCTTCTGAGAGTTTGTGTTTTTATTTCTTCAAGGAAAGTTTACCTCTGCTATTTACTGTAACTACACAAATAGAATTGTAAACGTATCGAAATTAAAAAGCCTTTATAAAGCTTTAAAGTTGTAGTTGACTTTAAAATTAGCAATGATTTAGATTACATTAAATAACATTTCAGTATATCTACTTACAACGTGCGGCGTTGAGTTCCGCTCAATAGGTACCTCGCTCAATACCGCTATGTCTCGAACAAGCGGAGAATGAGTGACTGACCTTTTCTCTCTGTCTATCCTGCTATGTGGGATTCAACGTAAAGGAAGATTCATACTATAGTGTAGTCGTTGACGATCCGATCTTAGTCTGTTTAAAATATTCTCATATGAGAAACAATGAGAGCATTCATATATTGTTTCAGTCCAATCACGCCTATAAGAATATTTCTAATACAATAATATGGGATCGGACCGAGAACCAAACATGACCGACACTATAGTGTGAATCCTCCCTAAAACTGCTATTTCTTAACTTTGATCTCTTTATTTATATTCTAGGAAGATTTACATGTTTAGTACGTAGTAGGTATAAACAGTTAACAGAGTTAAAATCGTAACAATGAGATGCAAAATCACATAAAATAAAAAAACGCTAAATTACGTAAAAATAATATTACTTATCTAGGTTCCTAAAAAAATCCAAAAAAAAACCGACTAATATAACATGAACTTGCCCCTTGTGTAAATTATGACTATCCAAAGATCTTACAATCAGCCTATGTATACTTGGAATCGAACCGCTGTCCCTCGCCCGTAGGAAGCGATCCATCACTACGTTATCTCGCAGGAAACAGGATTTACTATTCACCTATCTACTGTCCACGCAATTATACTCTTTCGCTCGAGGAATTAAAGACTGAAATGCCGAAAGAACAACGTTTAACGTATTAGTTTGAATCGGTAAAGCTTAAGTTATAGGGATATGTAATTTTAAATGAGTAACAAATTTAACTGTTTTTGTAATCACCATTTTCTGTCAACATCGGCTTGTGCCTTATAAAATATAAACAATTTTAATATTTTATAAAGATTTATTATACTACGCTGAGAAACATTAAAATATCTATAAAAACTTATCTTGTTATTATAGCTAAAACTTGGATGTCGCTGCTTAAGCAAAACACTACTATTGGCATTGATTCACTTTTCTACGATGTTCTATTTTTTTGCAAAATATCTAAAAGTATATGAGAAAATATCTTATTTTAAATCGACCACAAACAGATGCTTAATTTTTTTTCATATTACGTGCAAAAAATAAAACAATTCACAACATCTGCTTACGTACTTCTATTCTATACTAGAATGAACGTAACAACAATTTTAACTCCACTTAAATAAGTACTCCTAAACTCTATTTCTACAACTTTTTCTACTTCATTGAATAAATTGAAAAAGTAATAAAAAGGTATAACTGGTTATTGTTATACTTGTATTGTAGTGCTTTAAATAATACGACTCGCGCTTGACTCGATGCGGGCGACTTGATGGGCAGAAGTTGTGAGTGTGGCCTGTTTTACAAGTGTAAAGCGGATTTTTAAATAAATTTAAGATGTATATTATAGTGGTGAAGTAGGGGGTGGGGTAGGCTTCCCATTGACTTACGTATACGGTTATGAATTTTGGCACGAAATGAGATTTACAATACAAATAAAGAAAAAAATCCGTCTATTCATAGGAAACCTTAATTACAAACATGTATTTGTAGTTCATTTCAAGTAAAAAAGTAGTGCATACATAAACTTAAGATTGTCAATTTCAAATACATGTCTAAAAAAACTGCACTATAAAATTCGAACTTCCAACCATCACTCACCACCAAAACACCAATCCACGTTTTTATTACCCCAAAAAATAATTATCCGCTCGTGCTTCACACCAAACGAGTTTAGTAAATAACTTTAGAGTCCCGACCGGGCCTCTAAAAACGTCGGGCTGTAAAAACCATTCCGCTTTACGTCGCTTATTGGCAGCTGCCTTTGCATATTATTTAGCCACCTTCGCGTACACACGGCGTTCATTTTTTTTTATTTTCTCTGAATAAATCTCTCTGTCGTACTGGCTGTAGAAAAAGTTCTCCTTTTGCGTTTGATTTGATAATACAAGTTCAGATCTTTTATTGCTTTTTTATTTTTATGCTGGTTGGTTGGTATGAGTGTTATTTTGCTCCTTTGAATGGGTTAAAATTGTTTTGTTGAGTTAATTTGACTTTTATATTTAGGTGAAGGTATGATTTGGTGTTAATTAATTTTTTTTAAGTCTATTTTCTTTTTTTAGCTTCATGTTTTATCAGATAACAGATTGAACTTGAGAACGAAGTGTTTAGGCATTCCATCCCCATGAAGACACCACTTCTGTTCTCCACTAAGTATAAGTTACTTATCTATATCTACATATTTAAACTTTTCCGTTACTGAGACCTCCAGACAATGCTTAAGCGAAGCTGCTGGTCTTATAAAGTTGGAATTCAGTATGTGGTTACTTTAGGGAGTATAGGGGAGTTCTAAGATAGGATTTCTTGAAACTTCTACGGAACGAGAGAAGTCGATAATACAGCTACAGATCTTAGATTTAATGCTGAAACGAGTTTTATATAATCTGATAATTAAATCATTATATTGACAGGCGTCGTATACCTGTAGATTACTTTTTTTAAAACTTCACGCTGTATTTCGCACAGAGCAAGGTAGGCAGAAGGAACCTGAGAACCTAGTGTTTAAACACTCTATTCCCATTAAAACACTTCTGTTCCTCACCGAGATAGATCACTTTGTTTCTCTAAGTTCGTAATACGAACTTATAAAATTAATCGCTCGTTCTTTAATAAGTATTGTGAAACAAATTACAAGTAGATACAAACAGACATTTCAATGTCATTTATATTACATACTAAAAAGTACTTAAGATGTTTTTCAAGTTATTTTTTTCACTCATTATTAATGGTTCAATTAAGTAGTACGCAGTTGCGTGCTTTCCCGTTTGCCGACATTTTAATAAGTGGTCTTGACGTGTTCACGGCGAGGATTTTGTAATAGATATCGCTTATCGTATATCGCTTGGTGTGTCGCGGATACGTTTTTTTATTATCTAAATAAACCTACCAAGTAGATGTGAATAGCAGGTACTATCACGCTTTGATTTCTTCATCAGATTTTAAAAATTAAATCAGCTTCACGCTGCATCCCGCACACAGCGAGTAGGCAGAGGAAACCTAGTGTTAAGATACTCCGTTTTAAACTTTTCATCGCATTCTAGAGGCATTGTGGGTTGAGTGGCAGAACTCAACGCGGGGAATGCCGCGTGATTTCTGCATCAGCATGATTGAAATAGCAATTAAATGTACCTACCTACTTCATAGAATTTTTTATTAATTTTATTTAATAACGAGAATCACCATGGTGGGAAAATTTGGCAGAAGGTGGAGAACGAAATTTCTTAGCACTAGGTTCTCTCTGCCCTATTTGCGTAATGCAGCATGAAGTTATAAAAGAAAAAAATATATAGCAAACGCTAATTAACATTTACTTAGTCAACATAAACTTCTTTACACGATTCGAACCCACTACAAACCACCATAAAATTTAAGAGCTCGTAACAAGATTCACGCGTTAGAATTCAATCAATAGACAAGTGTAATTCAATTACCACTTACATGTCTGTTTCAGGCTTACATACAAGAAATAGTGACTAAAAGTAGAATCTAATTAGTGGTCCAATCGTAAAATACGTTACATACTGCATAGGGACGTAGGTTCAATACAATGGGGGCAAAGGCTTACTCTATCTAGTGCTTTTAAATTACTTTCACATGTGCTCTGTTTTGTGCTAGGGTTTTCATACTTTGTGTTTGTGTTTCTTTTGATGAATTTACTGATGATTTCAATGATCTTTGGTGAACGTAATTAGAATTGTGTTTTTGTATTATTTATTAGACTGGTTTTTAAAGCTGTACGTTGTATCCACATAGCAGCAAAGGTGGGGAAGGCGGGAACCTAGTGTTTAGACACTTCGTTCCCGTAGAGACACTTCTGTTGCTCACTTTTTGCAGAATTTTGGAGGCATTGCGTGTTGAGAGACGGTAGTCAACGCTGCATAAGTACAGTTGACTACGAAATTTTTTTATTTAATTTAATCATAACCCTTAGTAGCTATCGAATCAACAACCACCGCGTTAAACACGGTTTACAGTTAGAAAAAAGAAGCTCATCCACTACGCCAACGCAAATGAATCCTAATTTTAATAGCAAGGTTTTATTAATAGAAAAATATTCTAATATAAAACTTTAAAAAATCTTCAATTTCTTAAAATATGGATAGATATTCTCATTAATACATTCGTATTTTTAATTATAAATTGCGGTAGACTCTATTCATTTTGCTTTTTAATTTTTTTCATTTAGACATCTTAGTATTTCTCGTCGCGGCAACATTTAATGAGCTTCTGATTAAGAAACTGGAGATTGCGAAAGTTAAATATTTTTTGATTTGAATATTTTACTATTAGTTCTGATGTATAGGTTGTGAGTTCGATTCTCAACTTGGGAATTAATTATTTTTCTTTACTCGCTCTGGTAGTGGTAAAGCGCGGCGATGAGTCACTGCCACTCACCACGCAATGCCCCCAGAATTAGGATCAAAGTGAGGAGCAAAGAGTCTCAGTGGAACGGAGTTTTTATTATTCGGCTAACAGGTTTCCTTTGCCTACCCTGCTGATGGGCCATCAGGAAGCAAAAAAAAACAGTGATATAGCATCACACTGTATCCTGTATATACAAGATTAGGGAACTAGGTTCCCTTTATGTAAAGTTAAGAATTCTTCGTTCCCCAGTTCAGTTCACGTTCCCTTCGATCCCCGTAACAGACTGACTGATTCCTATATTTAATAGATATATTTTCTCAATCGTCTCAACATTATTATATCTATCTACATTATAAACTTAAAACCAAGCGGATCATATCTGTGCCATAGGGAGTACGGACGGGGCCCGGTTACGTAACCCGAGGCAATTAAACGTGTAATCGCCTAGCGTGTGAAGGGACGACTCACGTTTGTCAGTGGATACTATTATACGAGTATGTCTATATTTATATATATATATAGATAAATAAAATTGAACTGTTTGTTTGTATTATGTAAATAGTTTAAATGATGATGAAACAATGACGTAACTACATGTTCCTCAAAATCAATATACTTTAAATTGCTATAGTAGGTACCTATCTTATAAACATAAAGTAGGCGTATCAAATGTTAGTTCAAATTTTTGACCGGAATCTTTTAAATTAGATTTGATTAGGTATCGAAAGGAGTTAGAGCAGTGGAGGCGAGTGTTAATGAGCATTTTAAAAGAACCCCTTATAATAACATTTGGGTCGCAAGTCCCAGGCACTGCTCCTCCTCCAGCTTTCGTGCCTGCAGCGTGATGGAATTTTGATACAATTACAAATAATTTTAATAATTGTTTTACTTTTACTATTAAAAGTTTTATAAGTAATTAAATAAATAGGGACAACAAGAATAAATTATTCAAAATAGATTATTATTTTATTGAACGGGTTATATTATGGGATGAAGTACACTATACGCGTTGTACTTTTTTTATTTAATTGATTATTTAGAAAAAACTGTTTTTAACTTTGTTTACTTATGAAGAAACCGAAATGTCCTGAAAATTCATTGGGGTATGTGAGGTAATGTGTGTGTAGTATTAACACTTCATATCCTCTATCTACTCTGCTAAATGCAGGGTACAGCGTGGGGCTAAAACAAAGCAAAAATGAATTAATATACTTATACTTCAAGAAATTGTTCCAATAAATAAAATTCTTACACATCAAAATAAGCATTGTAATTTATTATATAAATTAATATACATTGTAATTTATTATAATACATATATACATTGTAATTTATTATATAAATTAAAATTCAAGACGAGCCACCATTGTAAATTTACACCACAGGGACGACCAACCCTTGGTTTGATTAGCCCGAGGCGAGCACGTCTAATCGTTTCCATGTTTATACTATAGAAATTCTAGTTTATATAAAATATTCATTTTATACTGTACTAGCGGCCTGCTCGCGGTTTCACCCGCGTGAAGTATGTTATTATTAATTTCTGTCTCCATGACTACGTCCTAGTGACGTCTATGCAAAATTTGAGACTCCTAGCATTTGTAGTAACGAAGTTTCATACAAACTTTCGACCCCAAAAACAACCCCTTAGAAGTCGAATATTGCAAATTCCCGTCTTAGCGAGCACCTACGTCCTATAAGTAACTCCTATGCAAAATTTGAGATTCCTAGCACATGTAGTTTCTGAGATTTCGTGATGAGTGAGTGACCTTTCGATTTTATATATACAGATAAATGTGGTTGGTACCTACAATGTATAAAAAGTTGCTTGGGTAATTTCATAAGATCTGTATCTTTTTCACGTATTTGGGGATCTTAGAAAATTTATATGTTTACTCTGTATTTGTTTAGCTTAATTTTAAAATTTTACTTAATAGGTTCAAAACTACAAAAGTTAACTTTCAATTTAATTTTAAAATATATTTTTTGTTTAAACTTACGCTGTTTAGTATAGGAATATACTGATTATTCACAAATGCATCAATTTTTTAATTATAATTAATATGTTAATATGATACTGATTTATGTTAACTAGGTAAATAATTTTCACGCTAAAACCTAGCGTTAAGACACTTTGTTCCCTTTTTTTCGCTTAATTTTAAAGACATTGCATGTTGGGAACTTAACGCCGCGTTTTGTCTTGTTACGAATGAAGAGAGAAAAATAATGCATTCCCCGAGTGGTAATCAAACTCACAACTGACATTTAGACGCTATGCCGCTACGCCATGACACACCTTATACATATTAAATCTAATATAAGTACTTTGAATTTACCTATAAAAAAACAAAAATTGTAATTTCTATATACTTATATGAGTTTGTGCCAAACTTCATTACACACTCAGACCGTGCCCCCTCAGCACGGTGAGAGACAACAATTACGAAGGAAAGCCCCCGTTTTCGCCGGCCGCGCTCGAACCTTTGACATAAGATCGTAAAATTTTGTACGAAAATAGACTACAAGTCTATAGAAGAATAGAGTGCCTAAAATGTCAATAAGTTAATTTAATATGTATGCTCGATAAGCTAAATTATGCTATATGGGTATGGTGATCAGACGGCTTGGACGGTTGTTAAAAGGCGCTGGTTCGAATTCGGCTAGGGTCAAATTATCATACATACGTTTTCCGAAATATTAATACGCCTTAATAAATATGTAGGTAGTATTTACGTTAAAAAATCTAAATTCCCCAAACCCAAGATCACCAATTTTATCAATGTTAAATCCAAACAGCCTTATCAAAGTGTTATTTAACTTTTCGTTATTTTCTTATAATAAAAATTATGTTCGCATAATTAAGTGTAATACCGTCTATACTTTAATATGTATGCAAAATTGTTATAATAGTAAATTAAAGATCGTAAATTTTAAATTGAACTAAAAACCGGTTGTTCTGAACGTTGATTCGCGAATTTCCGATTTCAAATAAAGATGAATTGCTTTAGATCCGTAATAAATTGTAATAAAAACCAGTTATGTTACTTAATATAATTCATATGAAATAACGTATTGATTGGGGGCGTGAAGTATAAAAACAACTAGAAAGTATTATTTATTATTGTAGAAGCTGACAAGTTTTATACGATTCGATAGAAGTATGGTAAAAAATTCTAGGTTCCAGGAATTACTTATTAGGAAAATCGATATTTCATTCTAGTGTCACATTTTATGGTTAAAATTAAATTATTTTAGTAAAAGTTGTTTTTAGCTTTACGTAATATTCTGCATATAACAGGGTAGGTAGAGGGAACCCGGGAATCTAGTGCTAAAACACTCCGTGCCCGTTCACCGCTTTTCGCCGAATTCTGTAGGCATTTGAGTGTTGAGTGACGGAACCTAACACCGCGTTTTGCCTTATCAGAGCGATAAGAAATATTTATTTATTAAATATTGTTTGGAAATTAACAATTATTAAGAGACATCATTACAACAGTCAAAAATATGCAAGCAAAATTTACTATACCTATAAATATCATAAAATTGCACACCCATCTTCGCCTTAACCATCACCGTTGCTTAACCTAAAGCTACAACTAAACTCAAATTGCATAACAGTCGAGCCCAACGCAACGTTTGTTGAAGTGTAGCAACTTTAAGCTTCATCACTATCAGACCAGCCGAGCGTGTACAAGCTCGTCACCCATTGTATGTAAATGCGGCAGTGATTAAGCGAACATGTAGATAAGACAACTTATTTATATTTCACGTTGGTTCTACGTTTTTGCGGCTTGCGCTCCGTCAACGTCGCGCGTTGTAACGATGGTACTGATTTAGTGTATGGTAATGTATGGTGTGTAAAAATAGCGGTTGCATGAACATACCAAGAGAGTTCAAGAGAATTAAAGATGACGGTTGTGAGTTCGATTCGTATTTGGGGAATAAATTATTATCAATTTCTGACAAAAAGCGCTTGATATAACACCTTTATTTTGAAATCACAGATTTGTACATTAGTTTTATTTATTTATTTTATTTATATTTAATAGTTGATTCGACTCAGGAGTGAAGTTGTTCAATTATTGTAAGTGTCTTATAATCGATTCACAATATACAAATACAATTTTACGTCAAAACATTTAAAAAGTTTAACTCACTTTTGGATTAAAAAAAGTAGTTATTTATATTTTACAACTCTCAATGACTCTAGGCAAGCAGGCAAAGTATATTATAATTCAGGATATGTATTCTTTGCACTGCATTGTAGGTAGTAGATATGCATTGCGATAGCTGAAGTCGCAGGCGATTCGCCAAAATGTTACATCAACCACGCACGCACATTCAAACGTAAAATTTTGTTATAATAATATTTCTTTCGTCTTACTCTACATTGATTTTGTTAAATCTTTCACAAATATAAAAACACATTTATGTTATTAAATTAAAAATATAAAAAAAACTCATTATAATTTTTTATGAGTTTTCTAAAATATTTTTTTAGTCTAATGTATGAAGTGCACTTTGTAAATGTAAAAACAAATCTTCCCTAGTAATATATAAGTGGTACTGAAATTTGTTGACATTGATTTGAATCCTAATACGATAGGTACCTATTATATTGATAGTTAGGCCCAGCGGAAAATAAATAGGTACCTATATACTTATAAGTAATTGAGAATAATATTCAAAGGAGAAAGGAGAGAGGACAGAATAGCTATAATTTAAAATAAATTATATATCTAAGTTTGTTTTCACGTTCATTCAGGCGTGTAATCGCTTTTAACTAATACTAGCTTTTACCGACAGCTTCACCCTAGGCCTTGTAATAAAGCAACGCGGTTAAGTTACGCCGCTCAAAACGCAATGTCCATAAAATCTGGCAACGTAGTGTCTGAACACTAGGTTCCCGAGGTTCCCTCTACCTACTCTAGTAAATGGGATATAAAAAAACAATAGTCAATAGAATTTTATGAATAATCCATGTGTTATTCTGCACACGTTGAATTAGACATGCGATTATATGATACGGAGTAAAGCCCGGTAGTGACGTCAGCGCACGCGCAGATAATCACCAAGCTTTTAGTTAACAATGGGTGTAATGGCCCTTACTTTATATTATAATGAATGTTTGTTTGTTTGTTACAATATAAGTACTGTTGATAATGTCTAATACAATTTTGTCATAATAGCTGTTATTGTTGTGACGAATAAATCTAATTGTGTTGAAAGTAATATGTGTGTGAAACAAATCGTTACGAGATTGAACCCATACTCTTTTTTACCGGACTTCGCAACGCAAAGGAGAGTAATGTATTTATCAGTCGATGTATGTTCGTCTGTGCGGCGTTGTATGCTTATTGTCTCCAGGAGCTCTATAAAATTCTCAAGATCGATCTCAGACTTGAGAACGATTTATAAATATGGGTCTAAAAGCTCCAGAGAAAAATACTTACGTGTAATGTATTAGATCCTGGTACTGTCTAATTGTAATACGCAAAATTTACATTTTACATTAAACTTTCTTTAAATATAATTGACAAACCTTCTACTATAGTAAAAAGTTAAATACAAAGACGTAAATACGTAAATTAACGCCGCACTGTCTTGTAATTTTGTCATAAGATGAAATTTGCTTCGTGAGATAGACCTAGTCAAAATCGAACCCACAACCGTCACGTCACACGCTGTACCGCCGTGCCACGGTGCCTTTTACTTAGCAGGAACTTCGCAGAAATAAAACAAAGAAAAAGTTAGTTTGGACAATTAAAGTCTAAATAATAACATGAACAATATGAAGAAAGTTAATACAATATCCTGGAAGTGCAAAGACTTGTGAGGTATAATTTCTATACGAGCAAGTTTTCGAGCGTCTGCCAAAGTTTCCTTCTAAAAGTGGTTGAATGTCAGTTAAATGCTAGCCTTATGGGGACTTTTGTTATTGTTTTATAAATTTACAAATAAGTAAAATATTTGACTTCAGTGCGCAGTTTGTAAACGCGATGGTTGAGGGTTTGATGCCTTGTCGGAGAAATGAATTATTTTCGTTTTTTGCTTTCTGATATTTGAGTTCCGCTACTCAGCTTTCAAAGAATGTCATGACACTAGCTCCTTTGTCTATCCTGCTATTAATAAGATACAACGTTGAAACAAATAAAAAATTCTCCATTATTTCTTGGTTGTAAAATACCTGCTATTTGTTATTTTTAGAATGTAAGTAGGTATTTTTGATGCCAAAAAATAACTAGATATATTGTGTAGTAGATGACATAACTAGATATATTGTGTAGTAGAACTTTCATAATTAATTTAGAAGTTCTGTAATATTAGTTTTACAACTTATTTTCATTAAGTTTTAAGTTTATCAACAAAAATTTATCAAAAGAACTAAACTACCGCTATAAACCAGCAAAAACCAAAACACCCGGCGTCATCATACAATTTATGTGAAACGAGGACATTTCGATCGCGCACAGCATCCCTTTTTGTCTCCACTCGTCAATCGTCACAGGATATGTGAAGTGCTTTCTCACTGGTGACTGGGGGACGGGAAGCGGTCAAGAGCGAAACTGTGGACTTGACATATCGTTACGAATGTATATGAAATAAAGAGAATTTTAATATAAGTATAGGTTTAGGTAGTTTTAAGATATCTTATTATCTCATAGATAACTTATTTAGCTTAGTTTTTTCGTCATTATAATTTATTTATTTTACCCAATCGTATCGCAATAACTGTAAACTTGGTCGTCGATCTCCTCTCGCGAAAATTAATTGTTTTCTTTCGCCACTCTGGAATTTAAATTGCGGCGTTGAATTCCGCTACACAACGTATGCAATACGCGCAGAGTGTGAAAACCAATAGGACATGTAAATTGAGGTTTTACATTTATTTTAGAAATAATTACTTAATATAATAAAGTTAACTAAAGTTAAGCATTTCAGTTTCCTTTTAAAGTAAAGTTTGTAACCTGAAGTTAGATGCAAATGGCTGCCCAGATTTAATTTTATGAATTTTCTTACTGTTGTCTGTTATTATCTTTTTGAGTGAAGATTTGCCTGTGTAAGAGCGGCCACGACTCGTCAACCGTACTGTAATAGGGCGTTTGCCGTGACTCACTGATAACTGTCGCTTAATCATTTCACTGTGCTATGTAGTGTTAGGTTGTTATTGTTAGCTAAATTTAGAAGTCACCGTAGTTGGTGATAAAATTGCAAGCATGAAATAATGGTGGGATAATCTGGTCCGAAACCTAAACCTACTCCAGAATAGTCTTCTGTACCATATAAAAAGTTATTATGTAGACTTACAAAGCGAAATTTACAATTCTTATATATTTTACTAGTGGGCGCGCGCAGCTTCGCTTGCTTATTTGGACCCTTAGGGGTGAATTCTAGTAAACCATGAAACATGTGTTCAATTAAATATTTTTAAGAGTCTAAGTTTCAAATTTAAAAAATTCGGTGGCCATTTAAAGATTTTTCTATACAAACTTTCAACCCCTTATTCTCACCCTTAGGGGGAGAATTCTAGAAAACGATGAAATACGTGTTCAATTAAATACTTTTAAAAATCTAAATTTCAAATTATATAAAAATCATCCATCTGTCCAAATTTTAAGTTACGGCTGTGCGTGCGTCTTACCTCAGTCAGTGAGGACAAGTCCTTTTATATATATAGATAATACCTACTTTTCATTTTATTGGCAATATACTATAAGGTGCTCCTTGTAAACCTTTATTTGAACCTACAACCGTCACATAACACATAAAACTTATACGAAACAAAAGCTAAAAAAATGGAACAAAGCAACATTTAGACAGTGATTTAAAAGTTACAATGGCGCGGTCTTGAAACACTAGTCGACTAACGGGTGTCGCGAGCTAGGTACCTACTACAAACTACAATGAATGAGTCAACCGGTTTTCATACGTAAGACTACAAAAATGCAGCTTCACGCTCTTTCCCGCACAGCGCGGTAGGCAGAGAGAACGTAGTGCTAAGACACTCAACCACCAACATTCCTAGCAGAATTCAACGCCAGCCTTTGTCTTTTAACGGAGCGGGAAAAATGAAAACTGTTCATTCCCTCGAATTGGAATCGAACTCACAAGTTTAAGCCGCTATGACTGTGCCACTACGGCCTTTACCTTATACTAGCTCACCCATTATAGGTTTTTGTTGCGTTTCTTTATACTTCTATCTACAATAGTGAAACGACACGGCCCACGGTGCCCCTCGATTGGATTTTTTGTACATTTTCATTCAAAATCAAATAACTAGAGAGGATTTTATTAAAGTTTTTGTTAGATATCCCATTTTTTTAATTTTAACTATTACTTTACTTTGGAAATAACAGTATTGGGTAGACTTTTATGGATATAAAGGATGTGGTTTTGTTATTTGTTATTTTACTCATAATTTAGAGTCCATCGTGGCTCAGTGGGACAGCATGTGCCTATAAACGCGAAACGATTTCAGTTTCGATTCCCACTTACTCAAATATATAATGATTTTAACCTGCTCTGGCAATGGCACAAACGCGCAACTATAAACGCCACTCGAGGAAATGAAATATTAAATATTTTCATTTCGCTCTGGTAATATGGCAGAACGCGGCGTTGAGATTCACCACTTACCACGGAATGCCTTCAGAATTCGGAAAAAAGTGGGAAATAAAAGTGTATTAATGGGATCGAAGTGTCTTCACATTAAGTTCCCAGGTTCCCTCTTCCTACCCTGCTAAGTACGGGATACAACGTGAAGCTAATCAAATAAAACAAGCACCGTCGTGTGAAATAGCTAGTCTATTCGCTTTCCCCAACACAAACGGTTTATGCTTGACTAGATTTAACTACGCAGAAATCTGACAAATACAACCCTGGCCTCTTATAAATCGTACCGGATGATTAACGGCATAAATTGCCTTCGAGATTGCCACCGGTTTTGTTGTGCCAGTAATTTATGGTAATATCGATTTTTACTTTATTAATGAATGTTGTTATTTTTGTAATTAATGTCTAAACTATAATTATAATATTTGCTTTTGTTTATGTTACTTATGAATAAAGTAATGAAAACTACACAGAATTCCACGGAATTACCGTGAGTTTTAGAGTTCTAGGGTCCTGACTTTAGAACAGTGCCTGGAATTTGCGACCCAAGTATAATTTTAAATGGCGTAACCTATATAGGGTATGCTGTCCGAGTTCTTCTTTCTATCATTAATCACCAGAATATGATTCTTCTAGCCTTTGCCTTCGACGTACGGCCTAGAAATTAATTTATGTTAGTTGGACTAGTCGAGATCTTTTAGCAAATTCCAAAGAAGGCGCCAGGTACCTTCTTTGGAATTTGCATATACTTATACATATATTACATATATTACAAGTTAATCATTTCTATATAACCCACTATACATGCCAGTTACTTTGGGCACTAAAACGTGTTATATGTTCGTACTCGACTTTAATTTATTTGCAATTGTCCACGGGGCGAAGCCGCAAATAGATGCTTGTGATTCCAAAAATTGCCTTTACGCTACATTCCGTAGAGTGAGTAGAGGGAACCTAATGTTAAGACATTCAATTTCCCTCGCGCAGCCTAATTCTCGAGACATTTGCGCATTTGTTACCAGTTGTTACCAGAGCAAGAAAATGAAATCTTAAATATTTAATTCCTCCGAATGGATATCAAATCTAGAACTATCTCGCTTACTGTACCACTGAGCAACGACCGCTAATACTACTAACATTGTATGATCTAAATTACGAGAATCAGTTAGCAATACACGAACTACGTACTAGTTTCCAAGCATAAAACTTACTATCTACATTCGGCGGTTAGCCAACGATACAAAGTGGTACTTCTGAACTTGTGCCGACAAAGTTGCAACTCCCAAGTTCCTAGCAGGTTCACTCGATGAAGTTTCACACGAATTTCTCATGGCCTAAACTTATTTGTTTTACGTTAAATCTTGTGTTTTAAAAAAGTTATATTTTCTATATAATCTATATATATAAAATCGAAAGGTCACTCACTCATCACGAAATCTCAGAAACTACAAGTGCTAGGAATCTTAAATTTTGCATAGGAGTTCATTATAGGACGTAGGTGCTCGCTAAGACGGGAATTTGCAATATTCGACTGCTAAGGGGTTGTTTTTGGGTTATTCGACTGCTAAGTATGAAACTTCGTTACTACAAATGCTAGGAGTCTCAAATTTTGCATAGACGTCACTAGGACGTAGCCACGGAAACAGAAAATAATAATAACATTGTTCACGCGGGTGAAACCGCGAGCGGGGCGCTAGTATATTATATACTCGTACAATTGAGTTTGAACAATATTGAGAATATCCAATATCGATTATTCCCATTTATTTTTTATTGGGAATTGTAAAGGTAATATTTTTTAGCTTTACGCTGTATCCCGCACATGGAATGGTATGCAGAAGCACATGGAATCCTAGTATTAAGACTGTTTTCCCATTAAGACACTTCCGTTCTCCACTTACCGCTGAATTCTGGCGACTTTACGCTCCTGCACCACGACTGGCTCAACGGATCTTTAAGGTGGAATTGTTGGATGGTATTTTACTCCAATTACCTGTTTAAAATAATATTTTTTTCTTTTCTAACTCTTATTTAAATAATCTATCTACAACACAACATAATTAAGTATTAACATATTTTACATTTAAATATATTTGGTATATAAAAAGACGAGACGATTAGTTTAATAATAAAAACGTTTAATAATTGTTTTTGTTACTTACACAGTTAACTAACCAATTTTAAACTATTTTTTACTACTTCGCGATACAACTATTCTTAGAATAAGTAGAATATACCTTGCTCCAAAGTAAATCATGTCGCAATTAACTCAATTCCTAGATTTCTATCCATTACCATAAAAAATAAATTTCTGCATCCACTACACATTAAAGTAGTTCGGGACCTGGGTGCAATTCAAGAATTCTGTTTCATACAAAGAATGTTAAATCCCGCCTCAGCAGTGTTCGCATTCCGACCTTAAATGTAAAGTATTTAAATGTTTTAAGGCTTTTAGCGTTTCTGTTTTATTCACTCTTTGAACGTAATTCTCTGTGTCGTTGTTGTATGAGAAAACGGTGTTTTCTTTTACTCTAGATACCTATATTGCAGTCGAAATTTTTTTGTAAGAAAAATTTTTTTAGATAGACTTTTGTGTTTTGGTGGCTCTGACTATGAAGGAAATAGTAGTAGATTCTATTTCTATTTAATAATAAATTCCTAGATAATGATTATGTATAAATTATTTTGATTTCTCAGCTCTGCAGCGTTGAGTTTCGCTATTTATTATGCGTTTTTTTATAAATTGTTTATTTTTAAACATGTTTTTTTAGCCTCACAAATCGTATCTACTCCTGTCGCGATACAGTCGCTCACTTCTGCCACTGCCCCACCATAGGCACTCAAAAAGAACTTAATTAAAAATAGTGAAAACCTTGATTATAAACCTATAAGGTTTTTCAGTGTAACTAGAATCAATTGTTTACTTTGCTTTAAAAATAAGTAAATAATATATGTATTTCGAACTTGCATGTTATTTCCAGCCATAACAGGATGTTTGATTTTATAAATATATATATAAATAATAGGAATGTGCAGAAAACGTTCGTTTTATTTACACAAATATTGTTGAGACATGAAAATGAAATATGATACTTTTGCTATTTGCTTATTGTGAAATAAGCAAATAGCAATTGAAACATATTGAAAATGTAAGTATTCAATATGTTTTGTCGATTTACAATATATATACCCATAGTATAATAATACAAAATAATAATATAATAAATCTGAATACCTTTTCAAGTGAGCTATTTGTTTGTGGCAGAGGGAACCTAGTCTTAAGACACTACGTTCCCCACTTTCAGCCAAATTTTGTTTCTAGGCATTTTGTATTGAGTGGTGGAACTCCACGCCGCATCAGCCTGGCGTATAAGCATTATAATTTACCCATACATTTTCTAGTTTATACTATGCATTAATTCATGTAGGTACAAAAATATTTTCAATTTTTTATTATAACTAAGTATTAAATAGTCATTTTATAACTTTTAATTATAGTGTCCCCAATGATTATTTATGGAACGTATGTATGTATGTTTATATTCCTGTAAAAACTATATCCATAATTGGGTATTCCAATCATTTTAGCTAGTATTAGGAATGAACCAAATTGAACCGTACGAGTCCGATATCTGAATTTTGCATACCGCATCAACGAAAACGTTGCAAACTTAACTAATTTCCTAAGAAGCACACATATTTTCCACTTCATTCTTATCAATAATGTCTTAGAGGCTACTTTTGGTTGACAAAGGGTGGGCGGTACGCATTTAATATCGATGTTCTGAGGGTAACAGTGCGCATGCGGATTGAACTCCGTACCCAACACCTGCGACCTTCGTGCGTCAGTGAGGCCCGGGATGCTGTGAGGGAAGGGTATCTGATTGAGATGGAATGTAACTGGATACAATTGACGATCCTAATTAGGACAATCCTTTTTTGTAGCTTAATATCTACTTTAATTTTTAGTTTTGTTTTGTTTTAAAGTATTGATTCATTAGTTTTTTTACTTTATTGTTTTCTATTAGGTATGCTTTTTCTAAATAATTTAAGTTTTTAAGTATATATGTTGAAATGAAACTGTTTGTATTAGCTAATCTTAGGGATTACAGGTTCAATTTGAAAATTCTTCATATGTTGGATAGTTTATTTATCGACCTACACTATAGACTTAAGTACATGACCTCAAAATTTAAACATTTCTGTGTAAACCACTGTACTTGCGGTTAAAATTACCTTGGACATTTAAAACGTACAATTCGTAGTTATTTCCTTTAGTCTATGAGGAAACGCTGCAGACAAAAGCTAGTAAAAAGATAAAATGTATCGTAAGTGTACGTATCTACGTTTAAGAGTTAACAGTAGGGATTTCGTAGAAAATTATTATTATTTTTACTATAAGAAAATTAAAAAATCTAAAACTAGTAGTAGGTACCTATCACATAATATTTTCTTCAAGAAATAATACCATCAGAACCTAGTTACCGACGTTACCTGCAGGTCAGCACCACATCAGGCACGTACGTGGCCAATATTGAATTACGGTGTTTTATCAAGCGAGGCCTTTGATTCCGCCGCTGCAAGTTCTGTGTAATTAAAGTTTATGACTAGATATTGGAAACCTGATTGTGTTATGGAGACTATTTATTAAGGTGGTGGTTGAAGTTTATGCTTATAAATATAACTTTTATATAGTTTCGCTTCTTTAGATCAAATGCGGCGTTACGGTCCGTCATTCGGATCTACAATGTGATAATGTATAGATCTTAAACGAAAATACCGTTCTTAAACTAAGAAGGGGGAAGGTGGGCGATGACGGAGTGTCTTGACAGTGAGTTCCTTTTGCCTAACCTACGGGAAAAGCGTGAAACTTAAAGAAAAAATATTTAAAAAATCGATGGAAATTCATATAATAGATATAGATATAAATATTAAAAGTCAGTGAAGCATTAACATTTCTTAAAATGGTTACTTAATAATGAAATTGTTTTCATTTTCAGTTCTTTGTTTTGTCTTTTACACTGTGACTTGATAGAAGTAACGTCCTTTATCTTTCTGTTTTGAATAAATAATGGAAATTACACTGACTGATTAAGTTAATTAATTAATTTATGGTTTGGTCGGAGATTTTTTATTTTACAGCTATTTGTCACGAAGTTAAAAGGAAATCGGAATATAATTGATTTCATGAAAAAAATTCTGGAGTCTTTCAAGTCTGGAGTCGAACGTCAAAGTTCCTCGCTGGGCTACAACAAGCCTCTAGAAGATGAATATGAAATACAAAACTAATAGTGTTTATAACATTAACTAGTATTTAGTTTAGTGGATACAGGTGGAACATGACGCAGGTGTCTCAGCGGGGGGTCGTGAAATCGTGTCTTGACTTAACCTTTAATATTTCATTAATATATGTAAATCTAGCGATTTTGAATTTATTTTACGTTTGACTAATGTTCGAAATTGACTCTTTAGATTTTGACTTTAGTTATTTTTGTAATTTAGAAACTATTTTGATATACCGAGTTAGAATTATCTTTCAATTGCGATTTTTCCAGCGTGGTTAAATGGAAACAACTGTCAGTTATGTATGATACATGTCATAAGCTAAGTGCATTCGGCTATATCGAAAAGATTAATATGGTGGAACATAGCCAGCCTTCCTCGATACATGGTCTGTCCAACAGAAAAAGATTTTTTCACTTCAAACTAGTAGTTTTTGAGATAAGCGCATCCAACCACATATACTTTTCAGCTTAACAATATTAGTACTTATAGATTTACTCACAAAAAACAGTTTAAATTGGTCTACATTGTAATAAGTTTCCCAATTAAGAAATTTTGTTTCTTACCAATTGCCTGTAGACATTAAATAGATCCATCAATCACTTTTAATTTATATTATTAAATAATGACAGCTTCATGGTGCAGATGAGGAATGTGTCAATAACAATAGTTACAAGTTCAATTACAGGTTTAGTTAAATGAAATTTCAGTGTCTAATATCTTCACTGAACGAATATAAGAGCGAAAACTGAAATTCTGCCAGATTATGTATTCTATTATCTTCACAAAAACAAGATGTCAGATACGTACGGTAGGTAGGCAGAACACTCATGTGATAGTGTCAAGGCACTTTGCTTATTGAGTAGCGGAATTCAACTCTGCATGTTGTTTTACCAGAGCTTGGAAATAAGAATATTTAAGAGATCTCTATATCGAACCCCCTTTCATCATTTTGTTAACCAGACGCTGTCCCATTGTGCCCAGGTGGCCTCATAGAAAAATTTCCTTTATCATAGAAACATTTCCTTTAAATAGCAACATTTGCATTAAACATACACTAAAAGTTTATTTTTGTCTGCAGGTAATTTTACTTACGTTTCATTCACTATATATTTATAGAAGTAACTTTGAAGCTCCAACACAAACAAACTTACTTGAATAAACACAACAGATATGCGAATCCAACAGCGCTCGACCAGCTTAGATTGAAACAATAATATTATTCCTAAAGTTTTCATTCGTTTACTACGGAGCCAGATTACCCAGAACCACTTTTATCCACTCTCGATTTAGATCTATGCTGTATCACGCATATAGCGGGTTCATTCCCGTTCTGCCAAATTTTTGAGACATGCCGTGTTGAGTGGCGGAACTCATCGTCACGTCTTGTTACCATAGCAAGGTAAGGCACGAACTCACAACCGTCGCGATTACAGTCATACATCGTTCCACTGCGCTACGACGGCTTCCTTATGCTTTCATTTATCTATTATACCTAGAACCAGATTACCTAGAACCACCACTATTATCCAAGTGCTAACTATACCCTATAGGGGTATAAAGGTACTAACGTAGTCTACGCAGTAACGAACGCTAATTTCGAAAAGGTACCGCCAGCATTCTCACTTTGGAACCGTGAAAGGATGTATTATGCTGAGAATGATAAAGATTTCCATACAACCGCCGGTTTCTATTTTCTATAGGTGAATTGGATGAAATTTACAGTAATGAGTTGTTCTGTCTTCAGTTTTCGTTTCTGATTTCGTTGTTCTGTAGATGAGAGGCAAAAAACGGACTTATAAAATGGTTTTGTCTGTCTGTATGCCACAGCCAATTAAGCTGGAAAACTATTAGGAAAAATAAACAAGGTGATAATTTAAAAATTTGTGCTACTAATTCTACGGATTTTTGAAAATGACATAAACGTTAAATAGTCTTGTGCGAGACAGACTCGCACTTGACCAATTTTTTATTATATTATAAGACTAACCATTCTGTAACCAGTAATTATTATTAAGCAGGTATACTTACAAAATTTATGTCCACTTATAAAATTTAATGTTTATAATGTGAGTTCAAGTTATTCCGGCGTATGAATAGCATAAACAGCCATTTTGGTCACCTGCATTCATTCGTACTACAGCTGCCTCCACAGTGTGATACGCCACTTATCTATACTTGTAATAAAATCGTAAGGGATCGGTGTCTGTACATGCAAAATATAGGAGAAAAAATGTTATTGGGGCCTTTATTGATGTAATGGAACCCAAAACAATGATTTTAAAAATTTGGTCAGTTTGTTTGTGTGTATGTTTTTATCATTCTATTTTGGAAAACTTCACTAAATATTCAATGTTTGTTTTATTTCAATCGGCTTACAAATTAAAAAGTTCTTTAAAATGGTATCTAATGATGAATGAATAGATCACGAAAGTACTTATTTGAGATGAGAAAATAAATAATTGTGTAGTAAAAGCGGGCAAAGCCGCGAGCAGGTCACAGTGTATCATATACCTATACAATCCCTTGGATTTAAACGTTAATAAACATTTATTGTAGCAGATGTCCAATTTTTTGTCACTTTTCTGTCACTTCGTTATGATAATTATCATATCATAATAGCATTTTAATCGCGTTCTTCGTAAAAAAGTGGTAAAAATTAAAGGTGGATTTTTAAAACTTTATATGAAATACATGTTTTTTTTTTCGTTTAACTGTAAATTTATGGTTATAAACTAATTTATAGGATTATCGTTTATTTATGGCCATAAATGTCGTGCCTCGAAGGGTTAATCAATTATATAGCAAATTTAATGTTTTGTGTTATTGTTTTATGATGAGAATTGAAGTCCTAGAAGTAAATTCTACGTAAAACATTAAAATCAATGAGGAACTGCTATAAAACTAAGATTTACATTCAAGTTATTTAGCGAGTTTAGTTCTTCGCTCATGTGTTGAGGCAAACGCGTCGTTGAGTTCAGCCACTCAACATACAATGCCTTCAGAATTCAGCGGCAAATGAAGAAGATGGAGTGTCTTCACACTAAATTCCCTCTGCTTACCCTGCGTATGGGATATAGTGTGAATCAAAAAAATAGTTTATTAAACTTTGTGTTAAATCTTTTGTATCGCGGTATAATGAAAATAAGTAATACTTGCTTATTTGTGTATTACATATTCACGCACGATCTAAATGCCCGAAGCGATGCTGACCACTCCAGGTACAGTGGGTTTCATCGAAATGATTGCTGTGCCGTGAAACTTTAGGTTAATGCTGTTAGCTCTATTAGTATTTAAAGTGACACGGTTGTATGGGGAACAGGGTACCTACTTGAGAGGATTTCGTAGTCGGCAAGGATGTCTCCTACCGGGACTTGAACCTAGGCTCGCGTACCTAGCCAGGTACGCGAGCCTAGGTTCAGGAAGGCTTATATTACATCAGATCAACCAGCCGGTTGATCTGATGTAATATAAGCCTTCTTCAATAAAGAAACTATCCAAAACAATTATTTATCCATTTCAAACCAATGCTCCTGAAATAAGCGTATTGAAGCTTTTAAATAATATTTGATTGTCAGAGATGCAATGTTAATTTCAATTTGTTAACGTCAATTGCTTCATTAATCTGCCTTTCGCTAGTCCCTGACACTCTAATATCAAAATTATTAATAGCTACATAGTAGTGCTTGTGAGTTGTGACCCTCAAACTGGTGGCATTTAGATATGCCATCGAATAAAAGTTCAAGTTAACTTGCGTATAATGCAATGTCATTCTTTGTTTATGTTATGTTATTTTATAATGTCGAAATAACTTTACTTCGGTCAAATTGGTTATACAAATTACATTACATCACCATAGGCAAAGGGAACCTGGGAACCTGGTGTTCTCCGTTCCCTAATTTCTGCTGAATTTTAAAGTTAAGTTAAGTGGCGGAACCACGCGGAGAGGTGAGGAAATGAAAATATCAAACATTTCATTCCCTGACTAGGAGTTGAACCCACGACTAGCGTTTATAGATAAATCTAATGATTGAATATATTTATACGTAGGTGACATTACAATAGTATGGTACTGTCGAGGTGATCTGATGATGGAGCCTGAATAGTGGAACTCTTTAAGGGACTCCAACGACATTCTATAATACTTAGATACGATACAGGCCGTGTCTTTTTTTGTTTCTTTTAAACTAAGTATATAATTTATTTACTTACTTTGTCGAATTGCTCTGCATTTTCCCTTTTTGTTTGGTGTTTCTTATTATAACTACACTTAAAATATTTTATTCCTTTTTAGGTATCATGATTAAAGTGTTCGAGCCAACTTAATGTCGGCCATAATTCAAGTTATAAAAATGTTGTATTTTTAAGTAAAATAGTTTACGACTCCTGAAGTTGTATAGACTTTTATATCATGCTTTTAAAATAAGCCAAACACGTTACGTATTCTTTATATCTTAGTAGGTGCTTACTTACTAGATTTATGTAAGTACCTAAGTTAGCAGCTTTTTATTAATACTATATTTATTAAGTACCTAATAATTAATTGTTATATTAATTAATTAATAACAATGAAAGTTTAATTCAATTCATTCTTCATCTATATATATAAAATCGAAAGGTCACTCACTCATCACGAAATCTCAGAAACTACATGTGCTAGGAATCTCTAGGAATTTTGCATAGGAGTTACTTATAGGACGTATGTGCTCGCTAAGACGGGAATTTGCAATATTCGACTTCTAAGGGGTTGTTTTTGGGGTCGAAAGTTTGTATAAAACTTCGTTACTACAAATGCTAGGAGTCTCAAATTTTGCGTTGTCATTGACGTTGTCATGGAGATAGAAATGAATAATCACATAGTTCACGCGGGTGAAACCGCGAGCGGGCCGCTAGTTCTTAATATAAAAGACACCCATAAAAAAACCAACATAATCGTACTCTCTTAGTCCACAAATCGGTTAAATCTGAGCTAAGCATCAGTTGTTTTGTTCTATTTCTCAACAGTATGTACTCCTTTCTATACGCCAGCGGCGCCGCGTGTAAAAACAAATGACACCATACCGCGTACGTAATTGTTAATGCGTGTGTATGTAGTAGATGTGGAAGTCTAGTGCTTGGTTTATAGGATTGGAAGGGTGTGGGTTCGAATAAGAATTGTGATCTTTTTTTTTACTTATGTTCTATGGTATCCCGCACATAGCATACTTTGTTTTTGTAACAAGAACAGGAAAAAGTAAATAACTCATTCTCCCGATTGGGAATCGAACTCATCACATGCTCGGGCTCTATAGCTAAAATTCCGCAAAGAAACCTGGAATAACGAAAGTTGTAACTATAGGTATATTTAGCCTTGGCAAGGTTTCAAAGCTCAATTAGACCTTTGCTTTGGCGTGTTGTTTTGGAAACACTTATTTAAAATATATTTAAATATTATCATTTAAAATAATTATAGAAATTAACTAATAGTAACTTTTTTTTATTTCATATACTGTACCTATGTACTTTATCGTTTTTAAGCAGTCATCGTAGCTTAATGGGATAGCGTCGTCCGTAAACGCGACGCGGAGAATGATTATTTATTTTATTTTCATTTTTCCGTTGGTACCCGAAGCGCCGCGACTCACGTGTTATGTTCCGAAAATATGCCGGAAAATGGAGACAGAGTGTTTTAGCACTAGGTACCCTCTATCTCGCAATGCGAAGCGTAAAGCTGTTTTTATCTATTTAATGAATAAATAGATGTGTCGGTTACCTTTTTGCTTCTAAGAAACTCTCCTCTATCAGTTCATTGGAAAAATGCATTAATTCAATTGTTACTAGTGTATAGGTATTTACTACTTTTTTATGTCTTCACGTATCATTTGCTTTTCGCGCGAATATCTCACTACATATTATACATGTAGCTAATATGATTTTCACTTTTATTCATATAAAAACTTTGTTGTGTTTAGAGAACCTGTGCGACGTTTTGTCTAATTAGACTGTTAAACAATAATAGAAATTATATGAACCTAAACTCTAATCGGGTCTTGGCTCCATCATTAGACCAGCTCGTTTATATCATTTTGTTCAGTTATCACCTAAACTACGTATAATTGGCAACCTTCGTGATTATTTCAGTTTCTGAGTTTTTATGACAGTTTTTTTTAGCGTTACGCTGTATCCCGCAGATAACAGGGTAGGCTGAGGGAACCTACTGCTACGACACTCCGTTCCTTATTTTGCGCCGAATTCTGGAGATATTGCGTGTTGAGTGTTCCTCGAATGGGAATCGAACCCACATCCTTTCCAATAAGATTTTATTTACCAATCAATGTTAAATCATATACATTCTAAATATGCCGCGAATCTACTTTCATATATAACAATATATGGTATTTCTGATACATTTTTTAAAAACTCGTTTAAAATGATCATTATGCTGCTATCTGTAGACTACCTAAAAGTTAAGTAGTAAGTAAGTTGGACATGACGCATGGCCCACTTTATTTCACGCACCGTCTTAAGCGCCGCAATCGTTTCTACAGTTTTCTCACTACTGGCTTTGTGGTGTGAGTGATAGGAATATTATTATTATTTTTTTATTTGTATTTCTTTGTCTTCACCCTGTGCCTATCCCACAATTAGAAGGACAGAGGAAACCTAGTGTTAGGCACTCCATTACCCACTTTCCGCCGCTCGAGGCATTGCGTGCAACTAAAGTGGCGCAGTGGCGTTGGTACCAGACGGAAGTAATGAAAATTGTAATGTTTGATTTCTCGAGTAGGAATCGAGCCCACAACCATCGCGGCATAGGAATTATTTTACTTTTTTGTAGTTCTTTGAAGTTCTCGCTTGTAAAACGCTAACGCTTGTAAAATGTATATTTATATTTTTTTAGGATTCTATAAATCTCGACAGTCATAGATTATCAAGTGCAGAATCTATCTATGCATATTTTTGGTATAATTATATTTATTTGTTCTAATGAATTGGAATTACGACAATCGATTACAATTACGCATTTCGGAAGATGAATTTAGACAGACTACAATCGAAACGCCTTATTTTAACGTTAATTTTTATCTGAATTTATTACCTCGAATCTCTCTTGCAAAATTAGCAGAGAGGCTATGGACATTATATACTCAATAGTACAATTGTGTTTGAAGAAATTTAACGTAATATTTTTATCTTCTTTATTATTGCACATGAAATTCACAAGTCTTACAAAAACAAGTTAACTTATGAATTGTACCACACGCCAGTCGGCGGGACGTCGTAACATTACTCATCGGTCAAATGCTCCCAGTGGAGGGGAACTGTAGCTAGCTATACTATATACTATACGTCGCTTTATCCTGAGATTTCACTTTTTTATCCTTTTAACGATCGAACTCCAATATTCCCTCTATTGTCTTAGAGCAAACGTGATTTTGTAGATTTAGTCTCTTAATGAGTGCCGTGGTGATTAAACGCGACGGTTCTGGGTACAATACCCCTTCGAGGGTATGAATTATTTATTTTTATTATTATTTTTCAAGGCAAAATGTTGTTTTTGTTATTGTCGTTGTGTTCTACCATTCGACAGCAAATCGTCTCGTGAATCCGATAGATAGTGGTGAGCACAGTGTCTAACCTGTCTTACCACTACTGGTAAGACACTCTGCTCACCTCACGCTCGCTCACCTAACCAAAGTTCCTTTGCCTTCCCTGCTACTGCTAGGTACATCTTGCTAACACGACCGTGAAGCTTCTCTCATAATCCCAAACTTCCGCTATAGACGAAACGAAAGTAAAAGTAAAAAGTTAAGAAATCTTTATTGATTTTTTGTATGACGTTTTCTGTAATTACTTCGTTTTGGATTGAATGAAAGAAGATTAAGTGTGACCATTTTTATTCAAGCGCCCTTGATTGCATTGATTCAAGTTTTTTTTATTGGTTCGCGTCGTAGGCAGAGGTAACTTGGTGTTAATACCGTTTTCCACTTTCCATCGTTAAATTTCATATTGAGTGGCGTAACACAACGCCGCGTATTGTCTGAAAAGTTTTGTTTGTTTTATACCATTTTGAAGATTTCTTTCTCATATAAAATAACTATAATTCAATGAAAATGTTGTTCATAAGATTCTATCCAAAACAACACGAAATATGAAGCAAAATTTGAAATCATAATGATTTGTCGTTGTATTGTTTATTTCTACGCCGTATTTACTATTCTATAGGTAATAAATATGAATTGAGTATTCAATTAACTGTTTTATCTATTTTATGTAAATGTTGGAATATTTATATATAGCACTTTCGCTTCGCTTTTGCCGCACTTTTGAACCCGCACCGCTACGTTCAAATTTTTATGCGTTTTCTAAATAAGTGTGAAATAAAACCTTAAAAATAAAAAAATATTTAATTTCTTTTTCTTTTTTCAGGTAAATATCGTGGAGAATATCTATATCTGTAACACATCTTTTTGGTAAGGAATTCATTATGTTCGAATAAATTGCTACACTATTTCATTGAATTGGGCGAAACTTTAGTTTTCAATATATGGATATTGTCTTTAAAATTATAATGTTTTTAGATGAAGAAAGTAATTCAGATAAGAATATAAATAATTATATAGTTCCAGCAGGCGAAGGCGCGAGCGGGTCACTAGTGTAAATAAATATATATTTAGTAGTAGGTAGTACAGGATCTGTAAACACAAAGTTGAGAACTAATTTGGCTAAGTGTTATGTTAAACGAAATTTCGTTAGTCTGTTTGTTGCAATAATTTTTCTTTTCTCAATTTATGTTACAAGTTAAATTTACGTTTCTTTGCTTCTATGTATTTTTTAAAGTTAGCATAGTTTTCTAGATTAAGTACCTACGTAGGTACTATAGACGTATGGGAAGCAGTTATATTTAAAAATATATATATAAACATAGCGGGATTTGAACCCGCTTAGAAGCTGTTTGAGAGCCCCAGGTTTAATTCCTCAACGGCGAGGCGAAATTCCTATAACAACGTCTTTCTCGTTCTTAACACTATATTCTTTTTACTAATTAGACATGCTTGGCAAACATATACCTATTTGAATAAACATCTTGCCACAGTGTTATCATTTCGCAGAAAACAATTACTGTCGGTTAGAAAATTGCTTCTGTGGAAAAATAACGAGGAAACAACCATTTTTATTTGCATTTTACGCATTCATTGAGTCAGTCATATTAGCTATGTCGGTTTTGAGTCATAGCTTCATGGGTCCAAAGTCAGTTAAGTAAGTTCCGTAATAATAATTATAGTGAATTAGGTATATTTGTGTGGAAAAATTGCTGCTAATAGGTTATAGGTTAATATTATTAGGCGATTTTTTTAAAATTGTTATAGAAAATAGGTATAATTGCTGTGTTGTGTTGCTATCTATCTATTAAAAAAATAATTTACGATAAAAAAATGATAACAACATCGTTTCTTTTACTATTTCGTTAAAATATAAAATCAGCTTCTTGCTGACATACCATACATAGCAAGTTAGACAGAGGAAATTTAGTGTTAAGACACTCCTTTCCCGATTTTCCGCCGATTTTTTCGAACCATTGCATTTTGACCTCAACGATCGAACGATCCTCAACGCAGGGCTCTTTCCTTGATGCCTGAACAAATAAAAAATATTAATAAATCATAATTTATTTCCTCGAGGGGGAATCGAACCCACAGCCATCGCCTTACAATGACAACGTTTTGCCCCTGCGCCACGACGACCTCAACTGGTAAAATATTCACCAATTAATAGACAGAGGATTATTTTTTCATCGAAAAACTCGCGGTTTATCTTTTAATGGCTACTATACTACGTGTTGGATTATAAAAAACCACGCGTGAAGTATTTACATATTGAATTTTATAAATGAACATAAAGTGAGACTGTCTTCATCCACTTCATCCACGATTTTAATACATTTTAGATGAAAGTAAGTATTTAAAATAGTTTTAATTTGAGGCCTATCTACTAGAAAATAAAAATGAAATATTTGAATATTTGAAAAATATCTCTAAATACTTCCACCATTCTCTTCTATAATCACAAAAATATTTTTTTTTATTCAAACCAGTTGTTTCTGAGATTAACACGTTCAACCAGACAAACACTCCGACTTTATAACATTACTATTAGTATAGAAGTATAGCTATAGATTATTACCTAGAGGTTGAGTCAATGCAATTAGAAACGACACGTTTCCTCAATAAATAAGTATGACTCAAGCTCAGTTCGCCTAGTTTAGGCATTTTGGTACTATGTTGCATGATTTAAACGTATAAAGAATAATGTATTGGTTTTATTTAAAGTGCAATAAGAATGCAATCGTTTGACAACTTTTGTGAGTTCGTATGATATATATTAGGGTTTACAAAATAACATAGTTTTGTAATTTTTCAATAATTTTTATTCTTATGTTTTTGAATTATTAAAAGATTTTTTAGGTTTTTTTAAGATTAAGCAGACCTAGTGAGAGATAAAGGACATTCCATTCCCCGCTTTCCGCTGAATTTTCGAGACATTTCGTGTTGAGTAGCTAAATTGTATGCTGAGTTTTATTTTGTTACCGCAACGAGAAAATAAGAATATTTAATAAGTAATTTCTCCAAGTGGAAATCGAACCCACAACCGTTGTGTTTACAGTCACACACTATACCAATGCGCCGTGACGGCTCCTTTAGAATATTTATAGATAACTTTAGCTAAAAGTAAGTTACTACTAAATATATACATTAGGTGTAAAATACATCATAAGTTTCATCTCAGGTCTTCAAAACTTGAATCATTATTGGTTTTCTAAGAACGGCGGGCAAGAAGCAGTTATTACATTTTATATCAAAGAAGTTCGAAAGTAACGAAGGGACCGACCACGACAGGTGGATTGGTGATTCGTATGCACTTTATTGCTTGTGACTCATTTTTTATCTTAAAATACCTAAGGTGTTTTCTGAACTAATTTGTCTTTCATTATCTTTTTAGTTTTACTAGATTATGTTTATGTATTATTAAGTTTTAGGTTGATGTCTCTGAAATGGCAAAATGAAAACGAATGAATTCTTTCAATGTGTATAAATGCTAATATTATAAATATATTCTAAAAGCTCCGCTTTTGTTTCACGTTTTTGCCACATTGTGACGGTTGTGGGTTTGATTCCAACTCAACACGCATTGTCTTGGAAATAGGGCGTAAAGCTTGAAACTGAGTGTCATAACACTATGTTTACTCACCCTATCCTACTATATGCAGGATAGGGAGAGTTTACAAAAAACACATTTTTTAACCGCACGCTTAGGTATTTTACAAACGAGTCCGTTACTTATCCCACGAGCTTACCCAACGGTACCAATGCTATAGAGGTCCACCATCAATAATACATAAATTATTTATAATCTGTGAGCAGAAAACTGGGGAACTCGATACCAATTTTTTGCAGTATCTCTTCTCTTTAAGAAACGTGACTTGATTAAAAGTTTGCTCGTTTATTATTCAACGACTTTGATCTTATAAACATTTTTAATTTGTTTACTTTAATTAAAATTAGACTTATTGTGATTCGGTAAGCTATGCTTTTTGTTGGATGATTTTATTTGTTTTTGCTTTATTGATACAATACATTTAGATATTTATTGTTAACTGGCAAATGTATACGAATTGTTAACGCTATGGTTGTGTGTTTAATTCCCGTTTGGGGAATGATTATATTTAAATTATTTTCATTTCCTATGGTACATATTAACTAGAAATGCACAGCTTCAATTTCCGCAAATCAATGTCTTGATGGGGAACGGAGTGTCTTAACACTAGTTTCCCACTACTCACAACAAAAATCACAACACAAATTCCTATAGAACTATAACTTGCTGAGATTCCAAGTAAGACCTTAGCAACTCGTGATAAACACGAAATAATCCCTCGAGGATAAGCTCGGGAGTGGCAAATGCTATTGCAATTTATAGCTTTGTGTCCTCATTATTGCATTTAGGGCGCTCGCACGCGGCGCGTTTACTTCACAAGTGTTCATATTATATTACTGTTTTATTGCCTTAATATTTATTTGTTTATGTGTTATTTTATTGTCATAGACGGAGGGAACCTTGTGTTAAAACTTTCTTCTTTCTCTTTCTTTCTTATTACATTGCGCGTGGAGTCCCGGGACTCAATGCTGTTTTTTGTTTTGTTACATGAGCGAAGATATGAAAACAATTCAATCTTCTGAGTGAGAATCAAACCTACGACTATTGCGTCTTATACTAACCAACTAATGACTGTCCAAGAATAGAGAGTAATAAGGTTAATTTGTAAACGTTAGAAGTAGGTACGGTAGGTAGGTAAAACAGAAATCTTTACAATTTTTTTCTGAAGATCTCGGCTGTCGGGAACCAAGTGTCAAGAGGCTTTGTTCTCCATTTTCCGCTCAATTTTCGAGTCGTTACTTATTTAGTAACAGAATTCAAGGCCGAGCTTGGTCTACCGGAGCTTGGAAAAGAAAATATTTTAAATATATTGTCTCAAATGAGGACCGAAAGCACTACTATGGTAAACAAGAAACGTTGTTATACCACCAGCCTTTATACCAAATAAGGCATATTAAACGTATTTTCCACACAATTACATAATTTATGATGCGTTTTATTAACGATTTTCTTGGTATTATAATAGCTCGGTATTAACGTCGATAACGGCCGGTGCAAAGGTTGTAACGATTAGAACGTGCATCTTTGTTTATTTTGTTCTATGATATATGAACAAATAGGTACTTTATATATGAAACTAAGTTTAACCTGCGGCTTCGCCAGCGAGGTCTATTGGAAATGACATGATACATCCGAAGTGCTCCAGACAACTCTGACCGCTGCTGGTACAATGGGTCACGTTTAAATGATTGACCTGATGTATCTAGTAGACTTTAGCCTTGATCGACTATAAAACAAAAAAATCTAATCAAAATAGCTACACTAAACACCAAACAGATTTTCTTTATTTTGATTATTTATTTAGTAGTTTCTGCGTTTGCATTCACTGTGCATTCCACTTTAAAATCTCGTTCGCTTTATAATTAAAACATAGATTAATATAAACTATGTCATTCTTGAAAAAAAAGATGAAGATTTTTTTAAGTTCTTCAACTAAAAATTGGAAATAATTTGTGTCCGTTATAGTTAACTCAGTTACAAAAGTTAGTGATATATATTAACTCACTTTCGTTAGACTACCATCACTGCCACTTAAATATTAAGTTAAAATCTCAAAAATGCAAGAATCTAAAGAAAATTACTTTTAATTAAATAATAAAATGCGAAAAATGCCTTATAATGTCGCCTCGGAATGTTGATGGAATACATACCTATAATACATATATGAAGAACTTACTTTTTGCGTCGAGCTTATTTAGTCTTCTTATAAGGAAATGAAATTCTCTAAAGTCTAACAAGACAGATTTCCCACATCTAATATGTCTTTCAGATTAGACCTTCCTCCGTTTAACAAAACCTTTTTAGATATTTTCTAATTTAATTTTGGTATTCAAATTGATCGAGTGTGGTGGCGAAAATTGGGGAAGGCCAGGCCATCTTTTGTCCAGCAGTAGACAAAAGATGGCTGATGATGATGATGATGATTCAAATTAAATATTAATTAATAAATTTGATTTGAAGTTACTTTCCATATTTAGAATGTGTCATACAGAATACCTAATTTTATTCCAGGAAAAAGCAAGTTTACATTAAAATACTAGATTATAAAATTGTATTAAGCTATAAAATATATTTACAAACGGTATTATAAAAATGCCTTTGGTGTGTATAGTTCAAGTATTTCCCATGACATTTATTTCCTTAAGAATTATAAATTACACAGTATGTAACATTGATTCTATATTTTAAAGCCTTATCCGCTATCTTATATAAATGATTATGTAAATCATTATGTTTTATACATATTACAGAGCACTTCATTTGTAAAGTAAACTGTTTATTAAAAGTTAAACATTTAAGAATTAGGACACTGTTTTCCTTACTATTTAAGGGAATATGAAAAATTGTGTGTCAATTCAAACTTAAATTACATATAGTAGAGAAAGCGAAGGGAACCTTGGAAGCTAGTGTTAAGACATTCCGTTCCCCACTCTGCCGAATCCTTGTGGCATTGCGTGTTAAGTGACGAAACTCTACGCCACACTTTGCCTCGAATGGGCATCGAACCCACATCGTTACAATCTTGAGCCCTTACGGCACGACAGCTTTACTTAGCGCTTTAAACTCTAATATAAAACCAAAATATAAATAAATGGCTTTCAAATCACAAAACGTAAATCGTTCACAAAGGTACCTTGATCTACCTACTACCCACTTACACCGTCAAATTCGTGCCCCTCGGCGTTGTGTTCCGTGATCGCATGTAATTCAGTTCTTGTGATACATTTGACAGGTACGTAATTTAACTAGGCTTTTCTACTAGCTATACTCGTTTTACTATATAATCTAGTAGATTTGTATGAGTTTTTTCATAAACAAAATAATAGCCACACGCGGCTTCGCAGGCTTTAATTAGTTATATTATAGCCAAATACAAAATCTTCACATAAATTTTAGCCCATGAAGTAGGTATTTTTATTCATAAATAAACTAAACTACTGTAAAGTTTCATCTAAATCCATTCATTCTCTTTCTAATTTCATTCCATTTTTTACGCGAAAGCGGAATAAACATCCATCCATCCTCGCATACTTTCACATTTACTTATATAATATTTGTGGAGTAAATAACAGATTTTTATCTTCATATCGTCCATACTAGGGGATCCATATCGGGATATGCAGATAAACTTACGATAAAGCGATTCCTTTCCTTGCTTTCTGTAATAGAATGGCAGAACTAAACGCCATGCAATGCAATGCAAAGCTTTAAACGGTTTTTTTAACATCCGCCGGACATCGAACCTACAATCATCCCGTGCTATTCTCAACTATACCACGATATACCTACCTATAAGGTATTGACATATACATAAATATCACAATTTAAATTCACATTTTGTATGAAAGACAGCAAAAAAAGGACTTTATTATGCAGCGGTAGTTTTGAAGCGAGGAACTTTGCTACAGTACGATTGTTATTCCTCAAACGTGCAGGTTTTGTTGTAAAGCTTCAAAATAGGGAGTTTTTTTTCTATGAATAACTTTGATAGGACTTAGGTGCTTTGCCAATGCAAGCTTTGTTGTTTATAAGTTTGTAGAAAAGGGAACCTTATTCGTTCCTTATTCTTGGTACCAAAGAGAGGAAATAAAAGTAATTCATACCACCGTTGGAGTCGAACTCACAACTCATCTGTTGCGTTTACAATCAGATGTTGTGCTGCTGCACCATAGCCCAGGATGGTATATTTTACTCAAATTTTGTTATACACCGATAAAATACTCGCATAATTTCCAAATGATAAAAGACATTTAGACATTTTTTGATTTGTGTTTTTTGAAGAAGACATACCTACTTAGTAAAAGGAACTTTTAAAAGACAATAGATAGTTTTCGAGATTGTGCGCGTTACCTTAGTGGGAATCGAACCCACAACGACTACGTCAGAAGTTGTGCCGCTACCGTAAAGACATTTTTCCTACTTTTATGATACTTTTCTCCACCTAATCACGGATGTTAAGATTGCTTGTTCAAATGTTTATTTTGATGTTGATTGGGACAAAATGGAGTTTCTCAAAAATTGTCTCAAAAAAACTTATCTTATTTACGCCCAATGTTAATAACCAATCCTAATCCAAAAATTACAACCATAGATTGAAATAGACAGAGATGGAGGACGGCATGCAGCTTAGTGATTGGATAGACATGTCGAACAGTACGAGATAGACGTTAACTGGAGATAGGAGATACATTATTAATATTGGGCGTTAATCAATAAACGTATAACATGAAATTTCATTAAATTTAGTTTATTAGTTATTCTAGTTCTAGACCGCTGTGGACATAAAAGTGACAGGTTGCATTTTATTTAAATGTTTTCGCCTTTATGATTTTATGTCTCAGCAGTTTCAATTGCTTATGTAGGTATACTACCTCCCACCTGCGATTTCGCTTGCGTGGTCAAATGGAAATAACTACTCGTATACACATTATACTCGTCGATACATTATAATATAAGCATAAGGTGCAATGACCGCAGGTCATATTATGGTTTTGATGTAACATCAATACGATTAAAATGATGTAACATAGTCTAAAGCTTCACGCTGTATCCTGCAACCTACCAGTGTAAGAAGAGGGAAACACTCCGTTCCCTACTTTCTGCCGAATTCTGAGGACAATGTGTGTTGAGTATAGCCTATAGCGTTACTAGTAAATTAAACTATTACACGAAAAGACTATATGATCCAATAGTTCCTGAGATTGGCGCGTCCAACCATACATTTATATTTAATTAATTCAGAACTATCCATACAAAAAGTCCGCCTTATAACTATTGTTGACATACCAAAGCCTCCAGATAGAAGAATGTAGTAAAATGAGAAGTGTTCAGTTGCAATCGTTATCGAGTGGCGCTCGTTCTCGGAACCGTCTACCTAACGCCCAGGTAGCGCTCGCTAGTGATGGCGGTATGCGGTATGCAGTATGTCGATGTTTTTATTTTATATTATTGTAATAATTTGTTTTAGTAATTGTTATTGTTATTTTAGGTATAAGATTATTTATTCCTTAGTAGAAAATTTACTTATATTAGATAATAACATATTTAGATTAAAAATAATTATTTATAGTTTCGCTAAGAAATAAAATATAAGATAAATTTTCAACATAACAGGTATATTTCTACCGCATCAGAGCAATTGAAAAGCCTACTTGTTTATCTTATTTATTAGAAGGAGTCCGCCTCGCACTTCGTTTAATATAATTTTACAAAAATTTTATATCAATAATCTCGAAACATCGTTAAATCTCTCATAATAATATTTGTTAAGATAAGATATTGTGAAACAAGAAATAAAAAAGTTGCTTTGATTAATTACTCATTGTTAGATAAAGCGTGAGATATGTTTTTTTAAATCGTATGCATCACATTTGTGTTTCCGACACCACGATAGCGGAGGAATGTTCCAGAAGCGATTATTAAGAAGCTTACGCATTCTAAGATTAATTATTTTTGTATAAAATAGTCAATTTTTCAAGAATAGGCTATATTAGATATAATACGATATAACGTCACTTCGATATTACTTCAATGACTTAACTTTAACTGGAATTTTGACATAACAAATAAATTATATGTTTTAAATTGACTCTATCGATATCTATAATTTTAAACAATTTCCCTCCCTATTCCTAACACTTCCTTTATTTTCTACATTAACTTCGTCCCATGAAATATTGTATCAGATTTTTTTCATCTTTATCATTTTTGTCATTGTGGGTGAGCTTGTTAAGCGATTTTAACTTGCCTTACAAAATAATTATATATTAGAGGAAATAATATTTTAATTTGGATTTATACTCGTATTTTCTAACATATAACATATATGTTATATGTTTATATATAAATGTGATCTTGAGTTGCGGCACTCAATACGTAATGCTTCCAGAATTCGACGGAAAGTTCCCTATGCCTGATTTATTTATTTTTTTATTTTGTATAACAATTACATCTTCTTCTTCTACAATATACCTACTCTACATTTTTAAATTAATCTTTTCAAGGTCAAGTCGGTCGAGTATATTTTTGTTTGACGTTTCGGACATTTTGCAGTAGCTCGTCAGTCACAGGTGTTGGTAGACTGTGATGACATTCGTTGTCAATTGATAAACCAAACAAAACTACATTTTTTTATACTTCACGCAGTATAGAAGAGTGGGCAGAGGAAATCTAGTATTAACACACTCTATTCTAACTGACCAAAACTACTAAAGCACTAAGGAGGACAAATTTATTTACTCAAAGAACGATTTCAGTATCTGTAATTCTGTCTTATTTTCTAAAGTTAACTTGGTTTGTTTGGTTGAATGTGCTAATCTCAGAAACTATCATTTATAAAGAAAAGCTATAGGCTATATCAGGTACATCATGCTAATCATATCATAGTTTTCTTAATATACCAATGTCATGTGTGTGTCAAACTCTACTCTACTCTACATTTGACCGCGCGGGCGAAGCCTCAGCTAAAGCATCAGGCAACATTTTTTTTATAAAATATACGTTGTACCTATGTAATATTCAGTTACGTTTAATTAATCAAATTTATAGCCTAGAGGTAGAGAAAATGTATATTGTTTTTTAAGTCGGGCGGAAAAATATCAAGTAAGAGGCATTAAAAGGGAAGCTAAAAGATGAACCTGTAAGTGAATGGTGTTATGTAATATTTGTAAAACATATTTATTTATTACTTAAATTTAAAAATATAAATATTTACTTTGATATTTTTAATGAAACTCCTGATTGAAATGAAAAACATAATTACTCAAGTTTATTTAGTACTATCTATACATATTTGGAAACCCGATGTTTCTTTTGCAATATACGCGATCACGGGAACATGAAGGTGGCATTCGTCTGTCAGTTGACACAATTATTATATACGACAACAACCAACCTAACATTAATAATAAGTGAGAATCGAACCCACTACCGTATCGCTGCGCTACGACTGCCTTAGACAACTATACTTAATATTATATAACAGACGACGTCAAAACAACATCTAGAAACTCACTACCCATTTTAACAAAGTATACGTTTTAATTCGCTTACGATCCACTCAGCGTTCACTTTCCCTCTGGTATAAATCTAGGCAGATAATTACATCTGTGTAAGGCAGGGGGGAACCTAAATAAACACCGCTTGGGTGACGGGTCCCTAGTTCAGTTTGTATGGTATGTGTGTATGGTATGTATGGTTTTTACTTTATGTTTGTAAATTATGATTTATTAATATTATATGGTTTGTCGGTGGTAGTAGGTTCGGTTGGGAATTTGGTTTTAGTGTTTGTATGGTTAGATAGAAAATTTCTAGTATTTTGCTGTTTTATTTGTATCTTAATTGCACTTTGTAAAAGTAATAAATACAAAAAAAACTCTAATGTAGATTTCCTCCAGTCAAACTATGGGTATGGGATCGGGATAAATAAACTTATAGATATAGTTTTAGGTATTTATATTTTTTTTAGCTTCGAATTTCTCCAATATCTATCAACTTATAATATCTACCTACTACAGCCGGGTAGGTAGAAAGAATTTACTATTGATGATAGTGATACTCTCCTCGCATTTTAACAGATTACCAACACAACGACGCTTTTTGTTATTTTAAAATTTTTATGTTTTATTTTTTTTATTTTTTATAAGGTTTCATTGTAATTATAAGTTTCGTTGAGACAGAGAGAGAAAGTTGAATGAGAATCGAACCCACAACCACACATTTACAGTCAAACGCTCCCACTGTGCTACGTCGGATATTTAAACATAACATTACAGTTTACCAAAGTAATTATAACATTTATGCCTCTCGCTAGTACTAAAAATGTATAATATATTAATGTAGCACAAGTATCTTCGTTGGTATTAAAATTAAAACATTTGCATACATCCTCTCGTACCTATAACGTCGTAGGTACAATGTGAGACTATATTTTCAAGATAGTAAAATTTATATAACGACGCATTAGGCGAACTGCTCTTTCCATGTTATCCGAATGTCACCACTTGTACGGCCCTAGTAAAAAAGTGAAGTGAAATTATGTAGCGTCAGCAATTTAGTATGGGAAGTTAAAGATTTTGTTTTGTATTTTAAATTTGTTATATAATTTATTTTTTTATAGCTTCACGCTTTATCCCGCACATAGCGGGTAAGCAGAGAGCAAACTCTGGCTCCGCATTTTTGAGGCATTGCATATTAAGTGGCAAAATCCAACGTCATGCATTGGCTCTTTACGAGAGCGAGAAAATGATAATGTTAAATCATTTATCGTTGCGTTTACGATGTTAACTGAAACAGTTTGGTTATTTATCTTCCTAAAATTCTTTAGTATACCTAATAAAGTTAGAATTTTTTAACTTCATCATAAAAAAAAAAAAAACATAACTTCTAGGCATTTTTAAACTTTATGGCATATCCTAACATTATTTACCATTTGAATTACGAGCCATTATACGAGCCTACGTTCAGTTTTAAAGTTATATTCGCGTATTCACGTCACTCGTCATAAAGCTGTCCGGAAAACGGTAATATTGTTGTGATTTGTGGATCTGTCGCACCCACTTTCAGCTAATTGAATATATTAACGGGGGAATTTATTTTAACATTACCTCTCTTATTTCTTACTGTCGACTGTCGAGTTAATATTTTAAGTTCATCATTTGATTTGAGGTTGTCTTAGGTTAAGATGCATTGCTTTACTTAGTGTTGAGAAAGGGTTCTAAGTTTAATTTGTAAAATAAAAGAATGTATTTAATATGTAATGTCATAATGGCGCGGCGTCTGACTGTAAACGCGATGGTGGTGGATTTGATTCTCCATGGAAGGAACGAATGATTTTCACTTCCACAATGACAATAATAAGACAAAGGCTTTGCATTTCGCTACTGAATTGTAGTGTTCCGAAAATTGTCTGAAAGGTGGAGATCAACTAGGTTCCCTTTGCCTATTCTTCTGTTATTTGTGTAATGCGAATTCAACTCAAATATTATATACATATTTAATTTATTTAATATTATACATATTTTATTTATACGCTACAAAACAAAAGTGGAAAATAATTTCACAATTGCATTTGTAGCGAATAAATTTAGGGCGCTGATATAGCGTTCTTACAATTGATATTTATAAATAATATTAATTGTGCAATACCCTTACTTATATTATAAGTATCTTTTAAATAAAATACGGGCGGAAAGTAAAAGATTTAAATAGTAATGTATGGTATTCAATCTTTTTGCAGGGTAAAGATGATGATGCTTATTTATAAACGCTCTAAAGTTAATATTAAAGTTTTTTTAATATTAATAATTGATTGACATAAAACAGACAACTATCATAAAAAAATAATATTTAATAATATTTCTTTAAAAAAAATGACTCTTCTATCCGTACCTACCTGTTTACGTGAAGTGCGTAGTACGAGTTACGCTAGCGTGGTCTTGTTCAAACGCCCTTAGCTATGCCTACTACTACCTACTATATATCTACTACCTACCTATTCTATACCTATAGGTACCTACACTACCTAGAGACTACCTTCACTTGTTTTAATAAAACAACATCAAAGTACGAGATCCTCATGTAATAGTTCACGCGCCGCGCAAATAAATTAAGGAGTTTAATTAATGTTTAGATGGTATGGGATTAAGTTTAATGTTGTTAAATTAAATTTGTATATTTATAAGTTTTTGTTTTTTGTTTTGCTATTTTTTTATAATGATATCTTTAAGTGTAATTTACAATTTATAGTTTTAGTTAAGTCAAGCCCACATCGCGGGGTTGATTTACGCGATCCAACACGCAAAATCATGGAAATAAGTAAATATTTTAACATGACTTTCCTTCTGCCTAGCATAGTTTTTGATGATTTTGATTTTTTTTATTATTTTCTTTCTTTAGTTCTTGTCTGTACTTAGTAGGGTTTCCATTTCCTTTTCCCATTATCCGCCGAATTCTGAAGGCATTGCATGTTGAGTGATGGAAAATGACGCCGCGATTTGCCTTTTTACAAGAGTGAAGTACCTAATGAAAATATTAAATATTTCATTTCCTCGAGTGGGAATCGAACCCACAAGCTTGTTGCGCTTGTAGTCGCAAGTTTGTGCACCACGGGTGACCTCTACTATATTATGTTTATACATTATATATTTATTTAATTAAAGAGTTAATAAGTTCGAAATTCCTTTAAAACATATGAAAGCTAAGTGTGTGAAGTATTTTAATTTATCGAGCATTATTTAAATTAACATCTGTAAGAATAATTGAAGAACTCGCCTCGAGGAACTTTTTAACCATAAAGGAAGTGCGTAAATACAACGCATGAGAAGCAGATGGATATTAAGTATAAGTGTAGAAATATATATAAAAAAATTGTAACCGATCATTTTCTGTATGTGCATGGAAAATATATGAGTTAAAAAGTAAAAGAACCCAATACAACGATTTTTTTAATTCTTGTCTGGCTGTCTATGCGTTTGTGCACGCTAATCAGAAACAGCTTAACCGATTTAAATGCAGTTTTCACTACTGTATTTTGACAAACTTCTCTTAACTTTTAGTGTCAGTATTACTTTAATCGGTTGATAACGAAAAGTTAATTAAGTTATACAATATCTCAATTAGTTTATCATTCCTCACTCCGTCAAAATCATACTAAGATTATTTTGTAGCAGCTTATAACATAGGTACATCTACCTTCCAAATTTTGACCATAAAAATGTGACATACGGGCGGATAAACTGACGAACTTGACAAAATTATATCTGTTTATACCATCTGGCTACGGATCCCTAAAAATTTATAAGGAAAATTTTGGAAATGAAACTTTTAACAGTATTGTGTGTCGGTGAATACACCTTCCATACAGTAGAAAGTATTTCTAATCATGATAAATAAAAAATAATTTCAACAATCATAATAAAATTTGAGGTATTTTATAAAAATATGTGTGTACGTAACGGCTCTCGACCCTGCTTCTGATAGCTGCTATCGTGCAGTTCCGGGAAGATAAACGTACGAAATGCCGACGCGTGCCCAATAGAACATTTATTATATAAAATACTTAAATAATACAATACATATTCATATAAGTAACGTACTAGGAATGGATTATTCTTATTTCTCGGCTTTGGTGTCTAGGCAAAGGGCGGCGTTGAGCTCCGCCACTTAACAAGCGATGTCCCGAAAATCTTAAATCTCTTGCTATAAATACGACGCGCGACGGTTGTAATTTATATTAATCATTTGATTGGATTGGCTCAAGGTATTAATTATTTTGATTTTTTAGCTCTGGTAAAAAGACAAAACGCGGTATTCAGTTCCGCCACTCAGCACTCAATGTCTTGAAAGTGTCTTGTATAAGGTTCCCTCTGCATATCCTGTTATATGCGGGATATAGCGGGAAACTAAAGAAAATAACACAATCATCCCGTAGGTATATAGGTATACCTACAATTTTAGTTAGAAATGTCTCAATTCCACTGCCATGGTGAAAATGAAACGTTACACTATTTCTGTCAGTGGCGCGTTTAATGTTAACAGTTTAATTAACACTTTGGCTCAGTTGTTCATTAAATACAATTACTTAATTGCGGCTTCGAAGCCGACTGGCTATATGATGTAAGGATGTCCTAATAAATATAGATTTTTGTATGACTTTTCATCTAATTGTTTTAGATATTCGTTTTGTGGTATTTTATATATGGATTTTTTTAAGTGATCAAAGGAGAGGTTTTCAAATTCAAAGACAGAAGAGGATGAAGTCTACAAAAGAAATAATACACTCATACTCACTCTATAATACCTACAAGTCCCTCTTTTACTAGGGTTTCTTGATCCTAGCGATGAGGGGCGCTCCTAGCAACGTGTTCGGATTGGAATTATTTTCATTAGAAACTGGCTTAAGTTAAAGACGAAAGAATGAAGTAAATTTTTGCTTAGTAAATGAAAGTTAGTAAAATCTATACCTATGTATATAGCTACTTACCTACCTCTTCCGGTACCGTGTGACTGACAGCCAAGCCATGACTGAGATTACGCGGCGTAGAACGCTGAAATTTATCAATTTATGTTCTTGGGGAATATAGGGGAGGACTAAGAGATAATTTCTCATTTGTCGCACAAAACTTTTAGTTATTCCTATTTAACCATGAGGCGAAGCTGTAGACAAGAGATAGAGAAAAATATTGATTGATTGATAATAGAACTTAAATAAAAGATAGCTTTAGGATTAATCGCGTATATTTACTATTATACATTTTTGGAAACTCGACGTTTCGTAGTCTATATAGTGTCGTTTAAAATGTATAATAATCGTGAAAATCCAAGATCTTATTTTACATACGTTTTACTCCATAACCCTTCTAAAAATATATGAAAATTGTAATATTTCAAACTAAATTTAGGTTCCAACCAATAAACTGTAAGTCAACTGCCCACGTAACGTCAAATGAACACGATGAATAGACCATAAGGCTTTACGACACACTGCGCGTATGCCTAAATTGCAGTCAAGCTGAAAACGCAAGGCTTTATGTTAATTTCCTTTTTTCCTTATTAAATGAGGCCAGTCGTGACGCAAGGGCATAAGTGCGTGTTTGATTCCCACTCGAGGAAATGAAATATTTAATTTATTCATTTCTTTATTCTGGTATCACAACACGCAATCCCTCCAAAATTCGGCGGAAAATTGGGAACGAAGTATCTTAACACTAGGTTCCCTCTGCCTACGCTGCTATGCTGCTATGCAAAATAAAAAAAAAACAATTAATTTACATATATTATAGTAATTATGTTTTAATTAATAAAATACCAATGTAATACAAATGGTGAATGACCTAAGAGGAATTTAATTCTTAAAATTTTGCTTTATCGGTCGGACTGGTTTCATCGCATAAATTATTATACATGTATATTCGTATTTATGAATGAATAACTGTAGGGAATGAACGAACATATGAAGGACGATAAGTGTAAAACAAAAACACAAGTATGCAATATTTATTTAAATGTATATTTTCATTTAATAATAATAAAATCTCTATGTACTAAAGAGGTTGATGACAGTGGACGAGGCGAAAGAGTTACGTAGAGACCGTAGCGTTTAGCGCTTTGTTCGCTCTGACTGCCCCGCTAGGGATAAAGCGTGAAGTTGGTAGTAATAATATATTTTCATCTAAAATCTGGTGTCGACGCAGAGCACGGCGTTGAGTTCCGCCATTCAACACGAAATGTTTTTAGAAATCGTTAGAAAAAGGAGCACTGAGTGTCTTAACACTAGGCTCCCTCTGCCTACTCTGCAGGATACAGGGAGAAACAGATTTATTGACCGATTTTGATTTAATTTTATACGAGTACCTATACAGATTGTTTACTATCAATCATACATAATTGGGGATCTTTTCTTTAATTTCACATTCTATCTCCTTTGTATAGTAAAGGTAAAGGGAACTTAATGTTAACTCAACGCCGCCTTTCGACTTATTTACCAGAGCTCGAAAATTAAAATATTTAATTCCCCTGAGTAAGAATCAAACCTACAACAGTAACGTTTTCAAATCATTAGTCCAACAACATTTCTTATCGTTTTAAAATAGAATATTCTACAATAAATCAAATTTAATTGGTTTATTTAATTATTAAGAAAAAAAATTAAAGCTATTAGGTAGGTACCTACAGTAAAACGATGCCTTGACGATTTTAATCTATTCCCAAAATTCCAAGAAGGTTCCATAGGTACCTACCTGTAAAAAATTTGAAATGGGTCAACTTAATTTATTCCCACATCTCACACTTCGATAGAACACCGAACAATATCTTTTTTTTACAGTCTGTTCTGACGTAGTGTTAAATGTTCAATAGTCAAGTTTATAGTGATAGTATAAGGTTCAAATTCGTTCACGTGAACCCATATTGGTTATGTAAAGCTTCTTTTTGTGTAGAGAACGAAGGAATAGGGTTAGCATCGAATTTATAACTGCCAATTAGCTGGCAGTAACTTCGTGATGATTGCAGTCGTATAATAATCTCTATGTTAGGTATTTATCTATAGTTCTATACTTGGCAGAGGAGAGTCGTAGTGCGGGGGCACGAGTGTGTGATTGTAACGCGACTGGTTGTGGGTTCGATCCCCACACAAGGAAAAAATTTATTTTTATTTAGTCGCTCTGGTGTCCAGGCAAAGCGCGGTGTTGAATTCCGCCACTCAATGAATAAGCGCCAGCCTATAAATAAGCGAAAACTGGGGAACGGAGTGTTTTTATTCTTAATTTCGTATTGATATTTAGTCTCTATTAGCTCATCACCTAGTTTAGATTAGCATAATAGCATCACATAAAATTAAATTCAACCTAACCTAGTATAACGGGATATACGGACGCTATACGAAACTTAAAAGCCTTTGCATGTATCGGGGAAATGGTTTTATTATGATTATATAGTAGATATTAAACTGAAAGCAGGTATATTATGGTCTTATAAATTGTGCAGCGTTGAGTTCCGCAATTCAACACACTATGCTTCCAGAATTGGGTGGAAGGTTGAGAACGGGGACGAGGTGTCTTAAAAATAGATTCACGGGTTTTCTCTGCCTATATTACTATATGCGGGATACAGCGTGAAGTTTAAAAAAAGAAATTAATTTAAATTACACGTTTATTGCAAATATATTAAAGTGATGGATGGTCCTAGATGGATAGGCGTGTAACTGTCGATAATAAAATGGACGCTGGCAATATGTGTCATCATAGAATTGCAATATCGATAACATCATAGTTGCACTATACTCGTATTTATATGTATCGATAAGCATTACGTTATTACTTAGCATAATAGCTGTAGGAACAACACTAGTTTAATTATTTGGTGATCTTTTTTTATTTTTACTATGTGCCATATATGGATATGAACTATTACGCTTAAAACAATAATTAATTAAATTTAAGCGTCATTTATACGTTTCGTGCGCAGTTGGCAACTAGAGTCGTAGGTATTCTATATATATCTACTCCCATTTATAAATAATATATAATTTCTTCATATAAAACTCCATTAATTATAATATAATAGAATATAAATAAAAACAATTAATTATAATAACAGTTAATTATAATATAAATAAAAACAATTTTCTCATTGTTCTCAGGTGGTGAGGTGGTGTGTGAGGGGAGATGCTGGGCGGGGCGGCGGGGGGCGCCCGCTCCCGCCCGCCCACTGACCTGCAACAAGGTATGTTATTAGTTTTTTTACCTTATTATTATTAAATTATCGTGTTTTTAGAGCTATTGTGGAGATTCTAGCTCTATGATTGTAGGTTCGATTTCAGTTCGAGCTAAGTAAATTTGTCATTTCTTCAATCTGGTTAGGCAAAGCGCTGTGTTGTTCTGTCAGTGGAGACAAAAGTTCTCTAGATTTTAGATATGGCGGATAAAGACAATGGTTTTTGGTTATTATTATTAAGGTTTTATAATTGTCTTCGATCGCTTATACATAAGGTATGTTGATTGAAACATAACTTATACCTATGAGGTACTGAGCTATATAATATACAATTATAATAAAAATATATTTCTTTGAGTTTCACATTTTAGTAAAACACTAGTAGGTACCAACTTGTGTAGGTACTTCCATAACAATTCACAAAATTGTAAAAATAAATATCTTTACAATTTTCATTAAAACTACTACAATTTAATACAAAATCTTTGCAGTATTTTTTTATTCTTTTAGTAAGATTTTTGTTAAATGTGCAAATGTGTTCTTCTTACGTTAAGTGCCTATAGCTAGTAATTTTTAAAACGTTTCGTACAGGTGTCACGAGGTTCCCGCTGTATTCCTTGTTTCCGAATCAAGGCGGGCGATCTACACAGATTCATAAAGGTAAGTTTTATTGCATTAACCTACCTTAGAATTTTATTATTTTTAAACCAATTAACATGGGGGACGGCCCTCGACGTATTCTGATAAATGTATGCGGGATACTGCGTGAAAAAATAAATATTTTTACCACCTTTTTTGTTATTCCGCAATGGGTAGGCATAGGGAACCTTAGTATTGATTCACTGTGTTCCCGTTAAGACACTTCCACTACTCATTCTCCACTTTCCGCTGAATTCTCATAAATAGTTATAGAGTATTTTTTTTGCAAAAAAAGGCTATATTGTATTTGATAGGTCGGCTTTTACTAGTTTCAATATGTTAGGATTAAATATCTACAAAACTGGGATTTCCGGGATGGACAAAAATTTAAAAAAATATCAATAAAATTTTTGTGCAAACATTTTATTTGATAGATAAAAAATGTATGTTGAATTTGTTTTTTCTATGTTTATTTTTAGTTTTAAACTATTTTGTACTACGTTTTGGCTTGTAATAGTTTTTCGATATTTTATTCTAAATGCGGGGTACAGCGTATTCCTAAAAACGAAAAACCAGAGTAACATAACACTATACTATTTATCTCCCTATTTACGTAAACCATAACCTTAAATAGAAAAATAAACTTTAATCACAAACATATTAAGTAGTAACTTCATACCCATGTAACTAGTAAGTAATTACTTTTTATTTCGCAGTCGGTTGTTACAGGCACAATTAGAACGAGAAGCCTCGGGCTCACTGGGTTACGTAAAACATACGAGTAGGTATATGAAGTAGGACGTACGAACAGATAAATGTATTTTATAATTGATAGATTGGGCTTACGTTGTACGCTAATGGTTTTGTAATGCTTATTCGAATTTTATATTAATTGATTAATAGTAACGTTAAAAATAACGTAATATTTGGTAACGGAAGTTTTTTATAATGGTGGAAGAGTTATACATTTTTAAGTTTTAGTCTTGTTATTGCGCTTTTACTTTTAAAATATTGATAGAACCCAGTAGGACAATGTAGGAGAAGGGGGCAACTTATTATTCTGAAAATTATAGAAATTTGCTATACCTACCCTTGAATTTATAAATAACAACTAAGAAGAAAAAATCATTAGCAATACGCGGACTACTTTCTATTTGTAAGACATTCGAAAGCTGATAAGATAAGGGAATCTTTTTAATATCTAGAAGGTAGCCAATAAACTCGGTTCGTAAATTTGTCGTCCCCTAAAATCCACCGCCCTAAGCTACAGCCCATTCAGCCTGCTGGTAAATTCGTATCTAATGGTACAAGTATTAGTAGGTGTTATGTAACTGTAGGTACTTTAAATGATTTCTTAGGACAATATTGTTGATTTTTACCTACTAATCTGTGCGTAAGTTACGCAAGTAAAATAAGATATCATGGATAGTTTAAAAGACATAATTTAGTAAAACTTGTTCTTCATTATTAGGTACTTAAATAATTACGACGAAACACTTATACAATACAATACATATAGGTAGTTCTCTTAATAGAACTTAAAAGAAAAAATCTTGTTAAATGCGCTAATCTCAGGAACTGCTGTTTCGAACTGCATAATTATATTTGGATTAATCTAAGAAGGTTTTAATAGGCCATAGGCATCACGTTAATTATTTCATTGTAACCAACTGTACCTGCAAGAGTTACCTCGGGCACTTAGAACTTGTCATATAGGTAATTCCAATTCGTATTTATTTCCATTTAACAATACAGACAAAACCACAGCTAAACACTAGTTTCACAAAACAAAATAAAACATTAAAAATATACAAGAAAACTATACATAAGGAGATAATTCAAAGATTCTATCTCACAATTATACAGATCGGTGTGACTGACGCGTGTAACGCGACGTGACGGGCGGGACGGCTTCGCTTAATGTGCGCATCATTTGGATACAGCGTGACAGTTTATGCTAAAATACTTTTAATACCTAAATGTTAATTTTGGTGGTGTTTTTTGTTATTTGTTTATAAGAAGTTATTAAGCAAAAATAACATATTATACCTAGGTATATACAATTTTTGAGGTTGTTTCAAAACCTCTGTTGTAGCTAGATATACCTACTAATATAATAAAGATAATTTTTTTTGGCTAAATCTTAATCTCAGGAACTGCTGATCCCATTTGAAATAGGTAATGTACTGTCTTAACATTAGGTTCCTTCCGCTTTCCCTGCTGTATGTGGAATACAATGTAAAGTTATCTTTTTTTACTGCTTAAGTAGATATTAATTTAAAATTATTTCATTTAATATACACCTAAATAAGAGTTCGTTACCGTCTTATAAAAAATAAAATTTATTGTAATAAATAAAAAACATCAATTTTATGGTTATAGATTTGATTCACATCCAGACATTAAAATGTTATTTTTAACAATTTTTTCTCAGCCTGTTCAAAACAAACGCAGCGTTAAATTCCGCCATTCTAAAATGAAATATCTAATTTGATTTCTTCTCCCGATTCTAAAGATGTAAATATAAACTATGGCATAATCACATATTACACTAAATAAATTCACTTCAAGTTATTGATTTGTGGTTATTTTGTGGTTTAATTATTATTAATGACGAAGCTCTTCCGAGTAATTTAGTATTAGTATACACCGCAGTTGTATCCTATTTGACTTTTGCATCTATGTTTATGCCTAAATCATTCTTTACTCTATTTCTCACCCTCTTAAATAATTATTTGGCTAAAGCATTTAAGATAAGACTAGGCCAGTCATGGCGTAGGGGCACCAGCGAGGGATAAAAGCGACAAGTTGCGTTCACTACCAGAGGAAAGAGTAATAAAATTAGTAATCTTAGCACTCCCCCAAGATCCTACAGGCCAAATTTGAACTTCTTAAGCCCAATAATCTCGTCTGTTCCTTGTCTGCCAGTCGGTTAGTAACGGAACGGAACTCTTTCAAGAAAATATAGACTTAAACATATATATTCTACTCGTATATGTAGGTACATTTGACATTCTTGACAGTCTGCAAGAGAGGCCCTAAAACCGCGGCCGGCCATAACAAATGTAACTCATTAATGTGGTGAAACTGCTATATTCTATTTTGGGAGGGGATCTTAATTACTGTGTCATTCGACTCCCGCGCATGCAACATGTGCTCGCCCTCATGCTGTACTGGACGTACTTACTGCTTATGGATGTAAGGTTAAAAAAGGTTAAAATAAGTTAAAATTATGGGTTCCCATGGTTATTTTTTTATATATTTAATTTTAAAATGTTTTTTTTTTACATAGTGGTATATTTTTAAAGATTATATAGAAATAATAGTTTTCTAATGGCTTGGTTGGTCAACCTACTAAAAACTATAATTAAATAAATGTATAAATCAGAAACTGATTTAATTTAATTTAATTTTCTAAAGTCCTCATAGTCTTTTCTGGAAATTTCAATTCTTTAAGTATATTCATTTTGTTATTACGATTATATTGTCTCCTATGATTGATTGACGCAATAATAATGTGTCTGCGCATCCATTTGAGGGGGGCCATTAAAATAGTCTATCCTAAATTTGACATATGAGAAGTATTTATCTAACTATAGCACGTTTGGTTTGATTGGTACGTTTGGTTCGTACGTATGGTACGTTTGGTATAACGTGGTAATCTTGGGAACTACTGACTCAGATTTAGAAGTTGTAGGTAGGTACCTATTTGGTTTTTCTTGAAGTTTATGCTGTTAACCCTACTGGCCTTTACAGCGACATTGATAAGGTGGAGAAGAGAGTACGCTATCCCTAAGAAAGTGTTAGCATTATGTGACTGCTTTAGAGGATGTCGTCGGCAAGGCGTCTCCTTCGGGATTCGAGCATAGGCTTGCGGCGTGTTAAACAGGCTGGAATTATATTTGTGTTAGTTAGTCCATTTATCAAGTAAGGCATATATCAAATCACGTCAATCGTTTGTATGTAACTCACCGTACCTGTGGTCAAGGTCTAGGTATACTATATATGTCTTGGATTGGTCCCTGTATTTCGAAGTTAAGTTCGATTTTGGCGGAAAGTGGAGAAAGACTACTTCACTATTCTGTTTGTATCTATCTAAGTAGCATGAAAAATGAAAAAAAATATATTAAACATTTATAAAACTTCAATCTGTAGGTAGATCGCATATGACAGAGACGTGGCGGTTAGTGTTAAGATACGTATACGCGTGTTTATTGACGGTACTTAGTGCCGCGCTTGTCTTTTTACGTCAGTGTGAGAAAATGAAAATAATTAATTCCACTGAGCGGGAATTGAACCCCGAAACCGTTAGTTAAATTTACGCTTATAACAATATACAGAAATTCCATTCTTTTAAATTTAGATGCATATATGTTAACATTCGATAGCTAGTACTTACACAATCGATAAGGCATGGATATCAACTATATACCTACAATACTTATAGGTACCTATGTAGGTATGTAGGTATAGCACGATCCTGTCAATGCATTAATGAACTATGAATATATTCATATGACGTGAATAAAGATTCATCAAGAACTAGTTTTATTTGACGTTTTATGTTAAGAGTAACATACCGTACCATATTCTACATACTATTAGATACTATTTTCTGTAAGATCTTTCTAAAGTCGTTCAGAAAGATTTGCAAACAATAGAATATACCACTTTAATTTTAATCGAATTTTGAAACGAAGTCGTTTAAAACCCTCCTACAAGTGAAAATCGAACTCACTACCTTCTCTGTAATCAATTTCAACTACGCCACAATATACAGTATACATACATACAGTGGTGCAATTACGAAATGCTGAATACAAAATGCCTGCCACTGCATCCATAATGATACGATCCCTTTGATCGAAACACTGTATTTGTATGCATGTCGTACGTACGTAGATAATATATGAAAAAATTGAAGCTTCGAATAAATGAGAATCATTATTTCGGATACTTTTGATAATGCCAAATTTGTAATGAACGCCATTCAAAAGTTCGCTGTGAAATGAAGCTGTTATGGCGCAGCGTGTGTGTGTACGACGGTTGTGGGTTCGATTTCCAGTAGGAGTAATAAGATTTTCATTTTCTCGCTTTCGTCAAAAGCTAAACCGAGCCATTAAGTTCCGCTGTTTCACACGCAATGCCTCAAAAATTGGATAGTGTATGGGGTAAGGAGTGTATATACACTGAGATCCTTTCTACCTATTCTGCTAGGTATATGCTGGATACAGCTAGAATTACCACGATCGGTTTTATATGGATTATTGTCCTGTTGTAGCTTTGTAGATTGCCGTTTGATTTCTGACAAGTGAAAAGTTATTTCAGTTGTTGGTAATTTGTATGGATCAATTAATGAGTGGCACTTGCTTATTAAAGGTCTGGCGACTGTTAATCGCTTCGTCTGCTTTAGTCATTGAATTAAATGGAAATGTGGAATTATTTTTTCAATTACCTACTTTATAATAAATAGCTAGGTACTTAATAATTTGATATTTATTTTTAAATTTGAGGCCGTTGCCGTTGTGGCGCAAGAACACGCGGTCGCGATCCAATAGGTGCGAGTTCAAATCCCGCTCCTTTAAAATTTATATACGTTTTCTAAAAAGGTTTTAAATAATGTTTTTTTTTCCACAGTGACAGAAAGTCTATTCTCTACGTCGCTATCGACGTTCGGGGTGCCCACGCCGCCGCCCAATTCTCCTTACTCACCACTGCAGCTAGAACTGCTCAACTGCGCCCAAAGAGTGCTTGTCACAGATAAGTAAGAATTTGTTTATATTCTAAACTAGCAACCCGCGCGCGGCTTCGCCCGCTTGAACTACTCAATTATTTATTTACTATTTTATATTACATTCATATCCTAATAATCATTTTAAGGACAAGACAATATTTTATACATTGTAAACTTAACTTTAAGGCAAAGCAATAAAATAGTTATTTTCTAGAAATGTTGTAGTATTAATATAAATTTTTACTTTTAAGCCGATTGAACAAACACTAGGTAATTGTTAAGGGAATTCACTAAACTACAATAGCGAAAACTGCATTTAAATTGGGTAAACCGTTTTCGGGATTAACAGGCAAAGATATTTTTTTAAACATATTGTTTTAGGTTGAATTATTATAAATTTCCCGAATAACATATTTTTATCATTATTTCTTCCATGTACTGACAGCGGTCATTTACAATTTCATTATACCTATATATAATATTATACCTAGGTAAACTTCCCTACACTACTTACTTTGTAATCTTTAAACGTTTTTTAACTCCCGAACCAAAAAATGAGTTTTATAAGTTTGACGTGTCTGTGTATGTGTGTATATACATATGTACGTCTGGCTTTAGCGTCATAGCTCTCAAAACGGATGAATCGATTCTTATCTAGTTTTTTTTTATTTGAACGGTGACTTAAATCCAGAGTGTTCTTAGACAAGTAGTTTGAAGATCATCCATCACATTTTTAATTTTTAAAAATCATTTAATTTTGAACTTCGAGTAGAACTTCTAGATCAAACATTCTGCTCTCCACTGTCCGCCCCAAAAAAAGGCACTAGTTATATCTATCTATTTTTGTGTATATCTAAATGTATAATCTATTTATCTATGCATTGTATATATAAAACTATAATAAAACTGTGTTTTCTTTTGTCTCTTCGTCCAGACTAATTTGGGGCAATTTTGACAGGTCTTTCAAGGAAGGTTAAATATAGATTTATTCCATTCCTTTTGTTTTAGGAGTTGGTAAGATTTTAACTATATTTTAATGTATGGATTATGATATGTATCGGCTTTTATAATAGTGCCTTTTTAATTTAAGGTGTTATTGATAATAAAATATGTTTTTTTAAATATTTTTATGGCAAAAATGTTAATTTCTCTAATTATCCTTGTGCAGGGAGAGTAATAAAATGGAAGAGAGCAAGCTAGGTAAATGCCTTTCGGAATCCATGTGCTGCCCCGACCAGCGTATGCTGGATATGAACGTGATGCAGCCGCTGACGATCAAAACAGAGCAGGCGAAGCGAACTTGTAACACTTGTATTACGAATTCGCCTAAGAAGGTTTGTTTGGTTTGGTTTTTTTATTGTACTTTTTTTGGGTAGACCGAGAGAGCCTAGTGTTGTAATACGTGTTTACTTATGCCATCTATAAGTGAACGCCGGGCTTTGCCTCGACACCAGAGCGAATAAATGAAAATATTAATTATTTCATTTCCTCGTAGTGGTAGTCGTCGTCTTATTCAGAACGGAGTGTTTTAACACTAGAATTTAAGACCCTGCAATGGCGACATATAGCGTAAAGCGAAAAGAATAATTCAAATAACTACACTTTTGTACTGTTACTTAGTAAAAACATAATTTGAGTTTAATTATACTCCCAAAAAAAAATACAAATTCACATCTATTATATATAATCACATAATTATTCTTTAAAACACGAGTTTTATAATAATGTGAGCACCATGTATAACAATTTACATGTTTTATTTCGTAGACGAAATTAAAGCGCGTCGCCCGCTAGCTCATTGTTGCCTAAATTAGGCGACGTAACATTGTGTAATGGTTGCTGTGACTTTATTTTAATTTTAATGACTAGTAGACTAGTGGTTAGTTTAATTCGTATTACCATAGCTTGTATAAGGTTCGATTCTCATTTAGGGGTGAACATTTTCCCATTTATGGTAATCCGCGTTTGACCGCGTCGCTCGCTAACTCATTGTTGTCTAATTTAGGCAATGTAACATTGTGTATGACTTTCAATTTTAATGACTATTAGACTATTAGACTGGTGTTTTTTAATTTTATGTTACAATAGCTTGATGTATAAGGTTCGATTCCCCTTTTAGGGAAGAATTTTGTGTGACTTAGTATGTAACTTGTCATCATACACTTAAAATGACCATTTTAAACTTTTGGCTTATTATTTGGCTTAACCAAAATAATTATTTTGTATGTCGTAGCCATAATTTCGTTTTTAACAGTATATTTTCACCTTAAACTTTATGCAAAATTGATAGGAAATAATATACTAAATATTCATACATCTGTAGGTACTTTTTAATAAACCAAATACAATTTTCCCTCAGGTCATCCACACAGATGGTGGGTGCAGCCGCACCAATCCGGTCACCTGGCTCGGCGTGGCGGGTCAGAACCTGCAAGTTCAAGTGAAGAGAGAACCACAGCACGTCCACGTGTCCGAACTGGTTGCAGTCAAGTTGGAGCAAGCGAGCCCTGGCAACAAGCCTGAGCAACCGCCCATACCTGCGTCTTTGAATAATGGTATATTTTATTGTTAAATAGGTGTAAACGGCGTTGAGTTCCGCTACACTATACGCAATGTCTGGAAAATTGAGCGAAAAATTAGTAGTGTCTTGTAGTACTATTCCAATTTGTGTTTATATTTAAAATAAAATGCTTTCTTGGATTAATTTAAAGTGTAAAAATAAGACTTAACTAGTAGTTCAAAGTACCTAAAAATTTAATTTTTAAAACGACGAATAGATAAGAAGAAAAATCTTTATAAAACAATAACCCTCTGTCTCGTAAATGTAGTAGAAAACCGAAAACGGATTGTCTTAACATCAGGTTCCCTCTGCCCACTCCACCATATGCGGGAGACAGCGTGAACCTAAAAAAAAAGCTAAAAATATATAAATTAAAAGCGATGTTTATGAGACGTGAAATTGGTGTTGGCACACCACGGTCATTACCGGCTGTTAGGCGTGGCTTGGGCGATACTCAGATAAGCCTAGTTAGTTAAACTACTACTAGCTTTAAACTAGATACGCTCTTATTACTTTATGTTAGCCTGGTACTTTAGAAGCAATGTTGCTTCGGTGTAAAAGTTTCAAAGAAGACTTGCAAGAAGTTTTTTTTTAAACGCTGGTGCAGGCTCGGCATAGGAAAGATAGTGGTTAGACACTCCGTTTTTCAATTTCCATCGAATTTTCGAGACGTTGTTGACGGTGTCTTGTTAGTAGACCTATCAGAGAGATGGGAAATGGAAATATTGAATAATTTATTATTTACCCCCAGTCGGATTCGAAGACACAACCGTCGCCTTTACAGTCATACGTAGAGCCGCTGCGCCACGACGCCCTAACATTTTATTTGAATAACTTATGCACATATGGAATAAACGGTCAATATGTTTATAATTAATACTAAATAGGCATTTCAACTTTTTTTTATTAGGAACTTCTTATCATTTTTAACTGGTTGATCTCTTATCTCAGGAACAACTGGTTGGCATAGAAAAAATCGTTTTGTGTTGTTTGTTACATTTACACAGAATATCACGTTAACTATTTCGATATATAGAAGTTATTTCTAGTTGGCCGAGCGAGCGAAGTTTTTAAAAGCTATTTATTCCTTATCAAAAAAAACCACTATTAATGATAAAAGATGATGATGTCATTAGTTAGCTCAAACTTTAGCGTAATAAGGTAGTTGGTTCGAATAAACTCCTATACGCTCATGCCAGCCTAGTGATTTGAAAGACACAGCTGTTTGCGAAACTTTTCCTAACAATGACTGTATTGTATGGAAAATTTGTCATTTGAATTTCATTATAGACTGCCCTTGAGAAATGGAGGAAAATAGTATTAATTATTATTTATATTCATGATTTTTTTTTAAGTTAAATTTAATTAATAAGAAAATCCTTATACAATTTATCTGTTTTTTTTTAATCATTTTATTTTACACAAAGATAAATAAATATATTATTATATACCTACTCGAGTAATCTAGACTTATGACGTTAGTACCTAGAGGTCGTGATCTCTAATTCCTATTTAGATTAGCTTTGTCATCTCTCATTCAAATATGCATAACAGTAAATTATATCTAAGTAGATAAAAAAAAACATATTTTTAAAATATAGATAATAGCAACATGTGGAATTTGAACCCATATTTATCAAGATCAGAAAACACATTTGAGCCAAGATAGCGTTAAATATCTTTCTTTATATACTTACAAACAACAAAGAACTTGCTACCACTTCATGTGTTCCTAGTACTTATAGGCATGATGATGCAATATGAGACAGAGGATGAAGGCGGCCTTGTAGTAGTAGTATATATATATATAGTATGTATAGTTTAGTTTTCGTTATAAGAAACGGTGTAAATGAGGATTTTGTTTGAAATTAAATATACTGTCACTAATAATAATTTGAACTGAAATATACTATTTTTTTTTTAATTATTAAGCAAAAGTATTATTTTTAGTGACGTGATCTGATTTTTATTTAGTTTTTTATTAACAAAAGATCATGAATGTTGATTACTTAAAACTCAGCTACCTAGTGAAACTTAGTGTTAAGCCACTCCGTTTCCATCTTTCCACATAATTTTTCGAAGCATTGGGTGTTGAGTGGCGAAAATCAACGCCAGGCTTTTTGTGCACCTGCGGCACGACAGCTTCTAAAGAGTTTAAGGCAAAAAAAATAACATGTATTTGAAATTTTCTAAGTTAGTAGCAGTAGTGGGGTCTCTAATAAAGTAGGTTTCCCTTACCCCTTTATGCGGGGAACCAGGGTGAAATTACATTTTTAAATATAAACTTATATTTGTCTTGTCCTAGGTTCAATTCCTGTCGGCATAGCGGTTGCAAGACAGAGGGTGGGCGACGCTGGGATCTACGCAGCGCTATCACAGAAGGACAATCAGAGATTACATGATATTGGTAATTACTAACATTAATTACTATTATACCTATATAATAATTGCACTAGACAAATTAATAATTTCTAATTATAGAATATGGTAGGAAAATGCTGATTTTGCATCTTAAATATCTTCTTTTTCTACTTTCACAAATACATGGGATAAGTTAGTTAATATTAATAATAGATATTTTTTTCTATATCACATAGTTCATTTGAAGCAACAATGTTTGCAATGCAATTACTTACGTCACTGTTGCACCAAATTAGTGATTTTATTATTTAAGTAATCTCAAATAACTGGTATAAACTAAAGACACCGACGGTATGTTAATCAATGCCGCCCTGAAGTTAGGGTTTCTGATCTTTTGAGCATTGTTAACTTGGCTTCCCAAATTAATAAAAATACTTATCCAACACTAGGTTCCCCTCTGCCTACCCTCATGTGTGCGGGATACAGCGTGAAGCTGAATTTTTTTTTAAATCCTAAAATTCAATCAGCGTAGCCATCTACAACTAAAATCATGGCGGTCACGACTCGTCGAGCTTAGTATATAAATGAATAGTCCAATTTGTAACGCTTGTACCGGTTCGCAAGACCTTTCGGTAGTTCAGTGGCCGCTGTGACGTCACAGTAAACAGAACTCCTCACTATATCTGTACGCCCGGTACCACTATGTATTTTACAACGGTGTGATTGAGGAAAAAAATAAACCTTTTTTTAGTTGTTTAGTTAGACAGTCTCTAATGTCATAGGAATAATGAACATTTTTGTATGACTTTTTGATCTGTTAATTAGTTTATTTTGTAAGAAAGATATTTTTTTGTTCATTCATTCATTTGCTGTTGATGTTTATTTATTTGCATTCATTATAAAACTTGTTTTATGAATATAAGTTTGACCGATATTCATATATTTTAGGAGAGTAAAAGCAAAAATAAAACATACTTATTAGGCCCTTAATATCTACATGAACTTTTCTATTCTATTTAATTACTAAAGAACTTGCGCTTTCTAGAATAACAGTTAAAAATACAAATAAATATGTATAAGCCATAGTAGTGTATGTTCATACATAAAACTGAAGAAGCATGAACAATATAACGCTTTAGAGTTTATTTTGTTGGAATGCGCTAATCTCAGGAACTATTGCTTGGAATTGAAAAAAAAATTGTCTCAGATACTGCATTTATCAAGAAAGTTTTATTATATAGAAGCTGTTTTAAAATATATTTTTATTTGACAGGGCGAAATAACTAGTGAAATAACTTTTTAATTATGAGGAGAAAGAGAGATTCGCTTCTAAATTGTGAAATAAATAGATTCAATTTTCTATTCTATTTACTCTAATTAATTGGTAAAAGCTAGAAACGTACGTGAAATAATTATAGTAAAACGATTGTTATCGTGTGAGTATTTTATTGCGTTAATCACTTTCGTGTCTAGAAATACTATTAGAATGTAAATGTAAGTTAACATTGCGGACGGCTTGACTTAACGTTTCTTTAGTTTCACGCTATATCCCGCACATAGCAGGATTGACAGAGGTAAAGAAGATATGTTGATAAGGTTATTTGTTTTTTGGACCAACAGAGTGTCTTGGCACTAATTAAGGACACGTCTTTATAAAAAAAAAAATTATACACAAAGTAACACACAGTAAAACATATAACAACGTAACATAAAAATATGTTAAACAAAGCATAACCAATATTTCATTTAAAATACCTACTATAGAAATGAGTTAATTTATAAAACTTAAATTGTTTTAAACACCTTTACGTCGTAAATAGAACAACGGCTGTTTCCGCACTACATGCACAAAGACATACATACACATAAATAAATGATAAATTAGCTATAATTGTGGTTTTCCTCCACGTTGCCCACTGAAGCTTATATTTAATTTTGCATGTAAAAAGATCGTTAGCGATTATTTGCGATGCTCATGAGATTTATGGGTGTAACTCGTTTGAAACAATTACCTTTATGGTAATCGAGATAGTTGTGGTTCGGTGTGAATATTAACGCAATGTTTGTAGGTTCGGTTCCAATTTGGGGAATTAATTTTGTTCATTTCCCTGCTGTCAACACACAATGTTTCGATTTGGGCGGAAAGGGGAGAGCGGAGTGTCTTGACTCTAGGTTCTTTTAGTTATATTTCTAAAGAGAGAACAAATTATTTTCTTTTAAGAGCAAAGTCTTAAGTTAACAGCTTCTTTGCCAGCATTGGGCCACAACGGCCGGTATCATTATAATATCTATTTGACAATGAATGCAATTCTTCCATTTCCTTCAAATATCGATTTATTTCTAGAACAATAAAAAAGGCAAAAATATTAGAATCTTTTCAAATTTTGTTAGCCAGAAACGTAACGTCTAATAGTAAGTGTGCATATAAACATATTTCTAAAGAACCCCCTTTAAATCTACACTTGGGTCTCAAGTCCCGGGAACAGCTTTGAACCCACCCTGCAATGCGTTGGGTGAATCCAAGGAATACTTAGTAACTTCTAGTATTCGTATACTTCATTATAACTAGCATATAATATCAACTAAACGGCGATAAATCGATAACCACTAGGTACCTACACGTAGGAAACATAATATGTAATTAATAAAATCACCTGTCAATCAGAAAGCAGATGTTTCTCCATCATTATAGCCTGCTTATACTAAATAAATGTATGTATAAAATTTGCAATTATAGTGTTTTTATTGCCATTTATCGTACCCAATATAGTGCGTGGTGTATACAGTTTTTTTTTATTTTCAAGGAAATTTGGCGTTCATCTTGATAGCGTAATAAGTACCGAGAACTATTAGAAAAAATGTATATATTATAAGAAAGAATTTAGGCTAGACAAAGATTCTAATTACTAAAAGCTTATGTTTAAATGGAGGCCGGTATGGAAAGTACGGCGTTGAGTTCCGCCGCTTAACACGCAATGTCTCAAATTAAAAAACGAATCAGCGTTTATACCTACATATTTATGTATTTTTATTTAATTTAAAGCACATCGGACATAAACAATTTTAGTCAGTAAATTTTTATTTCGTCTTGCATAAATGTTTTTATATAAAAGTATCCAATTAGTATAAATTAGATTTTACTATGATATAGTAAAATGTTTCAAATAAGATTTAAGTTTAGACAGACTATAAATGAAATAAACGATACTATGGCACAATGCTAATAAAAATGATAGTTTCACATTCTAATTACTTCTAGGAAAGAATAGCGTAACCTAACGCCGTGTTTGTCTTAGCAAAGCGGGAATATGGACTCAATTTATTCTAACCACTGTGTTAACAGTCCGACGTTATCAAGAAGGCTAAATAAACTTTAGAAAGGCCATTTTTATATAACCACATAGTACATCGTTCCCGTTCTAACTGGTAACGTGAAAACAAACAAAAAAACTATGATATTATCTAGAATTAATTCGCACAGCAAAAACGCACCTTACCAATTACATGCTAATCAGAGTTTTATAGTTAACTACCCACTGTAAATTGTACCGCTTTTATAGCTTTATGAATGCTCCCATTGGTGCACCGGTACAGCATTTGATTGTATATGCGATGGTTGTGGGTTCGATTTCCTCTTGGAGGAATGAATTATTTTTCGTTGGGTTCGACCATTGAGTGGAAAGTTTCGAAATTTGGATGGTGCTCGCAAAAAATACCAATTCAAATTTAATTTCATACAATGATCATGATCATGATCATTAAGCTATGGCATTCACTGGAATAAGGTATTATATTATAGGTTTTTTTTTATCTTCACGCTATATTCTGCATATACCTAGTAAGGTAGACACAGAGTGTTAATACACTACGTGTTGGGTGGCTAAACTCAACGCCACTTTTTAATATAATATAACGTTATAAGCGTAGGTAGGTATAACCAGAGAAAGAAAATTAAAATAGCTCTTTCCACTACTATGCTTTGCCACGACTACCTCTTAATTGTTACCGACTTATAATTAACATACATTACCGGGAAATGCCAATAAATATATAGGTAATATATGCGATATAAAAATACATGAAACAAACTACAATTATAATAAATTTCGTTATTAACTCTAGAATAACGAATACCTAACAACAATGGATTAGAAATGAACATTAACATTTTACATATACCCACCCAATTATATGTTTTTTGTTCTATAGAAATAAACATAGATTTTTATTACTTCAAAATTACTTAATTACTTTCATACAAGTAGGGTACTATACAGAGTGGAAGAGGCAGCGCTTCTTTAACTGAAACTGCATATAGGGTAATATATTTCAAACCCAGAATTAAAAAAAATAATCAAGGCACCTCAACGGTTTGGACGTAGGATTTTTTTTTCATTTCACGATTTTTATCCATACCTGTATTTCGTGTCACGCACACATACGTATGCGACGTTGCCGCTTTGACAGGTAAGTGTGTGCGTGCCTATGTTATACTTTACAAATGGCGTTTTATTTTAAAACGATAATTTTATTATTTATTTTGTTTGGAAAAAAAACTTTTTCATTTTTCAGAATTATTTTTTTTCCGAATTATTTTAGGCTTTTATAGAGTAGTTAAAACTGTGGTTTCATTTAAAGTGGCGCTGACAATTCCACCCTGTATAGCATAGATAAGAAAGAGCTCTTAAGAAAACTTATAATTATGAGGTACCGCCTGTTGAGATAATGTGTAATTAAATCTGAATTTATGAGGCAATCGCTGTATAATATATATATTTGAGGAAGTAAGTACAGTATTGTGCTGAATTAGCAATAAGAAGTTCTGGTTTTGGTAGAGTGATTTTTTACTACCTTAGATGTCTGTTTCCTTATAGCTTCAGCTATATCTCAATTCCCGCATATAGCATTGTAGAGGGAACCTGGTGTTAAGATAGTCCATTCCACACGTAATGCCCGATTTTCGAGACAAAACATGTTGAATGGCGGAACACTATTGTATCTATTGTAATAAAACATCTTCTCTCTTTTCTTGCATAGCAGAGTAAACAAAGGGAACCTAGTGTTAAGATATTTTATTCCCCAGGCAGCGTCCTCTTTTCAAGAAATTTCGTGTTGAGTAGCGGAGTTCAACGCCGCACTTTTTCTAGTTAGCTTGGCCTCTACTAGTAATAAACACTTATGTAATGAGTATAGAATAAAGACTATATTTGGACTAGATGGACACAAATATATCGTGATGCTTTCATATTTCTCCGCCAAATAAATAAATATCAATTCAAAAAGCAATTTAGACATATTAATAATGAATAGGTTCTCGTTCCGGCGAATAGAAAAATCGATAATCTATCGTCCTACCCCAAGCGACCCTTCTTCATACGGCAATAAACACGTTATTATTCACACTTGCATACTGAATTAAACTCTATCCTAATAGAAATAAAGTTGATTTTCGAGTTGTCTCAAAACGTGAAATTAGAGAAGCATTCGGGGCTTCTTAATTAAACCATGGCATGACCAAGTATAGAAAAATCATTGTTATTTGTTATATATGTGTATGTAGGTTCAAATCGCTTAGGGGTCCACGGTGGAGTATATATAATGACAGAAAAATATATTATTTTTGATTTATATACAATACCTATACTAATAATGTTGTTATTATAATAGCGAATGGCAGTGAACGTGCCTCTAATTATTATTTGGCTTTTTACCCTTTTAAGTACTTGGATAACAATGTGTATGACTAAATAATGAAGTGATATATGTATTGTTTAAAAAAAAGGCCAGCCGTGGCGCAGAGCACAAGGGTGTGACTGTATACGCGACTGGTTATGGATTCAATCCTCACTCGAGGAGAGGAATTTTTTATTTAAATTTATATTTTCGTTTGTTCGCTCTGGTGTCGAGGCAAAACGCGGCGTTGAGGTCCGCCAAATGCATTCAAAATTACGCGAAAAATGGGGCAACACCTACCAGAATTAGAATCTACAACTGAATATTAGGCTCTAATACTTCTAAGTAATATATGTATACAAATCGAATTTTAGTAAAATTTCAGTTCGATTTGATCTTTTATTATTTTGAAGAATGAGTAAAAAGAAGTTCTAGAAGATCGGCCGATACTGGAGGCAGGTTATGTAAAAAGCATGAATACTCCATTGACGGCATATATGAAGAGGTTGATGTCAGTGGACGAAGCGAAAGAGATATGCAGAAACGTTGTTCTCCTTTGCTAGAGATAAAGATATCATAATATTGATCATTATCGATTAATTTGCACTATATGAGTTGGCTCTGTTCACCACTGAAGCGACGCTATATCTATATATATAAAATCGAAAGGTCACTCACTCATCACGAAATCTCAGTAACTACAAGTGCTAGGAATCTCAAATTTTGCATAGGAATTACTTATAGGACGTAGGTGCTCGCTAAGACGGGAATTTTCAATATTCGACTTCTAAGGGGTTGTTTTTGGGGTTGAAAGTTTGTATGAAACTTCGTTACTACAAATTCTAGGAGTAACAAATTTTGCATAGATGTCACTTATAGGACGTAGGTACCCATGGAGACAGAAATTAATAGTAACGTAGTTCACGCAGGCGAAGCCGCGGGCTGGCCGCTATATATTTTATATATTATAGCAAAGGTACCTACATATAATAAGTGCGTAATACCAACCCAGACATCGAGGGCCGTTGTAGCGTGGAGTATTTCTAATCACGTCGCGGCAGTACGGCCCGAGCCCGGCCGCCCGTCACAAACATTTGGCGAACTTCCCGCCGTAGGGTTCCCGCTGTTTGGATAAAATTGAATTTTGCTTATTTTTAGATGATTTTAGGTTAATTTAGGGAAAATATGATATCTTTAAATATAGTTACGATTTTAGAGTTCCGCACCTCATAATAAAAAACGGAATGCTTTTAAGATATCTTTGTTGCCAGTCTGATGTGAAACGAAGAAACTTGTCAAGACCACTTATCTCAAGATGGTGTGGAGGTATCAAGATAAAATTAATATCTAATTCATTTCTGTGTACGGTCCCTTGGAGCACAGAAAAAATAAGCTCCTAAATCAACGCATATCCAAAAGATACGACGATTTATACTTCGTTTTCGTCGAATTTTGAATGATATTCGCTGCTTTCTCAAAACCTATATGAGCTAATGACATAATAAATTGAGCAGAAAAGTGAGTAAAAACAAGCAAAAAATTGTATTTATTAAATAAAACTTAACCTAAATGTATCATTTTACCAGCCCTATATAAAAACAAACGTGCAACAAGACAAAATTCTCACTCGGCAGCGACCCTCGGTGCTAGGGAGCGTTCACTCCCCCAGTGTATCTGCTTGTCTGTCTATCTTCTAACATTCTGGGTATTAAAGCTACTGACAAAATTAAATATAAGATATATTGGTATTTATTAATAGTATAAATATTTAGAAAATAAAATGAACGTGACAGCAAACACGGCGATTGTGGGTTTGATTCCCATTCGAGGAATAAAATATTTAATATTTTAATTTCCTCGTTCTAGTAATCCGACGTTGAATTACGTCACTTAACACGCAATGCCTCGAAATTTCGGCGGAAAATGGGGAACAAAGTGTATGTCTTAACGCTAGGTTCCTTCGGAAGCTTAAAATAAAAATTAAAAAGGGAAAACTAAATTTAGTTAACTTGAGAAAGATATTAATATAGTATGATATTTTAACGCCATTTCTAATTATCTATGATATTCTACAAAAGTAAAAGGATGTAAGTATATTCTAATTTCGGTAATAGTCCAAGATTTCATTAATTTTAGAGCTATCGGTATCATCATATTTGTCAATAGGACATACATACATACATAAATAATGAGTATAGGCAGTAGGTACTTTGATAATTTACAGATATTTAAATACAAATATCTTCATTATCCTGTCATAATAACTTTGATGTTGAGTGATGATGACAGAAAACACAATGCGGACGAGCGATAGGCGACAATTGATGGCCGCCGTATGATTTAAAATTGTTATTTTTAAAAAAGTATTGTCAAAGCAGAGAATATATTTCCTATGTAGATACTATTTTACTCATATTTTTTCAGCTTCAAGCTATACCCCGCATATAACAGGTACCTAGTGTAAAAATACTTCGTTCTTCACTTTCCTCCGAATTCTAGAAACATTGCGTGTTGAGTGTATAACTTTACTCCACTCAACACTAAATATCTCGAATTCTGACGGAAAGTAGTTAGTTTTCCGTCATGTTACCAATTGGAAAATGGTTACTCAAATTTCATTTTGTCTTGCCGCTAGTTTATCTTTGCCTACACTATTATAGAGGGATACCTACAGCGTGAAGCTATGAAAAATAAATAATAAACATACAATTTGTACCTACGTAATCCCCATTTAATCAGTTAATCAATTTATCCTGCATTAATTAAAAACGAAACCTGTTTAAAATGCATACTATCGCCTATAAACTGTATGAATTAATACTCCGGTGACCTATTTTAAGGTTATACAACTTTAAATATTCAACTAAAAATTTAATTTAAAAAATTATATTAGGTTTTTTATATGCATAGAATATGAAAACTGATTGGAAAAAAATAAATATGTATGGAAAACTTGCTTTTTTTTATAATTAGAGTATCGATGCAGTTGAGAAGTACTGAGTTTTGACTGTGTCAAACCACACTTAAACCTCTGACGTTTACTTTTAGATACCTAGGTAGGTACATCACCTACCACTAAGGTTTTAGACGAAAAATACACTAATAGCGTTGAGTCAGCCATTTTTGTTTTATTTCTTAAATAGTACATAGATATTCAAAATTTCACTAACCAAGAATATTTTCCACCATACAACATTCAATTTAGTAAATGCGTTTGTAAAATTTAGAAAATTTAATTTAAATTCGCACCTTATTCTCAACCATATTACCTAGGAATAAGATTGATTTTTCATTTTCATACATTCTCTAAGGGTGAAAAGTACCGCTATCTGCCCCACGGATGTTTACATAAAGAATGTCATCTATGTTGTTAGTTTGTTGCTTAGAAGTTGACGATAATTTGAGATGTTTTTTTTAAGGTCTTTTTTATATTTTTTAGTGCCAATGCTTTTTTGGTTAAGCCTAAGTATTAGAAATAAATTTCAAATATTCTCCTTCTCTTATGATATTGGGCTTGGTGTTGACGCACAGCATATATTACCTAGGTATATTATTAATCAGATCACACAGTGAACCTGGGCAAAAAAACATTGAGTTTCAACACTCAATACGCAATGCCTTCAGAATTCAGCGGGAAGTGGGAAGCGGATTGTCTAAACACCATGCTTCCTCTGCCTATCCTGCTAAATGCCGGATAAAGTGTAAAGCTGGAAAAAAAACATAATTAAAATTTAAAAAATAAATCAGCTTCACAGGGTAGGCAGAGGGAACCAACTGTCAAGACACTCCGTTTCCCACTTTCTGCTGAATTCTGGAGACGCGAAGAAGCCAGAGCAAAGAAATGGAAATATAAACGCAAATAAATATTTCACTTCCTCGAGTGGGGATCGAACCCACAACCATACAGTCACACACTAGTGCCGCTACGCCACGACGGCCTCTAAACATAAGTAAACCCTTTATTATCCGTTACCTGGCAGCCGTCTAGTGCGCAGTTACCGCGTGAATGTCACATTGTTTTGTCTAAGCCCGCGTCACGCCACCGCCACCTCTATATGCCGCCCTGGTACTTTTTTGTGTAACCCCTCTCGCTTTTTATAAACTTTCTTAATAAATGAAATTTGACACTATTTGGATATTTGAATTTGGAACTTATTATTGTGGGAATAGTGTTGTTAATTATGTTATTGCAAGTTTTGTTGAGTTTAATCGTCGCGTTATTATCGCGTATTAAATAATAATTAAATTATTATTTGATAAATAATTATTTAATTTATTGTATTAAGTGAAGTTCACTCTCATAAAGTAGGTAAGCTTACTTAATGTGATTGTCATTATTTTGATTATAATTTTGCTATGAATGATTAGACTATCCCGGTTGAACGGTTTTCAAGAGTCATGGGGTTAAATTCCACTAGGTTAAAAAAATATACGTTTCTTTCATTTTTTTTTCTGTATTATATGTGAAATATATTTAAAGAAAATTAATTGCTAACTGTTAATTTTTACTAAGTATATATATTCTATGCTCTATATTTAGGAGACGACGGACGGTTGTATAAGTTCGGCATTATGCGTTTGCGTTTTTTTATTTACTTATTAAATAGAACATTAAAATGTACCTTAAATTTTACTATATTATTTTTATAAAAGTATATACAAAAATATTTATTTATATAATTTTAGTAGGTATATTTGATTGATATTAAATATTTTTTTAAACTATAGATTATAAAATAATTGAGTCCCAAATTGTGTATACTAGTTAACTAACTATACTTATTATTTATAACCAAAATCGGTACAGTACCTACAGTAAATTCTGATTATCATCAGCTGATGCGGTACGTACAATCGATACGGCATCGTTACAATACCGCTAAATACCGGGCTGCAGTCGGCCGATACCGTCATTCTATTTACGCTACGCCTCGCCACGCTGACCGCGCAACGACGGTCTATTTCTAGAATAGACATTCATTAATTTAACCTAGATCTAAACCTAAAAAAAAAACCATTATTAAAAAAAAACTAAATTAACAACAATACTTTGAAAATTTTATTTAAATTCGGTTACGTCACTATTGATTGGATTCGTAATATCGATTTTTTATTGACAATCGAATGCGATAATCGCGGAAAATGTATTTTATTTGATACGTCGGAAAATCCTAGGGGAACGACAGTTATTCGGCGTCGGATAAACCCTTTTCTTCAGCGCGCGTGATACTAGGCTATCATCGGTTGTGAGGAGGTGTGTTGTAGCGAGGTGTGCGTGCGAGACAGACTTATGTGTGGAATGCTGGTGTTAGAGTGAGACGGTAATGTGAAGGTCAACTGATAGGTTGCACAGAGTATGTTATTATAGAGACTTTTTTGTTTGATTATTTTTATAGTTATAAGTAAAATGTTTTATTACTATTTATATTTATATTATGTATTTTAACACATATATCGCTTAATACATAAATAATTCTAAAATATATAAAAAAGTAAAACAAATAGTTTGATGAGTAAATAAAATAATTATGTCGTTTTAATACAAATTATTTATAATAGAAAACTAATATTACAATCAACTTTTAAAGAATAATACAACAAGAAGAAAAAGGCAAAATACTAAAACACTCTCTGACAACATTTACTCTATGTAATTACAACTAACGACCAAGACAGCGCTATGCGTACGAGCGAGATGGCGATAGAGCACGTGCTCTTATTGCGTAGCGTTCGCTCCTCGCACGGCTGCCGCTCCGATACATCTCATTGTGGGAATTTTGTTTGTGGAGTTTACTTATTTTTATTGTTTTTCTTTTATTTTCTTTACAAATTATGTATTTAATGAATGTTTGTGTGCGGTGTTAAAAAACGCCAATCAATATGTGTTGTCTGGGATTCTTGTAATAAGCGGAGAACGGAGTGTCTTGACACTAGGTTGTCTCTAACCTGCTATACCTACCTATGCGGGATACAGAGTGAAGCTGAAATAGAGATTCTGTTTTAGCTTCACGTGTGCATTCTGCACATAGCAGAGTAGGCAGAGAGAACTTAGTGGTAAGACACTCCGTTCCCCACATATCAATAATACTTACTTAGATATTTTTCATTTTTTTTTTACTTAGGAATACCTTATATTATAATTTATATTTTGTTTGTTTGATAGATATAAGCATACTTTTGATGTTAATTTCTTCGTTCTTTTCCACCATTTTGGGCTATTTAGAGGTGCCGTGCTTAGTCTAAGACTTGTCCTATCCAGTTTTAAAAAATATATAAAATATTTCTTATCAATAAAATATTCAGGTAATAAAATAAAATGGAAGAATGGAGTGTCTTGACACTGAGTTTTCTCTGCATTAATTATTACTAATTATGATAATTAGCATCATTCATAAAATTCAATACGAATATAAAAAAAAAAAAAAAAAGTTGAATTGATAACCTCCTTTTCTTACAGAAGTCGGTTAAAAAAGAAAGTAGGTACATTTTGAATGGAATCTCTAACAATTCGCGACGTTAAAAACAAACTCGCTGTTTACATAACAATATTGTATCAGTTCGCAGAAACATTACAAGGCTTGATAAAGGAATGTTTTTAAAACAGATTTAGTTCCAGTAGGTAGTTTATCTAATACTGACTCATTGAGTTGAGTAATTTTACCTATTAATTTATTATTTGTGCTTATATTTATATTATACTTCATTGGAAACTAGATTTTACCTGCGGCTTCACCTGTTTTGGCAAATGAAAAGAAGTATCTGTATTCGTATTTACAAATCGCTCTCAACTTTGAGATGTTGAGAGCGATCTCAAGATGCCGTTTTAATAATCTCAGTGTTGAGAGCTATTTCTAAATACCAGCCTTAACAGTGATGTATGAAACATGATACATTTTAAAGCGAGATAACTGACCGCAGGTACCTACAATGTCCGACATAGAAGTAGGAATTAACGTGATTTAGGCTCGTGTTTATAAAACACTCTCAACTCTGAGATCGATCTTGA
>JAEBDU010013039.1:837959-960665 GCA_016802625.1 Heliconius numata
TTAGGCGCATACCGGTACCGTTCTCACACCATGAGGCAACATAACTATGTTTTCCGCGTTATTTGTTATTAATTAACATAAACACAATGTATATTTAAATAAATTTATTTTTTAGGGTTCCGTACCCAAAAGGTAACTGGACTCTATTACTAATATCCCGCTGTCTGTCTGTTCGTTTGTCACGGTGTCTGTCGGGCCTTATCTCTTATAGATAGATAGTTGAAATTTTTCCACTTGTTGTATTTAGTTTGCCCCTATAACAACAAATGCTAAAAACATAGTAAAATTAATATTTAAGGTTACACCCATATACCAGATATGATTTTACAGATTGGAACTATTCTTAAATTACATTATGCATTGCATTTTTTATAAAGATATAGCTATTTTTAACTTCAATTATTTAAATATTCATAATATTTAGGGGCTGTTATGGGGCAGTGGGATGTGGATATAATCCGGGGCATGATTAAATTTTAATTTTTCATTTTACTCAACACACAATACCTCGAAAATTGAAACACACATCGTACAGACAGCAATCAGTTACAATTTTTTGATATATGTATATGTATAGATATAGAATATTAATATATTCGTATTAGTTTGAGAAAGTACTTAGTAAATTTTGAATTAACATAAACTATCGATTTTTATGATTACATAACTAGAAAGTTATCTGCCAATATATTAGGTTTCATAACAGTCTGGTGTTTTTATATTTGTTGGTTACCTACATTTGGGCGTCGTGGCGGAGCGGCACAAGCGTGTGACTGTAACGCGACGCTTGTGGGTTCGATTACCATTCGAGGGCGTGAATTATTATTATTAACGTATTCATTTCTTCGTCGTGGTACGAAGCCAAGCAATGCTTCGGAACTATGGCGGAAAGTGGGGAACAGAGTGTCTTAACAATATGTTCTCTCCGCTTACCCTGCTATGGATACAGTGTGAAGTTTAAAGAAATATTTGAAAATTGCTTTGTAAACGAATTTAATTCTAATCAGGTATTTTTGTTTTTGTGCATCGTTTTCAAAATTTTATTACAAAATACGTAGTTTAGTTTTTTAGTACTTGCAGCTCATATATCAAACTATAGCATACTCGATTTTTGCCATTCTATATGTATATAGGATTAAATGACAAACAACTTTCTATTCAGTGTATCGATAACGATACGTTTATAAAAATAAAATCAAATATCGACTTCAGAATAATATTTTAATATTTATTTATTGCAAAGCAAAGAAAATAAATAAACGAAGCACATAATATTTGCTTATAACATTTTAAAGTTTATCTCGATTTATCTGGCATTCCATCATCACACCCTGACTTGGTGGTAACGGGACCAATGTGAAAGTACACGCTTTCAAACAAAAATAGATTTTATCACATACTTTGAAAAGCTATGTTTTTTTTTCTAAACTTTTTGTCTTATTTTCAGATAGGATTGTATTCCAGTATATTCCCAGGCATAGTGTACGCTATATTCGGTAGTTGTAAAGACGTGACTGTCGGGCCAACAGCTATCTTAGCAGCACTTTTAGCTAAATACGTAGCCCAGTCTCCTGATTTTGCTTATCTAGCTGCTTTTCTGTCTGGTTTTGTTATTTTATTACTGGGGATCTTACAGTTAGGTGAGTATATAGTTTTTGTAATTATTATTAGTCTAAAATTACGGCGTTGAGTTACGCCACTCAACGCGTAATGTCTCTAATTCGGGCGGAAAGCGGAGAGTGAAATATATTAACTTGGTTCTCTCTTCTCTATTGGTTTATACATATTGTTAAACAATGAGCCAAAATAAGAAATATATTCATGTAAAATTTAAGTATACCTAAGTAAAGTATAACAATTTTATTTTAAGTAAAAAAATGTTTAGTGAAAGTGGAAAAGTAAAATAAGAGGAAAAGTTTTTTATTTTCCTTTTACTTTTTTTATAAGCATAACATGCGATAAATACATGATGCTTAACTATCATAAAAGTTTTAAGCAAATGTTTTAATTATTTAATTTATTTATTTTAGGTTTCTTGTTGGATTTTATATCTAAGCCAGTGATAAGCGGTTTCACGACGGCGGCCGCACTTCAGATATCTGCGTCTCAACTGAAGTCACTTTTCCGGGTCACGGGTACGTTTGTGAAGCTGTTATATACCTGAGCATCCTGAAGTTAGGAGGTACTCGGGTAGAAAATAAGCAAAATTTCAAAAATCTAAGAGAAATTTAAAAGGCCGTCTTGGGCACACTGTGCGACGGTAGACATGACGGTTGTGGGTTCGATTCCCACACGGGAAATGAAATATTTAATATTATCATTTCGCTGTGGTAATGAAGCAAAGCGTGGCGTTGAGTTCCGTCACGGAAGACGCAATGCCTTGAGAATTTAACGGAAGTTGGAGAAAGGAAGCGTCTTAACATTAGGTTCCTGGGACCCTGGGACAGGTTTTCTCTGCCTGCACAGTGTATAACAATATTCCTTTTTGTATTTTTTTCAGGAGCTTCGGGCGGTACATTTATAAAGTCAATGATTAGTTTCTTCAAAAACATACACACAGTGCAACCGTGGGACACTCTACTTGGAATATTTAGTATACTAGCTTTGTTGTTACTAAAGGTATATAGTAAGGCCTTACTTATAATATATTGTTTTTTTTTTAGCTTCAGGCTGTACTCCGCACGCTTTACGTTTGATTTTTTATACGTTTTTTAAGAAAGTATATTTGTGTTTCATAAGTAGGGTGACATTTTTCGATACTATTCATTTATTTTAAACTTATCCTACACTCTTTACAGTTGCTAGTTATCATTAAACTAAAAAAAGTTATTTAAATGCTAATTCTCTCATCTCTGTGTGCCATTTGAATTTTTTTGTAAATATTAACTTTTCTGAGTATCATTTTAACATAACTTAAACTTATTTTTATATCATTTTTAAAATTTAAATATAATGTTATTTTTTTTTAATAATTAAAGCCTGTTTTTAATTAACGATTTAAATATCGTTCTTATATATTTTTATACTTTAAACATATTTTATTTATAATTAAAATTTTAAATACTTTTTTTAGCGTACAACAATGAAAACTCAAGAAACTGATAGTAGGAGAAGAATTTTATTTGCAAAATCTTGGCTTTACGTAGTTAGAGCTAGAAATGCTTTGGTCGTTTTCGGTGGCTTATTATTAGCATATCTATTGTATTTGTATGGAATACAGCCTTTTGCTCTTACTGGTAAGAAATTCTACATGTATACATATAATTAAAATGAAGATATACTTATGTATGAGAAAAAACTTTTTGTTTGTTACAATTTTTTTCTATTTTTTTTGTCATACTTTATCTCGATGTATCTTTAGCAGGGTAGGCGGAGGGAACCTGGGATCCTAATGTTAAGACATTCTGTTCCCTATCAAGGCATTATCGCTCTCCACCTTTCTCTGGATTCTTGAGGCATTGCAAGTTGAGTGGTAGAACTCAACGCCGCGCTATGTCTCGTTATCAGAACGGGAAGATGAAAATATTAAAAATTACATTCCCCTAAGTCAGAATCGAACCCGCAATCGTCGTGTCAACAGCCTCGGAAAAATGTTAATTATTTTGTTTATAATTACCTATATATTTGTTTTAATTTCCAGGTACAATAAGAGGTGGTCTACCAAATTTCGGTCCGCCACCATTTTCTACGCTCGTAGGAAATAATACGTTAAATTTTGAACAAATGTTAGAAACATTTGGACCGGAGGGCTTCGCTATGCCGTTGGTCGCCATTTTGGAAAGCATTGCGATCGCTAAGGCTTTTGGTGAGTTATTTTTTTTTAGTGTTATAGGATATGTGATGGTTATAGGTTCGGTTACCACTTTCTGTGGCTATCCTGCTATAAAACATTATAGTATCTTATTTAATACTCATTATATTTACATTAATTTTTACTATATTTTTTTTAGAAAAGATATATAAACAATTTAAATTTAAACTGTTTTTTAATGAGCGTATTCTAAAAATTTCGTCGTAGCTTGATGAGGCGCGGGTTCATATCACGCTATGTACAAAATTTGGTAAATTTTTGCAAAAAAGTTTCTTCTTTTCTAAGTTAGAAATTACATTTAAATATTTTATTTCTCTCATAAATCACTACTTTTATTTCAGCAAAGGGTAAAACAGTGGATGCTACACAAGAAATGATAGCAATAGGCGCTTGTAATCTATTATCATCGTTTGCCCAATCCATGCCGGCGACCGGATCGTTTACGCGCACAGCGTTAAACCACGCGAGCGGCGTTGTTACACCCGCTGGGTGTTTGTTTAAAGGTCAGTGGATATTTGAGATTTTTTTATAATTGAAAAATGTATTTGCCATTTCTAAGATATACATATTATAGTAGTATTTCCGGCAACTAATACAAAACATACAAAAATTACTTAAACTAGGTCACTGTGATAGAACAGCTTCTGACTTTGAATGCGACGATTGGGAATTATTGTGGTGTCCTCGTTCTCAAAATAAACCAATGCGTGGCGTTGAGTTCTGCCACTGAATTAAAGATTGCATGCCCCCCAGTGGGAATCGAACCCATAGCCTTCGCGTTTACAGTTCCACGCTTGTGCTTCTGCGCTATGATGGCCTTATACTTCTTTATTCTAATAATTTGCTTAATCTTTCAGCGGCCACAGTGTTGCTAGCGGTGACTTTACTAGCGGAAGCCTTCTTTTTCATCCCGCGCGCGACTCTCGCCGCCATTATAATGGTAGCCATGTTTTCTCTCTTAGACTTAACTATTGTGAAGAAATTGTGGATTAGCAGTAGTAAGTATTGTTTTAGTTTATTTTTTTTATATAGAATTAATAGGTTTTAAATTTTTGTCCTGTAGTCAGAAATAACTCTATAGTTAACCTCTTAATATAGCTGTCTATATTAAGAGGGTTAAATAAAGTCATGTGTAATGTAGGAAATGCGTCTCAATAGAGTAGTCTCAAGTGTTTTTAAGTTAGATTTTTTTATTTAAAAAAAAATCTTTAAACAAATGGTAGAATAGAAATTCTTTAGCCCCAGTTAGACAAAAAACATTTATTAAATTGTAGAAAATGGTAGGGATAGCTTGATAAGACATGCATTTAAATGTTGCTAGGATATAGAATATTTAGAAAATGGTCATTTTTTGTACCCAATACCCAGCTAACTCACTCTTAACTCTCTACGTAGAAGCGGAGCTCCTGATCTGGCTACTCACTATCGTGGTGGGCGTGTCGGCGGGGCTCGAGTACGGCATCGCGGCGGGCGCAGGCGCAGACGCCGTGCGCGCGCTCGCGGCCGCCGCGAGACCGCAGTTATATATGGAGTTTTATAAGGTTTGTGCTTTATAGTTAGCGTTGTAATTTAAATGTATATGTTTACTTGTGAATGAAAATTAACTATTTCATTTCTTTGAGTCGGAATCGAACTTGCGCAGCCGCAGCTGGCCTCAAAGTTCACAAAAAAATTATATAATAAAACAAGATAAAAATTAAAGTCAGTATTTTATTTTTTATCTTGTACACTTACAATTAATATATTTAAGAATAATAAAAATATATCTTTATATAAATGTTTCCTTCACAGGTGGGCGTCCATGACGTCACCCAAGTGCACCTGCAGGGCGCGCTCACGTACGCGTGCGCGGAGCACGTGACGCGTGTGCTGCGCCGCCTGCACACCTCCTTTGTGGTACTGGACGCCGGGTACCTGCGGGGTGTCGATATCGGGGTCGCAGAGGTGGGTAGAAGGTGTTCTATGAGGGTTTGGTACACATTGTTTAGTTAATTAATTATATTTAATGGAATACGTCCTTTTTTTCGTCTACGTTCCTCCTTCGTGGTACTGGACGCCGGGTACCTGCGGTGTGTCTATATCGGGATCGCAGAAGTGGGTAGGAGATGTTCTATAAGGGTTTGGTAGAAATTGTTTATTTAATATACATTCAATGGAACCCTTTTTCCCTACACCTTTTTCTGTTAATTACTTTTCACCCAATTTTCAAGATATTCCGTGTTAAAGGCCCTATCGTCGCGCCTTGTCTAATTATTAGGACACGAAAAATAATAATCTTGTTATTATGAAAAATGAAAATGACAAAATTCCCGGATTGGAATTGAATATGCAACCTCAGCATTAACATTCTTTTCCACGACTCCGAATTAGTATTGTCTGATTGTCATCGACACTCTCACGCACTGTTTTTATATTAAAACTAGCGGCCCGCTCGCGGTTTCACCCGCGTGAACTATGTTATTATTAATTTCTGTCTCCATGACTACATCCTAGTGACGTCTATGCAAAATTTGAGACTCCTAGCATTTGTAGTAACGAAGTTTCATACAAACTTTCGACCCCAAAAACAACCCTTTAGAAGTCGAATATTGCAAATTCCCGTCTTAGCGAGCACCTACGTCCTATAAATAACTCCTATGCAAAATTTGAAATTCCTAGCACTTGTACTTTCTGAGATTTCGTGATGAGTGAGTGACCTTTCGATTTTATATATATAGATTAGATCGGCTTTTTTTTAGATGACCAGCGTGATTGGCGTCTGCAACGGATCCATCTTCCTGAAGTTTTCAATTAATCTCTTCTCAAAGTTGACGATGTTACAGATATTTTGTCGACTCCTTGTTCTATCGTGTGTTTATTACTATTTTTACTAACCTTTTACTAGCCAACAGCTAACCTTTATTTCATTCTCTCGAGTGGGAATCGAAGCCACAATCGTCGCGTTTTTAGTTTATTCTTGTCTTCGTCCGCCACGACGCCCTCAATAAAAAGATGATAACTAATATATTTTTGTTTCAGAATCTAATAACAGTAATAGAAGAGCTGGAGAATCAAAAGTATAGATTCCTTTTGTGGAATTTTGACGTTAAACATCAGAAACTGTTTGAAAGCTTACAGCCTAAAATGGCAGATAAATTTATATCAGGAACGGATATAAAACCTTATATATTAGGTAATTAATTTTATTTATTAAATTAAGATTAGGCAAATGGAATATAGTATTGAAACACTCCGTTCTTCATCCCCATACATTGCTTATCGAGTCATTCATTAGCGTGAGCTTATTGGTGAGTGGTGGAACTCAACGCCGCGCTTTTTCTCTGCTACCTTGTTTAAATCTAATGAAATATTTAAAAAAATGGATGGTTTACCAAGAAGCGTGGGATCCAATACCGCTACGTTCAAATTCTTATACGTTTTCTAAAAAAATAAATTATGTTTCCTAAGTGTGGATTAACAAAAAACAAATCTCGACTGTGGAAAATGTTAAAAAATAATCTTAAAATCAATAAGTACAAAATTCTTGTTTTGTAAAAGATTCATTTTAATTTTTGTTTAACGTATAATAGCTGCTTTACTGATGCTCTAATATCCGATAATGTTATCTTTACCTTTGATATTTTTTTTTTATCTTTACGGTAGGCAGAGGTAACCTTTCAAGATACTCTTCCAAACTTTCCGCCCAAATTTCGAAATATTGCAAGTCGCGGGAAAAAAAGCGATTAGCTGAAAATGAAATCTCTGAGTAGGAATCGAATCCACACCCGTCGTGTTTTTAATGTTTGTTTATAATATGTACTAATAATTTGTTTTTTTTTTCAGGTCTTAATGATAGAAATGATTCAACACTAGCTTCTGTGATGTAGTTTTAATTTAATTAGTGCAATATTATACACTTTTAACATATAAATCGATTTTAAAAATCGATTTTAAATTAATAAATCCAGTAACTCGTAATTCGTTATTTATTATTACGGATTTTATATATTTTTATATTATATTTTGACCAAAATCGTACATATCAATTATGTACTACTTATAAGAAAAAATAATAGTTCTATATTCATGTAATGAATAAAATGTTTATTATTACAATTTTGTTGTTTTTTATTAAATCTAGTGACCCTCTCGCGATTGAATTGCACAAATATCTACTTATTTACTAATTAGAATTACTTTCGTGTTCTAACAACATTATACTGGTAAATACAATATCTCTACATTTTTTTAGCTTCACGTTGTATTCCGCTTGTAGTAGGGTGGACAAAGACAGCTTAGTGTTAAGACACTCAGTTCCCCGTTTTGAATTTTTCACATCAAACCCATAACCTTTTAGTTGAATTAAATTCAAAGGTAAGACATAATAATAAAGCTTAGGTAGCCGTGACTCAACCGCATAACATCTGATTGTAAACGCGACGGTTGTAAGTTCAATTCCCATTCGGGGAAAAGTATTATTTTCATCCCTTCGTTGGTAACAATTCAAGATGCGAGTTCCACCTCTCAATAATGTCTCTAAAATTGGGCGATGCGTGGGAAATTAAGTGTCTTACACTAGGTTCCCTCTAACTCTGTTAATTGTGGGATACAGGTGACGCTAAAAAAATTGCAAATACAAACATAGTAATATATATAAAAACATATAACAGTCATAGTGTGCATCGCCGTTTTAATTTATCGTTCGTCGTAAAATAGACAAGTGTCATTTAAGGGTTAGTCATATATTTATATTTGATTTTATATTTAACATTATTCTATTTGCTTGTAAAAGATAGCAGTTCGTATATATACTTCTTCATAGTATTTATTTATAGATTATTGAGAGGACCTAGTGTCAAGACACTCCGTTTCTCACTTCTGTCGAATTTTCGAAACAGCATTTAGAGTTAACGAACTCAAATGTAACAGAAAAATAATACCCCAGAGCGGGAATCGAAGCCACAACCACTGCTTTATTCAGACGCTGTTCTTCAACCTTTATAGCCTCGAATAATCTGTAAATTAAGCTATTCAAGACAAGTAATACTACCAATATACGATGAGCCTACTATAGGCCATCTAACATTAATCCTATACCGTCTTAACCTACTTGTTAACATGTTATACACGGAACCAATTTGACTTACCTGTAACATGCACCTCCTGAGTATGCATGAGATTCCGTTAATTGGTTTATTGGACCAAAAATTGTAAATAAAACTAAACTATAAAATGGGAAAGTATTAATAGTATATTAAGCTTGGTTATTTCTTTTTTAATAAAATAAAATGTTTCGCTATGTATATATTAGATACAAAAACGTATTAAACCTCCGAATACTTCCAATATTTAGGTCCTGGCTAGAAGCCAGCAAGCAGCAGCAGCAGCTGTTCCGATGATGAATCATCAGAAAAAGGGGAACGGGAGTACCTTAACCCTCTGCCTATCCTGCTGTATGCGGGATATAGCGTGAAGGTGATTTAATTTATTTTTCTCACTTTCTTGTTTAAGTTGTGTCTCCTTAACCGATCAATGGGTAGCTTATCTTTATTACAGGCGGAACGGTGCGGGCACGTGGCGCCTTATTGCTTCCTTCTTTATATGAAACTCGCATATTTCACTCATCACCTACGAACGACACTAACGGAAATTATATAGAGATATTTATGCATTAATGAGAAGAGAAGTATTAGGCCGTCGTAGTATAGGGGTGCAAGAGTGTGACTGTAACTCGATGGTTGTGGGTTCGATGCCCACTAGGGCGAATGAATTATTATTTATCGATAGTTTCATTTCTTAGCTCTGGCACCAGAATAAAGTCCAATAATTAGATTTCCATCTCTAACAACAAATCGCTGGTTCAAATTTCAAAGCTAAAGTAAATATTTTTTTTTAGTTTCACTCTTTATCTTGCACTTACCAGGGTAGGCCGAGGGAACCTAGTGTGAAGACACTCCGTTTCCCATTTTCTGCCGAATCTTTCGTGTGAGTTGAGTGTTGATTTGAGTGGCGGAACTCAACGCTGTGCTTTTGCTTTGGTGCTAGAGTGAAAAAAATAAAATATAACAAATAATTATTAATTCCCCCGAGAAGGAATCGAACCTATAACCTGTCGCATTTATAGTCACACGCCTGTGCCCTTGCGCCACGAAAGTAAATATTCCTGGTTTAATTATATTATATTTTAAGGGTACATTCACATAATGGTGTTAAATAAAGCTTCTTGGCCTCGAGCGTCGCATTACATACATACCTACAGAAAGTAAACAAGCGTTGCGTCTTATGATGTCTTTGAAATTACTTAAAATTATTATTAAGCATAGTTTTTAAATGTTTTTTTTTCTAATAGGATACTATTAACTTGGGACGATACTTTTTTATTGTTGTCCTGGTCACTTCGGCTGGCAAATCGAAAGAGAAGCATTAGATGAAAATAGCGCTGAAAAAACTGGGAACGTGTGGTTCCGTATCATTCCGTATTATTCATCTAAAAAGCGGTAAAGAAGCAACGTTTGTTGTATGGAAGTTTTTTTATTTTATTCACCTTTTTAGTTTTAACTGTGTGACTCTCACGGTTTATAAGATGTCGCCTTGTGACAACCGACTTGTCCTTTTACTATGGAACTCTAAAAAATTTAAGTGGTTTTTATCACTTGATCTTTTTCAAAATAATAAATAACAATAATTCCAAGTCATAAATAATATACACTTACTAAGAAAATGTCAAATGGTTGTATTCCTTTACCTACATTTATACCTACATTTTTTTCAATAACCTCGTTTTAGTATTTAGCAAGTAGCTGCAAGCAAGTATCCAAACACACAAATCCAAACGCAGCACCACTAAACCCCAGTTAAAATTGAACGAGTTAAGCCGCTGAATAATGGCCGACGAACCCCTCGCGACACCCATGATGTTCCGCAAATATACCATAAATATTTAACCATTTGTTACTTTGCTGGTTAAGCCTATCTTATACAGATAAACGTATTTAAAAGTTTTAAAGCTTATTTTGGCTTCACTCTGTATCACGTATATAGCGGGTTATGCCGGTTTTCAGGGGCTTAATGTTAGAAAACTTAGTTTACTTATTTTTCTCTCAATTTTCGATTTATTGTGTGTTGATTGAATGCACAAAACGCCGTGTCTTGCCTTTATAGCAGAGAATTCACTTCTTCGAATGGGAATTGAACATATGACCATTTTATTTACACTCACACGCGCTGCTACTCAGAAAATTTTAAATAAAAACAATTCAAAACAAAAAATCAAAAACCATTCATTATTTTATTTGTACTTTAAACAAAAAAAAACATCATCAACCCCTATCAAACACCACCTATCTCCCAAGTATTTTAATTCCCACAAGTATTTAGGTAGCGGGGTGCGTGCCCGAAATAGAAATGGTGTCAAATATTCACAATACGAGAGTTTGCTAGTTCGGCCACGTCCTTTGTAATTTACGGGTTGGATGTAACGGAAAAAAATGTTAAAGGCACCGGAAAAGTTGGCAAACGGAAACGGTGGTGCTATGATGGTATCGCGAGGGAGGTATTATGAACGGTTTTGTTATCTCTTATCATCACATCCAGTATTTGACACTCAATGTCTGGAATTTGGGTAGAAAGAAAGCAAAGAGCATCTATCTACTATCATAAATTTAATACAACATTCAACACGAAAACATATTATTTATAATAATAACTTATTTATTATTAGTATTTTATAAGGTTTTTTAAGTATCTTGCACACAGCGGGAACCTGGGAACCTAATTCCGTTCCCATTAGAAACTTCCGTTTCCCAATTTCCGACGATTTCTGAAGGCATTGCGTGTTGAGTGGAGGAATTAAACGCCGCAAATATATGGATATCTAGATCTTTCTGGATATGGAAGTAGTACAGCAAATTATCTACACACACGATAAAAGGCATTCACTTCCAGCCATAATTGATATATCGATGTTTATTATCAAGCACCTATCGCTTTAGAAAATTTTCATAGAAATATATTTATGAGATAAATAAATCGCGATGAATGTCTATTCAATAGAAAACCGCTAACGAGTTGTTTGCTTTCATAGATTGTTATGGAACCCTTAGTGTAAGTGCTGATGACATCATTTTATAATATTTTTTTTCAGTTTCACGCTGTATCCCGCAGGGAACCTAGTGTTAGGACAGTCCGTTCTCCACTTTTGGTTGAATTTTCGAGGCACTGCGTGTTGATTGTTAGAACTCAAGGTTGTGGGTTTTGCCTAGGTATGAGAAAAAATAAATAAAAATATAAATAAATAATAATTAACTTATCCATGTATGGTATTTTATTTAAAAAGTAACAACTGAGTGTCTATTTAAAAAAGGTTTTTTAGACCAAATAAACTTTTTAGATTTATAATACTATTGTAGAATATAGGTATCATATATACCCAACTTTCATTATTAAACTTTTTACATAGTTTTAAGGTATTTACAGTAATATTTAACGCTTTATGTTAGAACGTAGATTTAAGTACCACTCGCAATTATATTGCAGTGTGATTCTCGGAGCTTGGAAATTTGTTATAATTTTGCTTCACATACCAGAAAACGACCAGACCGTTGTTGGTATGCAGCTCTACCATTTTATTTAGCTTAATCATACTTAATATAATTACATATACAATACATAATTTTTAGCTTCACCCCTGATATATGTGGGTATATCCCACAGCAGAGGGAATCTGGGAACCTAGGAACCTGGGAACCTTCGTTATCATTGAGTGACTTTCGTTCCCCATTTCTTGCCAAAAGCGCTTTCAACCAAACAAATCTTCATAATTATATTAGTATAGAAGTTTAGACAGTAAATACTATAGGAATATAGAATATATCTAAAACTTTTTAAAAAAATATTTTTTTAAAAATAATGATTTTCTTGTTTTTACTTAAACACCTGCATTTCAACTTGATGTTAAACGTGCTTAAACTTTGTATGGAGGAAATACGTTTCTCGCGAGACATATTTACGGCTGGTGCTGGGTTATTTACAGTTGCTTCATGCCTAGCCGATCAGATGATATCTTATAATAGGTATGTACCTGCGAACCACGCGCGGCTTCGCCCACTCTAACTTACCCCTTACCTGATTATATTTGTTGTTATATTTTAAATATATATACACACTTATATACATCAGCCTTAATATAAATGTATAAGCAATATTACTAAAATTTATTTAAATCCGTTCAGTAGTTCGTCACAACGTCTGATTACAAACGTGACGGTTGTAGGTTCGATTCTCACTCGGGGGAATGATTTGTTTCTTCTATAAACCAAGCGCGGCGTTGAGATCCGCTACTCTATACGCAATGTATAGAAAATTAGGTAGGGTTTGTGGAGCGATTTATCCTAATACTAGGTTTCTTCTGCCTACCCTGCTATTCGCGGGATACTGCGTAAAGAAAAAAGAGCAACTCAACGATTTCAAAGAAGTGTTTCATATTCTGATATATTCACAATATTTTTATAGTACTTTTTTAAATTTAAAACATTAAACATTAATTACTTATTTATAGTCAATTTCTCTAAGTTTTATTCTCTACAATCTAAGAAATAATGAGTTTCAAGATAGACGTATCAAGTAAAGCAGAGCAATAGGACTCGAGACAGCGGGTTCATTATCTTCGTTATCCTTTAAATTTTTAAATGAAATAAATATTGTATTACTAACTACCGCACTCAGAGATGTCAATTAGTGTTACAGTGACTTTATACTGTTACGTTGTAGATTTAAATACTAAATTCTGTTAAATAAACGATTTTATGGAATTAAAATATTTAAGGAAGCCGTCTTGGCGCAACAGGGTAGGTGATGATATTTACAAAAAATATATTCACCTACCCAATTAATTCAATATAAATACATCACAATTTTTTGTTTCCAGTTCAGTGGCGTAACTCAACGCCGCACTAACCAAGCCATATAAAACCAAACCAGTGAACAAAACTGAAGACATCACCTAGTATTGTTTTGTTCTTATTCATAAGCTTTATAGCACTATTAGAGGGTATCTCTCGTATTTTTATGTCTTCCACAATTGGGAGAGAGTCCAACATTTTGATATACTGTGCCAGCATATTACATGGAAATGGACTTTGTATTAACATATAAAACAGTTTAAGTGTTCTAACTATAATAAATGACGTCGAACAGTTCCTGAGTAATGTGATCTAGGAGTTTAGTTAGTTATTAAGTGCCATTGTCGATCTGATAGCTCAGTTTTGTGGCCAAATTGGATTTTTATTGAGAGGAAATTTATTTTTGTGGTTTTGTGGGAATAAAGAACGGTACTGCAATTAATTGGTTAGAATATGTTGTTGTAATTTGTCCAAAGCTAAATAATTATAGTATCTAATTGTCTTTTTAACAGAGCAAGGTAGGCAGAGGGAACCTAGTGTTAAGTGAAAATAATTTATTCCCACGAGTGGGAACCGAACCCACAACCTATAGTGTTCACAGTCACGCGCGTGTGTGCATGATATGAAAATATTTTTTTTTTTTTTACGACAAAAACATAAGTTAATAAATATAAAAAAAAAAGTAATTATAAAATTTGGGAATTATACACACATGTCCTTCGTCTCTTCCCGCCATATTGGCAGCCATGTTGGCAGCCATATTGCCCCGTCATCTGATTAAGTTGGTAAATCGAGTGGAAGGATTGATGGATGGCCGGATCGTTAATTATGTTTTAACGTAGTGCCTTTGGGAAAAATCGTGACTTGAGTAAATATGTGCACTGTGCTCCAGTGAGTGAGGAATGTCAAGAATTCTGCGAGGATACTGATGCGTGCTTTTATCTAAGTTTTATAAGAAATGTGGCCTTTTTTGTTGAGAAAAAATAAAGTATTTAAATATAAAAGTAACAATATTAATTCTTCATTTTATACACCAAATGATTTTTTGAAAGTTTTGCTTTTAATATAGTTTTTTGGTAATAGTCAAATTTTTTTACAGAAATTTAATTTTAAAATATATTTAAAATTCCATTATTTAGTCCAGTATTTAGTTTTAGTCTATACAAAAATGTTTTGTACATATTATTAAGTGTTAAGTAAAGTCCCCATAAAAAGTTATATTCTTTCATATCTATGTTTGTATAATTTATCAGAGTTAGTTTTCCTGTATTTTATATATGCACAACTAGTTTTTTAGTATTATTAACGTTTCATTTAGAAAAAAATATAGTGAGGTTACATGTGACGGTTGCGGGTCCGATTACCTTGCGTAGAAATTAGTCTAATAATTTCTTTAGCTCTGGCAACAAGACAAAGAGCAGCGTTGAGTCCCGCTGTGTTACTCTATAATGCGGGAAAATGCGTGAAGTTGCTTATGAATACTATATATATATATAGAATATAATCCCGACTGATTTTAGTAATTATATGTTAAGTTCAATAAATAGCGCTAATTACAAGTAATTACATAATATATGGATACAAAATCACCGAATATTATAATTTGATTAACCACACCCTCTAAGAGCTTTCAATGGTGTGTTGTCATACTGAGCCCATTAATTTATTTAAATAAGATTGAAACTTATCCTTTGATTTAATAGTTTACTAGTCATCGCCCGACTTATTCGTCGTTGTAAAATGGAAAAATCAGTTAATAAGCATTACCGTAAGAATTTCTAGAAATCCGTCCTTAGTTATTCTTTACAGCCCCTACCCTACCCAATTTAAAACCAAAATTTTCAAGTTTCTAAGTATAATAGCTTCGCTTTTTTATTGTCTCGAGTGGGAATCTAACCGACAACCCACAACGCTTGTAACTGGCCCCTATATATTTTCATTTGTATCTTTATTACATATAGTATTATAAGTAACACGTATTTATTCATATACCTAAGTTGAAACTGGGATTTGAAACCTACGATTCGTCCAAGAGCTTTGCCAATTAAGCCATAGGTAGGTACATTCACATTCCGCTACGACGAAACTTCTATACGGTTGTTTCGAAAATTTCACCAAAATTTCGTATAATTGGTATCGTGTAATTATGTCAAGAATGTGAATGCTAGCGAATCATAAAACTTAAATTTTACGTTACACCTACCGTTCTTTACACCAAAAATTCTAAAAAAAATTGCTTTTTAAAGTTTGAATCTATATAGAATTTGGAAATATAGTGCAAAGCTAAACACACCGTTCCCATTAAGACACTTTCCGCCGAAGTCTGGAGGCATTGCTTGTTGAGAGGCGGAGCTCAACGCCGCGCTTTGCTTCGAAACCAAAACGAGGAAAATGAAAATGTTAAATATTTAAATTCTTCTTCACAGTAGCCTAATATAAAAAGAATTCAGTTCAAAACCAGAATAATTTCTGAAATTAGCGCGCCATAGTATAGTAAAGAATAGTGTCTAAACATAACGTTTCTTGCATAGCTCGCCCTGCGAGAAAATATTTTTTTATAAAAGGTTACATTATATTAAACCCAAAATTATATATTTTTAATGTATATAACATATTTCTAATGTATATAATAGTTAATATTGGCATCAATATACATATTTCCAGTATATTCAGTTATGTACAAGTTTATTTGTTAGAAGGTTCATAATAGAGTGAGCGCGGCTGTCCGTCCGTGCGTCACGCTATCTCATAAACTAATAATCACATTATGCCTACAACCGCCCTGTATTAGTTGAGGCGAGCCCTGAAATTAGCGTTTTAATGATAAAATAATTTCTAATTTACGCTTATAGGGTTTAAAAAAAAACTATATTTTCTTTAACTTTATTTTAACTGACAGACTCACGGTGGTTGTGAGTACGATTTCCACTCGTGGTAATGAATTATCTTCTTCTTTCTTGCGTATTTTCATAAAGCACAGCAACGACTTCTATCACACAATACGTAATATCGGACGTGATAGAGTCGAGTTGCAATTTTCATTATTTTCATTTTGGTATTTAAAGAGGAACGATAGAAGTTTCTATATTTTAGCAGGCAAAGGTTTGACAGTTCAAATAAGAATTCTCGCAAATCATTTCTCAGTAGATAACGGAACACAAAAAAATAATTAATCCAAGCAAAAGATAAAAAGATACCAATTTAATAAATTAACTACCTAATTAATTAAGAATAATCATAATTTAAGAAACTTCTCTATTATAGTATAATATCGTTAAACCGACGCCAGTTCCGAAGCCCTTGACAGCATAAAACTTTTACTAAGCCATTTAACTTCGTTATAAGGTCTTTATTTCGTAGCCGCGGCTTTTTGCTTAATAGACTATATTCATAACCTCATATCCTCGACCGGCCGCCGGCGTTTTCGGCTTCCCTCTAAAAGAACATCTCGTTTTCAATTACTTGTAGGTGAAAATTCTTAGATAAATATAAAAGGTATATACCATACATATTTTGGTAATATTCTTTTTCTTAGCTATCTTGGTGTTGTGCTGCGTGCGGAAAATGCGATGGACGTAGGTTCGATTTTTACTTGAGAAATATGAATAAAAGTCAAAGTCTTCATAAGAGTAGAGCTAATTTACTCTGTTTTTCAGTATCACCTCACTTAGAGACGTGGCTATTCGCCATAGTTGTAAGTTCGATGTCCACTTAGGGTAAAAATTCTTCATTTGCCATGGTAAAACAAAGATCCACATATTATGAAATATCTCCAATTCGTAAAAGGGATCAAATAAGAGATCCATTTCTAGTCTTTTATATACGTAACCCTAAAAAGCTGGAAATTTCAACAAAAATACAAAAACCCCAAGTAAACAAATAAACAGATTATTATATATATCACAAGAAAACTTTTAAATACAATACACGAACTTCCTCTCGTTTTTCAACTTGAGTTCATATTGAATGGGTCTCGTAAATCCCGGGGGGTGTAACACTCCCCGTCACTACATATATCCGCAATATTTGACGTTAGCGCTCTCGAAGTTTTTACGATTGTTTTTATTGCGTATTCTCATCATATTTCTAAAGTTTCGCCAACTTTCTTTATGGTGGCCATGTTTTGTGGAATATAGAATATATTATTTTTTTTAGCTTTACGTTATATTCTGAACATAGCAGGGTAGGCAGAGGGAACCTAACCTCAGTTTCCTAAATATACGTAAGTTATAATTTTGAAATAAGGATTGCTTAATTTTTTATATCTTTTTTTGTTGGGGCTACCCCGAATAGTTAGGTAAATAGTTGAAATTATAAAAATGTTTTTTTATTAGTAGATGTGAAAAGTACTAAACAGTTAGTTTAACTTCCCGCCCATAGCAGAGTAGGCAGAGGAGACCTTGGAAATCAGTTTAAGACTTATTCTCCATTCCTAATAAGACATTTCCTTTCCCCACTTTCCGCCGAATAATGGGGTCCTTGCTTGTTGAGTGTCCGAACTCAACGCCGCGATTTTCTCGCTACCAGAGAACCTCGAACCCACCACCTGTCGCGCTTACAGTTTCATCCGCCACGACTGGCCTAAAATTAAAATCTTGCTAGTCTTCTCTAATCTTGAATTATGGTAACACTACTAGCAAAAGTTCTATGTATTACTTGCTGTATCGCGATATGAATCCAGGACCTCCCTTCAGTAATTGCCCCCCTCTAATATCATTTGCATGGATTCAATTACGACACGATTGAATGTCAGCGATTTTAGGAAGAAGTCTCCTTAAAAGACATTCTCGGAACATACAAAAGGAATAATTAAGTTTTGTATTAAGTATATATTTATGAGTTTCTTTGACACCGATATATTTATTTAGATTAATTCATATATTCAAAATTTTATTGGAGAAGTGATGAACTTATATTGACGCTGTCGTCACATGATTCACTTTGCAGGGATTATTGATTTTATTCGGTCTCACGCTTTATCCTGCTTATAGCGGGATAGGAAGAGTGAAGTCTAGTGCTATATTTTTAGTTTTACATTTTTGTTTTCCTGTTAGATTGTTATTGGGATTATTTGTGTTCACAGTTCTGTTCAAGCAAGCAATATTTTTAGAATGGTTAATATATAACGGATTGATAAATAATACTATAGGATAGATTACATATCTTATAAGTGCCTTTGTAAGTTTAGAATTTAGAAGCCTATATATAGAAAACGCTGATTATTAAAAAAATATGTAGTTTTTCATAATAAGCATGCATTGGTTAGTAATTATAAGAAGCAATGCCTTCAGAGTTCTGCGGAAATTGGGAATGGAGTGCCTTAACACTAGGTTCCCTCTCGTGAAGTCAAAAAATATAATTTCCTTAACTTTTCTACTATCTTTAATACTTACGTTGTAAGAATGCCGATAGCACTACGACAGCAAAAATAGACCCGCTGTAAGCTCGCGACGTACCAGCAACTAAAAGGTAAACCAATTAGCACTTTTTAAAAATTCAACACGCTCCAAGCAACGAGGTTCTTTTAAAAATGAACGAAGAAGCTATGCAGGAATTTAGATGCGTTATTTATTTATTATTTTTTTCGTAGGTACTTAGTGTTTTTTTACAAAACGTATGAAAAATTAATCGTAGCGGGATTACAATCTGGGTTTTTATTTTGTAGACTATTTAAGCGTTCTGGCTACTAAGCCAAGTGTTCCAGAAAGAACCTGGAAACCTAGAGTTTAGACACTCCATTCCGATTAAGACATTTCCGTTTCCACTTTCCGCTGAATCCTAGAGTTTATTTAAATATTAACGCTTCATATTAATTAAGAAACATTTAAAATTATCCAATATTTCTTTAGTTTTCCTGCTCTGGTAAATTTAAAATTCAACGGTAGGCTTCATCACTCATATTACACAGGTGGAAAGTAGAGAACGAAGTATCTTAACACTACATTATCTCTACCTACCCCACTAACAGAGACACCACAAAAAAAGCCTTAAAATGCCTCGTCCAATTATTTTGCAATCTGGTAACATTTTAAAAACGCGATCATCTTGTTCCAGTATGCGGCGGCACGGTATCTTCTTGTAACACTCAATAGCAGGTATCGATTATACACTACCAGCTAATTGGAAGAATTCCAACTAACTATATTTAGTAGCCTTTTTTTATATTTTTTTAGCTTCACGCTGTATCCCGCATATAGCAGGGTAGGCAGAGGGAACCTGGGAACCTAGTGTTAGGCCACTTCGTTCACCACTTTCCAACGAATTGAGACATTGTGTGTTGATTCGCGGAAACGAATGCCACGCGTTGCCTAGTTGCCAGAGTAAGGAAATAAGAATTTTAATCGAACCCACAACCATCGCTGTTATTCTTGTGCCCCTGTGCCACATCTGGCCTATTTTATATAGGTGATCTTTTTGTACCGAAATGGTTTAAATTTTTGAAAATATATAGATATTATAAAATTAAAATAAAAAGATATTTCTGACCATTTGCGCGTATTTTTCACGTTTTATAATGATTTTCTTATTTAAAGAGAGTCCAAATTGAGTATTATTATTAAGATAGCTTTTTATAGCTTTGCGCTGTAAAAAAGGTAGGCAGAGGGAAATTTGGAATTAATACATTCCGTTCCCAATAAGACACTTCCGTATTTCACTTTCCGGTAACGCGAACTGAACCACCAGAGCGAGGAAAAATAAAAATAAAAATTTCATTTCCTCGAGTAGCAAAGGAACCCACAACTTGTCACGTGTACACACGCTTGCACCCCTACGCCACGACTGGCATCACTAGTTTTATATTAAACTAATAGAAAAAAAAAACCAGACAACTAGTAGATTACCTAACAGTTACCTTGAATAGACTAAACAATATCTAGACTGTAATATCTGATCTTACACTGTAATAGCGATATTGCGCTTGGAAGGTACCTCATTAACTTCGTTTCCGCGTTATTGGAGATTTCACACGTGGGCGCATATCACTAGTAATAGCACCCCACCTTGTTTGGGTTACATCAACTGTGATACGTAGCATCGTTGTTTTAATTATGATAATGTTATTACGAGGCTTAGGCTGTTGTGACTGTAAATATGATGGTTGTGGGTTTGAATCCCAATTGGGGTGGTGATTAGCTTTACGGTGTATCCTTAAGAAACTGGAAATTTAGTGTTAGGATACTTCGTTCCCATTAAGACAATGGTTGTCGCTGTGGATCTGGGCACCTAGTATTAGGATATAATCGTTCTAATTAGGACACTTCCGTTCCCCACTTTCCGAAGAATTCTAGAGGCTTTCCATGTTGAGTGGTTGCTCGCTACCATAATGAGAATTAAAATATTAAATATTTTATTTACTCGACTGGGAATTAAACCCACAGACTTAGCTTACAGTCGCACATTAGCCCCTCTGTGCAGTAACTGATATTTTAGTTGTAGTCCTAAATTAAACTTTATATGTACTTTATATATCCTTCTATTTTTTTTTACATTTTAGAATATCCATCTGAATAATAATATATTCTACAGAGCGGCGGTTTGAGAAGTTTTTTTATTACAAAAGTTGAGAATACATAAGAGGCCTTATTTGAATTTAATGAACAGAAAATGTGGAAGTGTGATAATATAATGAATATTATTTGTTGTTTTAAAGCACAACATATGGAAAATGAGTGACGAAAGAATAATAAAATAGATTTATGAAGACCTTAAAAGACTTTTCAGTTCATAGTATCGTTTATACTGAAGGAAGGTCACGTAAAAAGCATGAAGACCTCCGGAGGGCCTGTATGCGGGATACTTGCTCTCTGGAGATCCTCATGCTGTTGATATCCTCATTTTCTGTTGATAACAGTGGCTGCAAAACAGGTATAAAGTGACCGAACTGCTTGACTGCTCTTTCTCTCTGGGTTCTCTGCTGCTTTCACACTTTACGCTAATAAACGGTGGAGATGTTTTTTAAATAAACATAAAATATTAAAAATTTTCCTGGCTCTGGCGAAGGAAATCGCGTCGTTGAGTTCCACCAGTCAATATGCAATGCCTCAAGAATGTAGCGGAAAGTGGAAAACGAGAGTGTTTTAATGGGAATGGAGAGCTAAACATTGGGCTCCCAGGATCTCTGTCTACTACGCCATGTGTGGGATACAGCTTGAGGCTGAAAAAAACATAGGTATTGCTTTGTAAAAATACAGTTCAGAGAAAAGTAAAATGCTGCAATTTTACAGTATTTTCTCATCTTTTGTTGTTTTTCAGTTCCAGAGTAATGCCCGTCTCATGTACTCGTCCTTACAAGCTTTTAGAAATGTAAGATATATACAGTATATGTAGTATTATGATAGAGCCATTGTTTTCAAATGTAAAATAAATGTAACTGTGAATAAATTTCCAACAATTTTCGAGAGCTTCTTGTCTTGGAAATTCGTTATATTATAGAAGTTCATTTCAAAGCTTATGTTTAATGTTTAAGTTACAAGTAGCTCGTTAGGTGCATTATGTCTTTGAATATTATAAACGTTTGTCGAAAGTCGTGGAACAATGGGGCATAGTATGTTATCTAATAGGTGTGGGTTCGACACCCGTCAAGGGGTTATTGATAGTTAAAATATTGTTATTTCTCCACATCGGTTTTGAAAATGTACACGTGATGCTTTTATGAGGGTGGAAAATGGTAAGCGAAGGATTATATCGCGGAATTCTCTCCACCAAACACTTTTTAACTAATATTTCAATTTTTTAGTCTTAAAATGTTTCAGTAGCATACAAATTCAGGAGCTGACAGTAAAAGATTATTTCCAAAATTATTTTGACACGAATTTTAAATTGTACTAAATATTTATTCACAAAGTAAAGAAATGAGTGTCTCAACACTAGGTTCTCTCACCTCTGTTGAATTCCGATCACAGCGTAAAGCTTAAAAAAAAACTTTTTCAATTAAAGTTAACTTAAAAAAAAATTAAAACCCAATGAAACGTAAAATTACGCGTCCAAACTTATCGAGTAGAACAAGCGTTGATTCAAAAGAAATGATTGATTGAATCATGATTTATTGAGGCGATATATTTATCAGACTTTTTAGGATTTAGGATGCCATAAATCAACGTGTCTTTGCGAATCAAATGGTGCGTTAAAATGGCTGGCCGTCCACCGGAACTGTGGAGCTACTCACTTAAATACATGTATCTACACATGCTATTACATTGTTATAGGGGAAAAGGAATTGTTGTTTTCGTTTTTAGGATAGTTCGTGCCCCAATTTTCAAGACATTATGGATTGAGTGGCGGAACTTCTCCGCGTCGGGCCCAATTTTCAAGACAGTGTTGAGTAGTTGAGTAGGTGTTGAGTATTGGAATTTAATACCGCGCATTCTTTCGTTAGAAGTAGGAAATAAAAGTAACTCGCCAGGTGGAAATGGAACCAAAAACGGCATTTTTTTCCTCCCTCTAGTAACAAGCCACCAAACACACAGTCACGATAATTGGGCGGAACGTGGAAAAAGGAGTGTAAATACTGGGTTCCCTTTGCCTACCCTGCTGTGTTCCAAATATACTTAACAGATATTTAAAAATAATGCTTAAACATATAAGTGGAAAGCTAGCATTATGTTGATAAAAATATTGAATTAGGTTGCGGCTTTCATGCCAATATTTTTACGCTGTGTTAAACATCGAAACGTTTAAATTAACTCAGTTCTTATAAAATATTGTTATTTTGTCCCGTTATATATCTCATACGTCTGTTAAGGGAAATATAAAAATGGTGTCTGACTGTTAGTCCGATAGTTATGAGTTCGATTCCTATTGTGTGAGTGGGTGGGTGAGTTCAATATTCTCTAGGGGGTGTGGGGAATGATTTACATTACTCGCTCAGGTAAAATAAAAGGATAAAAGGTAGTGTTGGGTTCCACCACCTAACACGCAGTTTCGTATTAGGAAGCGAGATACAGCGTGTTAACGTTAGTCTAAAATTATTAAAAAAAAAATGTTGTTCATAGGTTCATATCCCACTTGGGGTAAATATTTATTTTTACAAGAAAATAATACTTCCCAGTCTATTTTGGCTAAGCAATGGCCCTCAGTTCATCAGGCCTTAACTTTCATCTTCAACCTTTGGCCTCGACGGCCAGAAGGAAAAAATGAAGATATGATATATTTCATTGCCTCGAGTGGGAATCAAACCGACACTACACGACACGATTGTGCCACTGCATCACAACTAGCCAAAATTTCAAACCCCATCAAAAAATCAAACCCCAGCTCATCACAAAAAAACAACAATTTGTACTAGCAGTACTATTAACAACAATTCTATAATAGTTTTATAGTAAATTCAAAATACATTTTCATGTTTCTATGAAACTTACATAAAGTATCATCACCCCTATATATCTCCAACCCTTTAAATGGAGTAAAAATGGCAGCAACGTGTCATTTTGTTGTGATTTTCATATTTTATTATACATTTGGGGGGGAGTGTCAACGTATTTTACGGTTAAAGTAGATTTTGCATCATACAAGCTAAATAAATATATATAACAAGTCAGGGGTAATATTTTGCGTGACGTATTTTGATGTGATAGCGTGACGGAGCTTATCACGTTCCCGCCGCGTCATTTCTTATAACTAAGAGAATGATGAAATGTACTTTCTTTTAGGATTTTCAGGGAAGTTATTGTGTGGTTATTTATTTATATTGTTTATTTTGGGGTGTTTTTTTATACAATAATATGGTTTGTTATATAATTTTATTCAATGATAATAGTAGAATGAAATGAGCGGCGTTAAGTTTCGCCACATATCATGCAATGTCGCGAAGTTTGGACAGAAACTGGGGACTGGGAACTGTCTTAAGTGAAGAGACGCTATTTTTTTGTTTCTTTTCTAATATGTTTATATATTGATATTATATTATTGTTTTTACATAAAATTTATTTATATAAAAGAAAACAATTGACATATTAAATGCTATAGGTTATGGAATTTGTAAACTTAAGTAAAATATACTTAGTAAAGTATATTTTAAGTAAAACATAAAAAAAATAACAAACATAAACAAAAAAACAAAAACGAAAGCCAGTCAAGAATATTCGTATACAAACAGAATATTCGCTTCGCTAATTATTTATTTGATCAGTTATAGTAAATTAGTTCGGATGAGGAGAATATTTTTTGTAGCACGTACCCACCCTTAGATTTATGTGCGAAGTTCATTCGTTTCTAACTTTTGTTTTGTATTTGGACTCATAAATATGCGTTGTTATTTTACTATAGATATATATATTACTAGCGGACTCGCGCAGCTTCGCTTGCGTAATTAGGGGTGAAATCTAATAAACCACGAAACATGTGTTAAATGAAATATTTTTAAGAGTCTAAATTTCAAATTTTATAAAAACCGGTGGCGATTTAATGATTTTTCCATACAAACTTTCAACCCCTTATTTGCACCCTTAGGGGGTAAATTCTAGAAAATCATGAAACACATGTTCAATTAAATATTTTTAGGAGTCTAAATTTAAATTTTTATAATAATCAGTGGCGTTTTAAAGATTTTTCCATACAAACTTTCAACCCCTTATTTGCACCCTTAGGGGGAGAATTCTAGAAAACGATGAAACACGTGTTCAATTAAATATTTTTAAAAATCTAAATTTCAAATTTTATTTAAATCGGTGCCAATTTAAAAATTTTTCCATACAAACTTTGAACCTCTATTTCATCCCTTTAGGGTTAAAATTTTTCAAAATCCCTTCTTAGTGGATGTCCAGATTACGAAAGTAAACATCTGTCCAAATTTAACGTTTCTACGCACAGCGGTTACGGCTGTGCGCGCGTCTTACCTCAGTCAGTGAGGACAAGTCCTTTTATATATATAGACTAGCGGACGCGCGCAGCTTCGCTTGCGTATTTAAGGGTGAATTCTAATAACCCATGAAACATGTGTTCAATGAAATATTTTTAAGAGTCTAAATTTCAAATTTTATAAAAATCGGTGGCGATTTAAAGATTTTTCCATATAAACTTTCAACCCCTTATTTGCACCCTTAGGGGGTGAATTCCAGAAAACCATGAAACATACGTTCAATTAAATATTTTTAAGAGTCTAAATATCAAATTTTATAAAAATCGGTGGCGATTTAAGAACTTTCCCATACAAATTTTCAACCCCTTATTTGCACCTTTAGGGGGTGAATTCTAGAAAACTATGAAACATGTGTTTAATTATATACGTTTAAGAGTCTGAATTTCAAATTTTATAAAAATTGGTGACGATTTAAAAAAAACCTATACAAACTTTCAACCCCTTATTTGCACCCTTAGGGGGAGAATTCTAGAAAACGATGAAACATGTGTTCAATTAAATACTTTTAAAAATCTAAATTTCAAATTTTATAAAAATCGGTGCCGATTTAATTTTTTTTCTATACAAACTTTGAAACCCTATTTCACCCCTTTAGGGTTAAAATTTTTCAAAATCCCTTCTTAGTAGATGTCCAGATTACGAAAGTAAGCTTTTGTCCAAATTTCACGTTTCTACCATCAGCGGTTACGGCTGTGCGTGCGTCTTACCTCAGTCAGTGAGGACAAGTCCTTTTATATATATAGATTATTTACTTTTAAATTAAGCTGTTTTTAGCTTTTTTATTATGCGTGAAAATGCGGGAGTGGATTTTTTAAAGTGTCATTTCTAACTAAGGATGGATTAATGAAAAGCATATTGAAAATATTTTCTTATATTTTATTTATCACGTGTATTACTAATAATCATATTAAGTAGCTTCACTTAAAACATATAAAAACTTGAACGTACTGGGAGTCGAACCGGCATCTCTAAGCTCGCGTTGCGTTCATATTTTTCAATACGTTTTCTTTTTTTTTAACAAAAAATTATTTCAAGATATATTGTTTTAAAATATCTTTATTTTCTCTCATGTCACCGAGAACGGTATTCAATATTAAATTAATAAATATACAGCTATTAATATTTTCCAAATATAAACCACAAAGAACTTATTAAAGCGAATTTATTCGAAAACCACGCGAAGGCTTATTACAAGTTCCTTTGGAAATTACTTTGTTCTTCCAATTTATATGTGACGTTACATTTTATATTGTAAAACTTCTCTTTCTGTTATATGTAGATTGTATGGTGATATAACTGCTTGTATTTTTTTCTATTAATAAATTCTTTAACCAGTACTAAAAAGTTTGGTATTTTTTTTGAGCGCGGCGTTGAGTTCCACCAGCGGGCGGAATTCGGCGAAAAGTGGAGGAAGTGTTTTAAAACTATGTTCCTTCTGCCTACGCTACTGTGTGCGGCATACAGCGTGAAGCTGATTACAATAATTACCTCGAGCGGGAACGGAACCCACAATCGTCACGTTTATGCGCACAACTGCGCCACGAGTGTCTCATTTAAAATAAATTCTTTTATAGTTTATAAACGTTATAATGCAATTTACATATAATTTATGTAACAATTTTGTTCAATAATTTAAATTCTATATATGTAGTAAATAATTCTGTTATACTATCAAAGCTTGTTCGAGTTTCATACATTATGGACTCATTTAGTGACAGCCATTTCACATTAAAACGACATTGATATATTGTGTTACACTTGTTTAGGAAGTTCAACTTAATTAAATGATCGTTGCCGAGGCCGTAATGGCACAGTGTGTGACTATAAACACGACGGTTATAGGTTGGATTCCCGCTCGGGGGAATGGATTAAATAATCATTTTCTCTCTGTGCTATCTAGACAAAGATGAACGTTGCGTGGAGGACGGTGTTTTTAGGTTAGGGTTTCCCAGTGCAACCCTGATACAGGCGGGATTGAGCGTGAAGCTAGGTACAATTTAAATATCACAAACTTTAAATACAAGACGGAAAAAATTGTTATAATAGATTGCGGCCATTTTGGTAATAATTACATTTTAGGTGATTTTCCCGTTTTGATAAGACAAAAGGTTGTTTTCTACCAATCAACACGTCATATCAAAAAAAAAATTGGAAAGAAGGTGGAGAAAAAATAAACCACTACCATTTGGCTAAAATAGAGTAAAAAAAACAGCGTTATTCATATTTTTAACGTACTGGATTCGATAAGTAACAGTACTATTCAATAAAACGACATCTTCAATATTTCCTTTCAGTTAAAACACATTTGAGCCGATAAATCCATATTTATAGAATGATCTCATATTCAGAACTACAAAGCTTCAGATACTAGATTATTGTCAAAAGTGGTATAACTAAGGTTCTAAAAAATACTAGTAGACTTTAAGACGTAAAAAGAGATATTTTGAGGAACCCTTTCTTTAGGGCCCGCTACAGGTACAAGCCAAATTTCAACTTTGTGAGTCCAGTAATTCTGTCCGTGTCGTAGTCTTTAAGAAGTAAAAAGGGAAATTTTGAGGAACCCTCTAAAGAGAGCTCGCTATACGTTTCTACTTACAAGCTAAATTTCAACTTTGTGAGTCCACTAATTCTGTCCTTGTGTTGTATGCCAGCCACTCGATAAAGGAAGAGTTTTATTTTAGGAGTTCATACATATATAAGTAAAAAGTATTGGGAATCACTGAAAAAATTTTTTTTTGACAAAACAATTTTCAAAATGTGATTATTTTTGGGCAAGCTATAAGCATGACATTGAGTTTCATAGGTCTTGGTATTATATTTTCTCATATATTGGGCTATGTCACTTTGCCTGGCCGCTGTTATTGAATATTTATAAAGGCTACTAGCAAATAGTCTTGTATTCTCGTACGAACAAGGGGTATCTATGAAACAGTGACGGCCTGTGACAGCTTATTCTGACAGAACTACGCTGTGGCATATTGTTGTCTTGTAATAACTTGTATTCCTATTTAAGTAGGTATTCCCTTTATAAGGGTTATAATTATAAATATTTATTACTATAATAAGGAAACAATAAAAATTATATAATGAAAATTGGTATAACAATAAAATGACCTTTTTTTTGGTAGACAGCCCATCCCGCATACAGGATAGACATAGATATTAGATAAGCGATTGTTAAAACAAATCTTTTTCCATTATCCGCTCAATTTTTAAGACATTGAGTGTTGAGTCAACGCCGCGCTTAGTCTTTATTTATTTAGGTATAATCATTTTTAAAAGGATTAAAAAGGAAAAAGGATTTTGAAATTTACTGTTCTCAGAATCGGTTACTATGTGCCGCAGGGCCTAAATGGCTTCATTCAAATAAAAAATATCCAACGCATATATAAATTAAACAATAGTTTATTTAAATTTAAGCATAAAAAAATCCAAAAATATATTTATTTAAATAAATAGTGATGTTATAAAGTTACAGTAGGTATCTGCTAGTGACGTCCCTCGTCCGTAAACACCGGCAATCGGCAGTTATTGACAGCACTACAAAAATATTATTCGTTATTCCATGCGGATACTCGCGTTGTAAGCGGCAGATCTGACAGCGTTTAAAAAAAATGTTATTACTAGATATAAAAATACACATATTATTTAACACGAATATTTTGTACTTATCGGGCTTTTCTAACTCAGATAAATATTGCTTATTTGTTTTTTCAACTCACAATTTTTCCATATGGTAGAGTAAACAGAGGGAACCTTCTGTTAAAACACTCCGTCCTCTACTTTTAGATGGAACGTGGGGCTTGGCCACAGAGGGTTCCGTATTTCAGGATAGTAATTTAACTGGGAGTGTAAAATTTGATAGACATAATTTTGTGGGTTTTGATGAAAAGGTCTACAATTATAAGTTTGTAATAGTTTTTATTTGTAATATAAAAATATTTTTTTCTTTTCGAATTTTTTTTCCTTTATCTATATTGTAAGTTCTCATCAAATTTTATAACATCCACGGACATATTTCCTTTTGAGGTACGGAACCTTAAGAAGTAGTTAAAATATATTTTTTTACATTTTAAAATTCTCTTTCATTTGAAGGAAATAATAATAAAGAATTAAACGAAGCAGAGCTCGAAGCCGCGCTTCTCGGTATCCGTTTTGAGACATAGTATGGTTAGGCGTCGGAACTCAACGTAGTGATTTATCTTGTTACCAGGGCGAGGAAATATTTTTTTCCCCCGCGTGAGCATCGAACCCACAACCGCCACGATGCCTTCGTAATATAAAAAAATAAGAACGCTAGTAACAAAGCACTATCAATATCTTCGCATATAAAATTTTAATAACCAAATCCTATTCCTCTCTCCAGACAAAAGCGAAGCTCTAAAAGAATTCAAACAAAAAACCCTAAAGTTCCGAAGCCTTTCATAATACAAAACCAATATCCCAAAAAGAATAACTCATTCGCGGCCAAAGACAAAGGGTGAAAAGATAAGTTTAATAAAGTTGTAGTTACCTAGTAAACTAAGATTCTCGACTCGCGCCAAGTTTCGACTGTCTGTCTAAAATTACACCCATTTATAGTCAACGCCGTGTGAAATTGGATTGCCGCACTTAAATTGAAATTTCGAACTCAGATAATATTCATTTTAATCTATCGTTTATGTTGTTTTGGAAGTTTTGTCTGTGATGCCGCACCAAACCGCGTTAAGTTCAAAGGTGTATTCTGAGATTACATATATTTGCATATTATATTTACTGAAGAATCCATTGTGGCGTAGTGGAACAATGTGTGATTGTAAATGCAATAGTAACAGGTCCAAATCCCACTTGGGGAAGTTAATAATTGTCATTTCCACATTATGGATAAACAAGGTGAATATTTGACTGCCAACACGCCATACGCAACGACTCGAATTTAAGCAGAAAGTAAAAAATAGAAAGTTCGTGATTTTTTTTATTTTATCCTAAGACAGTTTTAAGACCAAGGCAGTAAACCGAACGAATTGCTCTCCTCTGCAGGACAAATCATTTATTCATTGAATATTATCACTAGTGATAAAAAGAAATAGGTTTCTGGAGATGTGTAATTTTATAGCTATGCACCTGCAGAAAGCATTCTATAAAATATATTTCTTTTTTTTATTTCGTCATTATGGGTTCTCCTTTTTAGGGTACCTATCGTACCTCAATCAGCCTAAAATTAATATAAAATTTCCACGTCCATAATACCTTAAAGCCCAGAAAAAAATAGGGTTCTAACTCAACGCTATCAAAAAATACGAGCATTTACGCATCGTCGTTGCGGTATTTTGTATGAAAATTGCCTCTTCTCAATTAAAATCTGGAAACTTCCCGTGGACCTACAATTAAAAAAATAAGAAGTGAAAACTACAAGTAAAGGAAAATTCTGAAAAAGCTAGAAAAACGTAAACAATTATTATAATAACCATAAAATTTTTAAAAATGTTCATAAACTTTTCACAGCTTTGCAGGAATATATGAAGCGTATATCGGATATTGGGCAGCGATCTACGTGCCGTTTGGACGCAACGTGTCTAGTATATTTAAATTTTATCATAGAAATTTATATCGACCGTGTGTTGCAAGCACCGTAGCAATATATTTGAATATAGTGCAATATATCAAAATATTTATGAGTTCTCGTTCCAGTCAAATGAGCCGCGGCGTTGAGTTCCGCTACTTAAACTCAGCACACTTAGTTTTTCCAGTTTCCATTAAAATTCGACATTTTTCAATTTGTCTTCTCAAAGCGGAGAAATAATAGTTAAATGATAACCGCGATTCAGGATTCGACCTGTGCCCCACGATAGCTTAAACATCACTTTCTCTTAAAGAACGAAACACTCAAGCCAGTTGTTGCACAGGAGCACTATCGTGTGACTGTAAAAGCTACAGGCATGAGTTCGATTCCAAGTTGAGGAAATTAAATATTTAATTATTTTCATTACTTTGTTCTGGTGTCGAGGTAAAACGCGGCTCTGCCACTTATCACGCAATGCCTTCACAATTCTCTGCATCACGACGGCCATTTTCTTTCAAAAACATTTTACATTTTTAATGTGAAGCAGTAGTTCTTGAGATGATCGCGATCAACCAAACAAACTCTTCGGCTCAAAATTAATAAACACTCCACAGTCCATTCCTACGGTAACCATACAAAAACCACAGTGTCGCGTAAAACCGTAGCAGAATATTCAATTAAACCCGACCATTTCATCGTTCACAATATTTTTAACAAACTGTATGTACTACATTTCAGCGGGTGTTTCGTTTAGAGTGAACAAAAACGTCGGTCGGTGATTTCAAAATATGCGGTAGGGGCGAATAGAATAGCTTGAAATTGGAATAAAAGTGTTATTATTTATATATCTATATATAATACTAGCCGAAATGGGAGGCTTCGCCCGCTCGAACTATATGAATATTTATTAATTATTTTCAGTTTAGGGGGTTAATTCTCATAAACTATGAAACACGTGTTCAGTCAAATATTTTTAAGGGCCGAATTTCAAATTTTACGAAAATCGGTACCGATTTTAAGATTCTTCCATGGAAACTTTCAACCCCTACTTACAACTACAACCCCTATTACCATCGGTTACGGCTGTGCGTGCGTCTTACCTCAGTCACTGGGAACATGTTCTTTTATATATATAGATAGATACAGGAGAATCGAATCCACAACCAAAAACAAAAACACTACAAATTTGTCATATATTACAAATACATATATAACATCTGAATCCGTTTACACATACATATCAACTGATCTCATCTTAGAAAACTTTCATTCCCCCAATAAAACCACAACGTCGTACTCTATGCGATGTGGACAGACGATATGTATTTTATTACAAGATTGCAACTCACTTTTATATATTTCCACTGTTGAGATGACTCTGAGATGGCTATAGGGATGCTGGGATGGGCTTTATGGCTGTGTGATCTTTTCGATTTTAAAATTATTAGTGTATACAGGGTGGAATTGAACGCACCACTTTAAATGAAACCACAGTTTTAACTACTCTATAAAAGCCTAATATAATTCAGAAAAAAAATAATTCCCAAAAATGAAGAAGTTATTTTTTCAAACAAAATAAATAATAAAATTATCGTTTTAAAATAAAACGCCATTTGTAAAGTATAACATAGGCACGCACACACTTACCTGTCAAAGCGGCAACGTCGCAAACGCTTCATTCAAGAAATCGAGTCGCAGCAACTAGCGTAAGTATGTAGGCAACGGCGGCGAGCTGATGTTAAATTAACGCAACACTTAGGAATACACTTTACACACACTTTTATTGAATTATTTCTATTAGGTTTTTAATTTTACTTTTGTTGCACTACAAACACATTTTTTATTTTCCCTTTTTAAACTAACACTCATTTTTAACATGTTTACAAAATTATTACAATAATAGCATTTTTTCTCACTTTTTTTAACAATAAATATTACATTTTCTGTTCACATTGCATTCAGCTCGACAATGACCCATATTATTACACTTGAAACATTTAATATTTCTTTTAATTGTAGCATTTCTTTTTACAATTAATGCAGATGATGATGATGACACAATTTCCCTTCGTAGTAGTATTATGGTTTGGAACTTCCAAGCATTCCAATTTTTTACTCCTTCCAGTTTTATTACTGTGCTGTTTCCCTTACTCGTGATTGTTTTTTTTGCTTGTTTTTCTTTTTTATTCCTTCCCGGCAACTTAACCTCCAAATTTCAATACCAACGTCGAAGCGTCGCGTGAAGTAACGCTGTTTTAAACTCGCCAGTATTTCTAATTTTCTACGATTGATGCAATCTTCTTTATTATTGTTACGACGTGGTTTGGGCCCATAACCCATTGTATTTATATGGTTTAGTAAATAGCATTCAGCTATAGTCCGACCCAACTAGTGTTGCCGATCGATAGTCGACTATCGATCGGCTATCGATATTCTATCGATAGTTGTTCGATAGTAGGACTATCGATATTTTAATTGATAGTATCGATATTTTGATAGTGTCGACACTATCGATAGTTCAAAAGAGTACAATACTATCTACCAGTCAGAAAGATATCGATACTATCGATAGTATTGCACTTCGCCGATAGTATTGTTTTCTTTTAAACTATCGATAGTTTCGATACTATCGAAAATATCGATACTATCGATTGTCCTATCGATCGCATAGCCTTTTTTAGATTAAAACTATCGATTGCGAAACAATCGATAGTTTGGCAACGCTAGACCCAACTACTATTGCGTAGAATGTACGCGCTGAACCGATTCTATGGGAATCCCCGGTAATCGGTGCGGCGTGAGCGGTGAATCGGTCTTTGTGCAGATAACAAAATTTATTTTTAATATTGATTGATTGTTTAATATAACACTATAATTCATAATAAATGTAGATTATACTTTTTACGCATGATTTGATATTAAAATAATTAATAAAATTATCAATACTATTTACAAATAATTACTAAATATTAATTTATTTCGTATTGAGTTTTCGTAGGTTCTCGTGTAACATTATAAAACTCGTTTAATATTTAATTTTTATACGATTTTCTATCAAAATAATTAAACAAATATAAATAATAATGAAAATATTAATAAAAAATTTAAAAGTATGTTCGAGAAGTATTTTAGTTAGTGGCAACTATTACAATGTTTTTAATTATCTGTGTAAGAACAGAACTTAGCCGCGGAATGGCCGCGGAACGGCTAAGTTCTGTTGTATTTACATGATATTGTTTGACTTTAGACGTTGAATAATTATTAAGTGTTTTAAATTATTTGGATGTTGTTTAATATTAATTTTATCATTAATCGGATTCCTAAAATCGTTATGAATGTTTCGTGATCTTGATGATGTGATTACTGAGTATTTTTCTCAAATGTGAAACTATTGTGTGTCAGTATTTGAGTGTACTATCAAAACATACATTCTTTTAAGACATTTCAAACAAATATTGAGTTTTTAATATTACTTATGATGTAAATATTAGTGGTAGTAAAAGGAGAATGCGACAACGACGATGTAAAACTAATGTTAAATGTAAGTACGTATCTATTGTAGTTCAATATCATTTTGTGTGTTAAAACTTTTGAATATAATTTTGTGGGTGGTTCAATAACCATGAGTTATTTCTAAATAATTTCGTAATAAAGCAGATATAATAAATTGCCTTAAAGTAGGATTTTATTAAACAATTTTAATAAGAGCTTTGAACATTGTTTAGATTTATTATTATAAATAGGTAATTGAGTGAAAAAGAACGCGAGATATCGTTCTTTCTCGTTCGGTTATGTTTTGACGAATGAAAAGTAGAAGTTTGGCAACGCTTAGTAGTATTTTTGTAGTAGTATGTGTATGTGTGCGTGACACGAAATACAGGTATGGAGAAAAATCGTGAAATGAAAAAAAAATCCTACGTCCAAATTGTTGAGGCATCTTGATTAATTTCTTTAGCTCCGGGTTTGAAATATTTTACCCTATATGCAGTTTCAATTAAAGAAGCGCGGCCTCTTCCACCCTGTATATATCTACGTATTAATATGGTACGGTAAAAAATGCCATATACATATAAGACGTAGTGGCGCAATGGTGCCGTTGGTTTGATGGTTCTGTGTTCGATTCATATTCGGGGGAATTAATTATTTTGTTGTGAGAACATGTAAAACATCATTCCATCGAGGGGAATCGAGCTAACAATATTTTTTTTTTACAGTTATGTTGGCCTTCTATTATTCATTTAAGCTTCACGTTGTATCTTACACATAGCAGGGTTGCCAAGGTACTTGGGAACCCAGTGCTGAGGTAATCCGTTTCCGATAAAGATACTCCTTTTACCATTTTCCGCTGAATTCTGGAGCATTGTGTTGCGTGGCAGAATTCAACGCCGGGCTTTGTCTTGTTACCAGAGCAAGGAAGGGAAATTCCCTATATCTACCCTAATTAGTGTTGCCGATCGATAGTCGACTATCGATAGGCTATCGATATTCTATCGATAGCTGCCCGATAGTAGGACTATCGATATTTTAATCGATAGTATCGATATTTTCGATAGTATCGAAACTATCGATAGTTCAACTAGTACAATACCTTCGGACAAATGCAATACTATCGATAGTATCGTATCTCCCAGTCAGAAAGATATCGATACTATTGAATTTCTTGGAAACGATAGTATCGATACTATCGATTATTGTGAACTATCGATGGCATGCTAAGCTGCGATAGTATCTTTCTTTTCACCAAAATATGAAAAAACAAAAGAAATGTAACAAAAATGTTTTTTGTTCCTTTCATTTCATCTTGTAGCTATGCTTAAGAATCATATTCAATACTATCGCGAATTAGCATACTATCGATACTATCGATCGCATAGGCTTTTTTAGATTAAAAAATAAAACTATCGATTGCGCAACAATCGATAGTTTGGCAACGCTAATACAGGGCGATGATTGTTTCTTATATAATATCTGTCACTGAACTTACCTTTCGGCAAATTAAGTGATTCAAAAATCTCTAATGAAAGTTTCATTAAAATCTTATGTCCAGTAAGAAATTAGTGGAAAATTTTAATTTTCATGGTTACTTATGCTTTCACGGACAACCAAACCATAGCGCGATGTAGAGAACAGCTAACGCCATCTATGTTACCCCATAGAAGTCTAGAATCCCATGCTTATTATCGTTTGATGAGACTACATACATTTTATTGTAATATTCTCACATTGTATTTATTTTGTATGGACATTCTTATAAGAAAAGATGAAAAAATATTTTCTAATAAGAATTTGTCAAAAAATTAAAATTTATAAAAAATTATAAAAAGTCTACTCGTAAATGATTTTAGAGAATTTGGGCTGCGCGGGCTTCAAAGTGTGATTTTCTACTTGATAAGCACTATTTGTAAGCCTTTGTGGCTTTATTTTGTAAATATTTTATAACTGGGAACGTTCCCAGGTTCCCTCTGCTTACCCGCTACGTGCAGGATACAGCGTGAAGTCAAAAAAAATAAGAATGTGAGTCAAGACACCGTAGAAGCCTATTTAATGACGTTAACGTTTAGTCAATTGGAAAAAATACTACAAAGTAACAAAAAATAATAATAAAAAGTATAACCAAAATAAAATATCCTTATAAAAATTAGAAAAATGATTTTAATAGACGGCCAAGAACAATAAAGGAAAACGTTGAAATACCTAAGATGTAATTTCAAGACAAGAATTTGTTATTTTAAGTCAAATTATAAAAAGTACCCTACGGTTGAATATTATAATTAAGTCGTTGTGTTTTTGTTATTATAACAGAAACATTTTGTAATATGAACGTTGTCATAATAGTGCAGTCGAAAAAACTTTAGTGGAAGCGGCAGTTTCAAGTTTAAAATCCACTATTGGAAATATTTCGATTTTTTATTTACATTTACAATTATATTAAATTCAGTTGTGTGCAGCTTGAAGTCCCATTAAGGGGGTTAAGTATAAAAAAAAGTAACCTTTTAGTTTACATTTTCTATTTCTATTTCGTTTTTACCCATCATAACATAGATTGTATTCATTTAATTTAAAAAATGCAGTGTTAGAATTTGCCTTATAATGGAGATGCCATTTAAATACTATAAAAGTATGGAAACGGGAGATACCTTAAATTCAATACTTTCAAGGCAATAAGCGTTAAATATAATAATTCCAAACCATTCATGACGTAAGGGCACAAACGTGCTACTTTATAGTGGGTTTAATTACCATTCGAGAAAATATTTAATATTTCAAAGTCCACGCTCTGATAACAAGGTAAAGCGCGGCGTTGAGTTTCGCTACTCAACCCTTAATGTAATTCAAGAATTAGGCAGAAAATGGGGAACGAAAGTGTGTTGATAGGAACAGTGTATCTTAATACTATGTTACCAGGACACCTCTGTGTACGCTTCTATGTGTTACAATATTAAAACGACAAGTGTTATTTTACATATACTTAAAAACAAAAAGAAATAAGAAATAAACATGATATTTTTCCAAGTAAACTTCTATATATATAAAATCGAAAGGTCACACACTCATCACGAAATCTCAGAAACTACATGTGCTAGGAATCTGAAATTTTGCACAGGAGTTATTTATAGGGCGTAGGTGCTCGCTAAGACGGGAATTTGCAATATTCGACTTCTAAGGGGTTGTTTTTGGAGTTGAAAGTTTGTATGAAACTTCGTTACTACAAATGATAGGAGCCTCAAATTTTTCATGGACCTCACTTATAGGACGTAGGTACTCATGGAGACAGAAATTAATAATAACGTAGTTCACGCAGGCGAAGCCGCGGGCGGGCAGCTAGTTTGCGTATAAAAACGAAAAGAAATAAGAAATAAACATGATATTTTTCCAAGTAAACTTCATAAAAATAAGATTTCCGTACGTTTCCACGAAGCTCTGGAACAAGCAAGGATTATAAGAGGCAACAAAGCGGTGACAAGGACAATTTATGGTCTGCGGTCGCCGTCGCCGGCACTGAATTAACATTAAAATAACTTACAAATTGTACACCGACCACTGTAGTGACTCCATTCTTTATATTAATAGACGTTTTTTTATTTTTTACGCTTATGCTGCACGTTCCCGCTGTCCCGAATATATCGGGATAGGCAAAGGGAGCCTAGTGTTAAGACACTTCGTTTCTCACGCACCGCAAATTTTAGAGATATTTGGTGTTGAGTGGCGGAACGTTACTTCGCGTTTTGTTTTCTTACGAGAAAATGAAAGTAATTCATTCCTCCTACGCGGGAATCGAGTCTATTTAGGGAATTATTTTTTTAATTTTCGTGTTTTGGTAGGACAGAGAGCGGCATTGAGACAGCTGTAAATTTTCTGTTTTTTTTTTTTTTTATAAATTCTCACTTTGTAGTAAATTTCACAACTGTAGGTCCACGGAAAGTACTTATGCAGACACGACGATGTACAAATGATTGCGTTCATTTGAGAAGCTTGATTCTCTTCTGTGCTTCAAGGCATCGTGAACCGGAATATTTGATATTAATTTCGTGTCATTGCATATTATGTGGTGGAACTTAATGTTCCTGTGTTCTTTGTGCCAAAACGGTGAAATCAAAATTAATTTCCTTCGAGTGGGGATTGAACCTATAACCGTCGCGATTACGCTAGACCAGTGTCTGTTCCCGGTATTATTATTCAGTAATAATGTTAATTTTTTCATTAAGATTTAAGAGTGAAGTGTTGTCACCCGACACCATCCCGCGGCAAGTTAAAATGTGCTTGTTCTAAAAACACGGTGAAAGCCTGCCAAATGTACGCAATTTAAACAAAACAACATACGGGAGTAAATTATGGGCGTGGACGTTTCTATGTTATGGCTTCTACCGTTTAACATAATAGATTTTTTAGCTACACGCTGTATCCTGCACAAGGCAATTTAGGCAGAGGGAACCTAGGGAACTTAGAGTTGAGTCACTCCGTTCCCGACTATCGAGATATTGTTCAGTTTCTTTTTATTTACTAGAATGTATAAAAGACAATAATTGAAATATAATAATTACCTCGAGTGGACATTAACCCCAAAGCCGTTCCATGACCAGATAGTATTGCATCTTGATAGTATAGTTTCTTTTTAAGGAAAAGGAAATAATTCTATTCTACCACGTACAGGATTTGTTATTTACACGTCACATTATTTTCTAATTACCCACTTTTTCTCAGAGATACACTTTATTGGACTATACCATAATATAAAAATATTTCTATTGGACAATGTATTAATGAATTCACCTGAAATATAAAAATACATCTGAAGTGTAATGTTTAGTGAAATTAGAAAACAAATCAAAATAAATCATTTTTGTTTAGTAGTAAAACCTAATTGTAACGAATGAAAATCGAATCCACTACCATCAATATAAAACAACTCCTTCATAACAACGAAACCACAGCGTTTTTTCTACTGCCATCGCCAGTTCCATTACAAATAAAAAATAGCGTCTTCAATACTATGAGCATCCGTATATTTGAGTAGAATACCGCGTCGGATCCTATGGGGCGTGGTGATTTACACATTGGAAGGTTCGATGTAAGATAATTCTCTCATTTGTCACATTCTACGTCCTGAATGGGTTAATTTGTATATACATTGGCATATTTAAACTATTTTATTGCATTGTTTATGGCTTTAATAGAATGCTAGTAATTTTATGCTAAAAAAATATTATAATAATATTATACTCGTTTGCTTGAGCTCGGCGCAGCGGTACAAAGTCTGTAAATGCGACGGTTGTGAGTTCGAATATTTCCTCGTTTAGGTAAAAATGGGGCGTTGAATTCCAACACTAAGCTACTTTTAAACATTTTTTTTTCTCCTGAGCTAAAGTAATGTTTAATTAATACTGTTAGGTATACACTCTACGCCGATATACGAGCCTACGTACCTCCGTACCTTCGAACCTACCTATGATTATTAAATTATTTCCAAGTACATATTATAAAAATAAAAAAAAGACACTTAAAAATAATAGCGCTTATATTTATTTATTAATAACAGTTAGAAGTAAAATAAAACTGTTAAATGAAGTAGCTTAAAATTCATTTTATTAATATTTTATATGAATTACTTAGGTATACATTATAAAAAAAAAATAACGATTAATAATCAAAATCATCAAAATAAAACATACAAAATCATATAAAAAATTTAAAAATTATATGTATAAGACAAAAGTGTAGAAACTTATATTCTAGGCTCTAATCGAACCCACGTCCCACCCTTTACTTTGATGTTGAACTCGTGTGGTTTCAACACAATAGGTTCTACGGTCTTCTCACATTTTACTATCTTGAAGTTAAGTACGAGATTGTATAAAAGGACTTTCAGTTCCATCATGGCGAATCTCGATCCTGTATAAGAGTTATTGTTATATTATAGCCTAATTATGGAAATTATTAACAGAAATTGTTATCTATGTGCTATTCTTATTTAAAAGCTATATTATTGTTATTTTTTTAACAAATCTGGAATAGTGGATCCATCCTCATAAAGTTTCATATTTATAACATTAGTAAGATTTTAATTTCTCTGCTCTGGTAGAGCAGGCATTGATTTCACTCAACTCACTAAGACTATATTCCGTTTAAGCAGTTTCAGGGCTTTTAAGACATAATAGGTTGACCAGAGATTCTAGTGTCAGGACATTCAGTTCTTACTCTTTCTCTTTCCCGAAACATTCAGGACATTTCCCGAAATTTAGGTGCAACACACAAAGTTGTGAGTGGCAGAGCTCAACGCCGTACTATGCCTTCTAGAGCGAGGAAATGTAAGCAATTAAATAAAATAATTTCCCGAACAATACAACCATCGGGCTTAGAATCAAATAGTCTTTTAAATAGAAAATATTATGTATCATATTGTATATATAATATTATACCTAATATAATATTCGATATTAACTTACCAATACAAATCCTAGGTCCCATCCCAAAAGGCATGAACGTGAAAGGTTTTATATTATGTTTGTTCTCATCGGAGAATCGTTCAGGGTCGAATTTCTCTGGATCTGGGTGATATAGGGGGTCCATGTGGATGGAATTTACCATGTTGTATACTACATCTCCTGGGTTTAGCTGTATAAATAAACATAATAATTATAATCAGGAATCATCAGCGGTAGTTTAATATAATAATTATGTCTACTGACAGACGAATGTTACCTCAGTCTACTCTGATCACGGGCTGCGAACGTGGGGTTTCCAAAAAGTATAGATATACGTCATTAGTCCGATTAAGTAATATCATTTAAGATGTGCAATTTTTCATTTTATTTCATTTAATAATCGCAAATATCAAAGACTTTATTAATTACTAGCGGACGCGCGCAGCTTCGCTTACGTATTTAGGGGTGGATTCTAATAAATCATGAAACATGTGTTCAATGAAATATTTTTAAGAGTCTAAATTTCGAATTTTATAAAAATCGGTGGCGTTTTAAAGATTTTTCCAAAAAAACTTTAACCCCTTATTTGAACCCTTAGGGGGTGAATTCTAGAAAACCATGAAACACATGTTCAATTAAATATTTTTAAGAGTCTAAATTTCAAATTTTATAAAAATCGGTGGCGATTTAAAGATTTTTCCATACAAACTTTCAACCCCGTATTTGCACCCTTAGCGGAAGAATTCTAGAAAACCATGAAACACGTGTTCAATTAAATATTTTTAAGAGTCTGAATTTCAAATTTTATAAGAATCGGTGCCGATTAAAATTTTTTTCCATACAAACTTTCAACCCCTATTTCACCCCTTTCGGTTTAAAATTTTTCAAAATCCCTTCTTAGTGGATGTCCAGATTACAAAAGTAAACATCTGTCCAAATTTCACGTTTCTACGCACAGCGGTTACGGCTTGCGTGCGTCTTACCTCAGTCAGTGAGGACAAGTCCTTTTATATATATAGAAGAAGATAATCACTTTATATAAACAAACAGTCGTACGACTGTAACACGCAATGCCTCCAGAATTCGGCGGAAAGTTGGGAACGGAAGAGTCTAAATGGGGACGGAGTGTGCTTAACCCTAGGTTACCAGGTTACCTTTGCCATATAGTAGAGAGACAAAGCCTGACAGTAAATAAGATGATTGTAGATCCGATTGTCAGCAGGAATTAATTTTATTATAATTTCTCAGTTTTGGTTAGAAAAAAGCAGCGTTAAATCGTGCCCAGTTGTCCGTGCATAGAAATATTACTTACTAAAAGTTTACAATGGAAAAAAATATTTGAAGCTAAAGTCTAGGTCCTGCCAAAAAATATATCTGGAGACGCCCATATCCTGTTAGCCCCCCTTCAATACCCTGTTAGCATAATGTAATATGTTTTATATGAGTAATAAGTTACTAAAGCGCGGCGATGAGTTCCTCCACTCAACACGCAATGCCTACATGTATTCGGCGGAGCTCAACTTCACCAGGAAATGAGAATAACTAACCTAACCCTCGTTTGGGATTCAAACTCACAACTGTCGCTTTCCAGACAGAGACTGTACACATATGTGTATGTACATATTGTACAGAAATAAATAAGATATTGAGTATTTTCGAGATATACTCGAGATATTGACTCTCAACAGGATATGTAAGTATTTGTATTGATTGCGTACTTCTACATAATTAAGTCGTTTTAAAGAGCATTGCAAAAATATACTGCGTGGTAATTATGTTGATATTAATTAAAATATCCAGGACTTGATATGATATCTTACATGAATAGCTATAGTTTTATAATTGAAAAAAAAAAAAAAAATTAAATTGCAATTGTACATATTTTTTTTAGCATTATATAATCATTGAGGAGACATCATGTCTAGTGGCGGAACTTAACGCCGCGCTATAAATACTATATAGTGAAATCAAAAAAATCACCGAGTAGAATTCCGTGTACCTGTGTACATTATTACACATGTACATGCACACATATGCTTTAACAAACCACCCGCTGAATGTTAAGGGAGAAGCTGACCAAAATACAATAGTAAAAACTGCATTTAAATTGGTTAAGTCAACAAACAGACAAAAACCTTATAAAATCACTGTTTAGATATTATTGGAAGAACTCACTTTTACAGGTTTAGCGCCTTCCCTCGGCGGAGGGAGTTCATATTCTTTATTACATACTCTATCCATTATAATGGCACCAGCCCATTTTCTGGAAGTTTCTGAAAAAAAAAAGATTAAGAAAAACTGCAAAATAACAACACCTTAACTAAAGAGAACCTAGAGTTAAGATATCCGTTTGCCACTTACCGCCGCGTTTTGGAGATAATGCGTGTTAAACGGCGGAATTTAACGACGCATTTTGTCTATCAGAGCGGAGAAATGGAAATAATCTACTCTCCCGAATGAGGATAGCACCCACAACCGTTACGCTTGCACCCCCGAGAATTTCAAATATAAATAAATATACACACTAGGTTCCTTTTGCCAACCTGTTATGTCAAATTTCTGTTATGTGTAACAGTCTGTGGGAAGCAGATTTTTTTATTTCCTCTTTTTGGTGGTATAAAGCTAGCCAGTATCATATCTAAGGCATAACAACTTATATTCCACTATTAAAATGCAATATAAAAAAACAACATACATACCATTCAAAACACATTCCAAATATTTCAGCACGTTCAAATTGTCATACGTCAGCTCGCCGTGTTGCTCCTTAAAGCTTATTACCTCCTGGTACAAGTTCTCCTGAATTTCTGGGTGTAGGGCGAGCTCGTGCACACACATTACGACAGCGTTCGCTGACGTCTCGTAACCAGCGAAGAAGAAAACAAAGACCTGGGAAGCCAATTCGTTTTGTGTCCATTCTGAAATGTATAGATTTTTGTAGTTTATTGTTAATGGAGAAAATTTAGTGATTTCCGAATGAATGTGAATCACTCCGTTTTATTATGTTAAAACGGCGTGCCTGTTCAACTGTTCGTCTTCTTAGACATTGTATATAGTAGGGTAGGCAGAGAGAAATTATTCCGCTGCTCCTTTAAGCCGAATTTCTTGCTGATCAACGGAACCCGACGCCGTGTTTTATATTGGTATTTTAATATAGCGAATACCATAATATAGTTATATTAATTAGCAAATATGTCATGCTGAGAATACCCAATACCCATACATGTAGTGGGTATATCGAGAGAGAATAAGTAGAGAAGTAGGAGGAAACCTCGTTTGACCTTCAAGAAAACAACATCGATGACATAAGCGTACGGAAAAAGCATGAGGAAGATTTCTGTATTCCCTTCTTTCCTCTGGAAGGAAAAAGGTTGATGCAAGAAAACACCCCGTACAGAGATCGAATTCACAACTATTCGGTAAACGAGTACATTTATATATTATTCCACTGTACCCGGAGAGTTAATTTCAATATTTAATACATTTAACTAATATTTCATACATCGATGATAATTACAGCAATATTTGATATGAAAACGGTAGGTTTGATGAATTTAGATTGAAATTGGTTTTACTAGAACATAATACATACATAATATGTATACACTTAATTACGGTTGGGCAATTGAGTACTAAATAACATTTTAAATGATGTTAATAGTAGTTTAGCGTTTAAAATGTGATTTAACCGGGTTTAATGTGAACTGATATCCCAAAGACATTTAAAAATATTATTTAATTAATAATGCTTTGGTTCGTGATGTCATATATATAGAATATATTATGCCATTCGAAGGTATCACTTTAATAAGATATTTGCAACTGGGAATTGATAATATTTAAGTTCGGGGTGTTACGTCATTATACTCTGTTCAATGTCTAGAAATTTGCGGGAAAGTGAGGCACAGAGTGTCTTATATAGTAAAGTCACCAGAAAAAACATAGTGTCTTCATTGTCGATCTTGCTATATGTATACGTGTCGAGGTCGGCGTCAGCAAAAAAATGTGAAAAAAACAAATGCTTAAAAAAAATGACTTACCACGTTGTACTGCTTTTGGTTTAAACGTATCTCCTTTAAGAGTGAAGTTTTCGTTTCCTTCGTTTTCAGCCTTCAATGATCCTAAAATATAAAATAATTTGTAATAAAAGAAATTATATGGTCATAGGCAATGGTTGCGCAGCTGCGCAGTGGTCAACCTTAAACGCGTTGGTAATAAGTTCAAAATATTTAGTGTTAGTGATACTCTAAAAATTTATTTCTTTTCTCCAGAACTTAGCAGTACAATAACTATTATATTATAATCAAACCATGATACAGCCAACTTAACTCGGATTTGATACACGTATATCGTACTCAGCCTTTTTTCCCGACTGCTAAGGAGGGGTTATATTTTTCGCACGTATCTTGTATGTATGTAATATTCTTTATTACATCATATCTCCAGAACCGCTGAACGGATATACATATTTGAGGTATCGTTAGATTCGTTTGAGCAACCCAAGTGTTCTTAGATAGGTGACGTTAAAAAATAATAATCATGGAGGCTGTGGGACGGAATTGGACTAAGTGAAAAAAAAAATAGGTTTCGAATACCATAATATGGGTCCCAAATTAAAGAACTCAACACGAGGATTCCAAAAAGGTATATCATGATTATCATTACCATAATGAATTTTAACAAAAAAGTGAAAAATAAAAAAAAATATTTAGGAAACAAAAACCCCGACTGCATAAAACTAAAAATAAAATAAACAAACCGTTTATTAGGATTAACATTAGGATTAACAGACCTATAAGTAATTCTTCAATCAAGAAAATCTTTACCAGGAACCGCGCATAATTTCAAAAGATACCTTTAGAAGCCTCCATAAGCAATTGGATCATGTCTGGTCTTTCTATATTGTTCTTCTTTCGGTGCTCCATTGTACAGTGCACCAAGTCTCTGAAGAATTGCGTTGTTCTTTGAGGAAACAAAGATATACCTAATTTCTGTAAAATTTTTAATGCATTAAAATACTTTATCAGAATATAAAAAGATTATTAGATCACAAATTAGTTTAAGGCCATCGTGATGACGTGACATAGCGGCAGCAAATACGGTAGTTGCAGGTTCGATTTCAACTAGAGGAAAATTATTATTTTTTATTACCTCTGGTAAAGCTACACTTTTACCTATCTGATAAAGCGTGAAGCAGGTAAAAATATATATCAGCGTCACACAGTATCCCGCTTATAGCAGGGTAAGCAGAGGGAACCTAGTATTTTATACTCCGTTCTCTATTTATCGCCAATTCGAGTCATCGCATGTTGAGTGACGGAACTCAACACCTTTGGCTTGGTGCCAGACGATAGAAAATATATTCAGCTCTTCGATTCCCCGAGTGGGGATCGAACCCACAACGGTCGCGTTACAAACACAATTTTGAGCCCTAGCATAACGACGGCCACTAAAAAAAATATATACAAACCTTGCTAAAATTAGGGAAGAGAGCCGTAAAAAAGAAATAGAAACGTTGTAAAATGCTCAAATTAAATAAATTCAGGCCAGTTTTGTAGAATTCATTGTCTTTGTCTTTTAAGGAATCTATTTGGACACCGAAGGCCGCTGAAGCGATGACGTCATTGGTGTAACGACGTACGACGTCTTCGACATCGACATCTTCGTTTGAGTGTTCTGTGGTTAGAAAAAAAAAGTTAAGTGCGAGTCGGCGTTTCCAATGAGGATTCTTATAGAAGTAAATATTTGAAAATAATTTTAACTTGATATCGATCTCGAAATAAATGGTCTTGACAGACGGACAAATTGACAACAAAGTAATCTTATAAGGTTCGGTTTTTATCTTTTGACGTATGGAACTCTAAAAAACAAAATAAATCTATATCTAGAAAACAACAATAAATAAATTTGGAAACCATAACTATTGCGTATATTTAAAGAATTAAAACCGTGTCAATATGGCGCCTACAAGAACTTTGACATAGAAAATGTAATCAGAAAATTCGTTAATTCAAATTTCCCATTATTATAATTGCTTAGAAACCAAACAGGGGCCAAAATCATACGTCGAGTTAGCATTAAACGTAGATAGCGTTCGCACAAAGTTAAATTAGATTTAAATGTCATTAAAAGTTTCATAGCGTTTAATTCAAATTATAGCAAGTAAATGTGTACAAGTTGATTAATTCCGCAATTGCTTTCTTTGTTTGTAATTTTCATATTTGGGTTTCAGCTTCGGGTTAGTTGAAGCTTAATTTGTTTCCTTAATTTAAATACTGACTTCGAAGATTTGCTATTAGCAATGGTTGTGAGTTGTTTCATGCCACACATGCCACAGGCAGTGTAGGCAGAGGGAACCTGAGAACCTCGTGTTAAGCCACTCCGTTTCCATTAACACATTTCCGTCCCCCACTTTCCGCCAAATTTTAAGGCTTTGCGTGTAAGTGGCGGGACTCAACGCCGCGGGTTGTCTCGTTACCGTTATAGAGAGAAAATGAAAATATTAAGTAGGTATGTCATTTCTGCCATCAGGCCACGACGGTCTAAATCGTATTTAAAGAAATCTTTATCCCGAAAACAGGGACCGGCGTGGTGACCTTAGAATCAAGACATTTCGTTCTCTTTTATGCGACAGACATTGCGTGTTTAGTACCAACAAAAAAATAATAAGACATAAATATAGCTTAGAATTTTTTATACGTCTGTCCCAAGAGTCAGTGTGACATTCAAAACGCTTATATCTAATTGGCCTCTGAATATCGCAATTATTGATACAAGGTCAGCCAAGGAACGTATGAGTATATTGATTACACTTGTTATTCAAATCTTTTGTTTTTTTGTTTTAGTTACGCGTTCTATTTCGCACGAAGTAGGGTTGGCAGAGGGAACCTGGGAACCTAGTGTTAAGATACTCCGTTCCCATTAAGACTTGTACCGTCGCTGTACTCTGGAGATTTCATAGACATTCGGAACCACAACTGTTGCGTATGTCAAAAACGTGTTGCTGCGCCTTGTCTATCTGGGATTTGACCGTAATTATTATAAGAAAAACGGGAACTGAGAACGAAGTGTCATAACACTAGGCTCCCTCTGCCTACCCTACTGTGTACGGGATATAGCGAGAAGCTGAAAAAAAATCACACTTACTAAGTGCGAGTTACGATTAGTATTAACATATGTCTTGTTAATACATACTCTACTTAATTAAATATGAAATTACTAAATATTTCAATAATTAACGATATTAACTAATTACCTTGCAAATATTTAATAATATTGCCACTAATTTCCGTCATGAAAGGCATCATACGTCGCATCTTTGATCCTGTGAAAGCCGGGCTTAGTGTGGTGCGCATGTCGTGCCACTTTTCACCTGTAAAAGGAATCAAATGTTATATAATCTTTATATTTGAGGCCGTTGTGGCGGGTTGGACTGTAACACGACGGTTGTGGGTTCGATCCCCACTCGAGTTCAAATAACTATTACGAGAGAGACGAGAATAGTCTTTATGTGAAGTTTATTGTGCAAAATATTATTGTATTAATTACTAATTGAAAAATAATGATAGGTGATTTACTAATTCTATTTAAAATACGTTATTTTTGAAGTTGCTTGTTCTTCCACAATTATTATGTCCTTCTCACCGACGAAGACCACTAGTTATTAAACACAAACGAAGTATCTTATCCTCATCAAGTCCAAACAAAAAGAACTGTACGGAGTGTCTTAACACTAGGTTGCCAGGTTCCCTATACTTACCTTGCTGTGTTAAGCTAAATATATAATTAATCATAAATAAAATAAAAACAAAAAATATAGATATTTGCTTGTAAATGATAATACTATAATTACATAAACAACATGTACTAAAAATAATACACTGATGTATGAGATATGAGCAAGCGAGTATTTTTTTATCTCAATGTCGATGTTTTTGTTATTAGTAGGTATTTAAATAATATCTATCTATATAGCAGGGTGTGCAGAGGTCACGTAGTGTTAAGACACTCCGTTCGCCACTATTCGCCCAATTTTCGAGGCATAGCGTGTTGAATAATGGAATTCAACGCCGCGCTTCGTCTTCTGACTAAAATAATGTATTTACTTGAGTGGGAATTGAACCCACAACCGTCACGTTTATAATAGTAGTTTAAGTTAGGAAATCTTTACCTTTCAACATAATTAGACTCCCACCAAAAAGTGGTTCGGTTTCTTCAGAAAAGAATTGTTTGTGATCAACGAAATGATCGAAGTCCTTAATAGTGATTGCCTTTATTAATTCAGGGTCCCTTATAATATATATTGGTGTCGTCCCTTCAATGTAACCGACATATCTGTAATTTAAAAAATGTAAAAGGTAATTAATTACTCTAACTTTTAACACTTTTAAACTGTTTTTCCATATTTAAGAAAGAAAAATAGAATAGAAAATAGATTTAGAAAACGTATAAAAATTTGACCGACTGGTTGTACGTTCGATCCTCACTCGAGGAGATGAAATTTTTATTTAAATTTATATTCGAGGCAAAGCGAGGCATTGAGTTTTGCTACTCAACACGCAAGTAAATATTAAATTTTTGAGCTCGTGACATTGAAAAAGATTAATTGTTATTTGTTTGCATAAAAATCTTACAGATATCGAATAGGATATTCGGTCAAAGTTCGAGACGAAGACGACGGGAATGATGATTATTTTCTTTACTATCAATATTTTGACATTTTGTGACTTGTCTACAAATTTATCTTGGTTTATTATGGAATTATTAAATAATAAATGAAATTATACGTTTTTAATATGTACAACCGTTATTGGTGGATTCGATACCAACATGGATATTTTTTTAAATTATATATTTTTTATGTGCTGGCATATAACCTCCTCCTTTTTGTAAAAACTAGTCGATAAAAAAAAAATTTCGCTTAGTTTCGCCCAATTACGTATTTTCGACCGATTCCATGTTGAGTAGCTAAGACCGCGCAAAAATAGTGAAAAAAAATACTTCTGGTCTGTAATTTTATTTCTTTTTATATTAGCAAAACAAAACCATGACTGATTGTAGATGAATTTGTACTAGAATTTAGAATACGACTTGGAAAAATATATATATTACATGTCTTCTTTCTCTATTATGTAGATATTAAGTGCGAACAGAAAATCTCTAGAGAAAAAATTTTTTCCAGTTTCTTGACACCTTTTACTATAATGTTATAAGTGTTTAAAGATATATATGTCTTATATAAATAAATTGGCAGCAGTTCCTAAGCCATGTTAATTAATTAATATTTAAATGTTAACTACTGTAATATTGTTGTAGGTATATATTTTTTTTAAGTATCGGAAAAAATATTTATATTTGATTTTTTTTCTATATTAGAGGAATGTGTAAACAATAAACATTCGAGACAGATATAATACAAATGAACTGATAACCGGTATAAGTAACGAACATATAAATAATATCTTAATTAATGAATAACAACTTTGATAATGTTATTAATTATAAAATTATGTTATATTATAAAATAATAATATAGATAAGAACATAATGATTGTCAAATACATAAACAAATACAGAATTTTTTAATAAGGTTCTTTTGATTATTTTAGGAAAAGCTTGACCATTTTTGACATTTTTTTATGCTGTCACGAGCTTAATCTATATACAAGTAGATATTAAGAATTACCAGTAAAAATTGTTATAAATTATTTATCTTACCGCACATTTTTCTATGCCAAATCCAGCCTTAACCAGATTTATTAAATTTTTCAAGAATTGTACATACCAAAATCAGCACCTAGTTTCGATTAGCCAAGTAAAAATAATATTTAATACAAAACATCCTTTGAGCACTTGAACCCAGAACCATAGAGCTTGGTAACACTACGTATCGCTCATTTGGTGTAAAAATAACTTGTTTTTACTTTTTCAAATATTGCAGGAGACGCTCTCAAAGTTTATAAATAACATTTTCACATCTATTAACATATGTAACTTAAAAAAAATACAATTTCGTCGTTATTGCTTCAAATATGCGATTAAATACATGTAATTTTTTTTTCCAAGAACTTACTTTTCATCTGGGAAAGCTTTATAGACAGCGTCAATATCTTCAATCATATGATTTCTTACGAAAGTACTTTTTAAAATATTGCCAAAAATGGGAACACCGGGTATATATTTCACCCCATTCTCCTCAAAAAAGTTTTTATTTTTTCTATGTAAATACAAAAAGTAAACTATCAAGGCCGTTAAGGCAAATATAACTATTTCAACGATCATTTTGTATGAACACCCGAAATGTACTGATGCTATGACAAAATCATATTCGTACAATCTGTGTTAGTTATCATTGCTGCGTAGTTTGTGGTTTTGATTTATAAGCGTTTAGCGATTTTTTAATTTTTAATTATTTTAAGCAAGTGCTTAAAGCTTTTACCTTCCTACTTTTTTTTCTAAGGTAAAACTATCTATCTGAGCTAATTTTACCTTAGAAATAATGTACATATATGTAAAATTATTATATAATTAATAAAAAGTTCAGAAAAAACTTACTTTTCTTCTGGGAAAGCTTTATAAATTGCGTCAATATCATCTACAAAATGATTTTTGTGGAATGTGCTTTTTACAATATTGCCAAAAATGGGAACACCAGGTATATACTTTACCCCTTTCTCCTTAAAAAAGTCTTGATTTTTTTTATGTAGATACAAAAAGTACACTATTAAAACCGTCAGGCCAAATATAACTATTTCAACGATCATTTTAGAAGAACACCCGCGATGTACTGATCCTATGACAAAGTAATATTACACATATGTACATACATACGTACGATGTGTATTTGTTATCATTCATGCGTAGTTTGCAATAATAATTTAAAAGCGTTTAGCGTGTTATTAACGGCGTCACGGTTTTTGCTATTTATGGCTAATATTTTTTATTAGGATCTAATCACAAATATATAGTTTTCAGATATTTTTCTGAACTGCCTAATTTCCTAATTCTAGGTTAACCACAAGTACCCTATTAATTTTGATTACCTTTATAGTGTCGAAATACGCGTTTTTTGCTATATAAACAGCAATTTTTTTTTAAGTAAATTTAAAAATACATTTTCAGGAAATCATGGGACCGTAGATCTATGTATATGGTTTGAATTTCAACTCAATATCTGCAAGCATTCCTGAGATAAAGGCTCTTGACAGACAGACAGACCAACGGACAATAAAGTGATTTTATACCGGTTTCTTTTTCCCTTAAAGGGTAAGGAACCCTAAAAAATATATAAACATACTTATAGATTCTTTTGGCATCTTGTCGTAGGATCGATTTTTAATCTAAGTAAAACTTGTCACAATCTTGTAACTTAAAAATTCTATTCAATTGATAAATTTATCGCGTCGGCTCAATGCTCTTGAACATCCTTTTATTAGTTAAGAGTTTTGTTTCCCCTCGAGATTTTGTGATTGTTCATGAGCTGACCGTGGGAGGGTCTTACTAAAATAAATCTAAATTGCTTTAGTATGTATAAAAACAGTTTTACTATTACTTTTTTATTTGTCAATTATGTTAGAAAAATATAAAAAATATACATGTTAAAATTTCGATGTGAATCGTCTACGTACTATATAGATTATTATATTTCTCTCAATTACTTCGATATAATATCTTTAGACAAGCACATGTTAAATAATTTCCTCTACAATATTAATAAACGAAGGATTACCAGCTAGAAGTGCAATATCTCAAGAGGCTTTGTACTTTAATGTCTCAATTAATCAGTGCTCGTACGATAAGATAATATCTTCGTAGTTTTAGTGGTTAAATTGTACTATAAATCATAAGATTTTAGGTTCAAATTTTGTGGTCTACAAAACTTAGGTATTTGTTATTGTGATTGACATCAATTACACTTCTACACAAATATCTACAACTGCTAAGCTATATATGTTTAAACTCAAGTGGCTTCGGAGGCTACTGGCCTCGAAAGAGGACAGATCAGATCCTGACTCCATCATCAGATCAGGTCCATGATATCATATTATTTTATTGTCTCTAAAGCTACACATACTTGTCATGTGTATAGCGAAGTATTGAAAATATTAATTTCATTTTTACACGCTTGTGTCCTTGCGCCGCTACTGGCCTTATTATTATTTACTTTACGATGAAGAAAAACTAACAACTAAAACTACACGATACTTTTATTTTCAAAAAGGTCACATACTAAAGGAACATCTGTGCCAGATATAACACTTGCTCCCATTTTATTATAGACACTTGATTCAATTGAATTTGATTGACACCACTAACATGAAACAGTACATTCAATACGCAATGTTGCGAAAATTGGATAGTGCATGGATGGAGTGTCTTAACACTAGGTTCTTTCTGTTAATCCTGCTATGGGAAGTGGGTTCCAATTGATGTAATATTATCATTTCTACACTGACAGCTTAACAAGACAAAACGCGGCTTTAACTTTTCGAGTTTAATTCTTGATAAATGTTGTGTGGGAAACATACTTAGTTCCTTAACATTTATACCAACGGTTTCCTCTGCCTATCTTGCGAATGCGGCAAATAAAAACCATAACGTATAAAACATATATAAAGACCTGTATTATTTATTATAGTATAAAAAATTATAAAATTTATTTAAACGACATCGAAAAAAAAAATAAAACTTACAAATCGAATCCACGACCCACTTCAATAAAACACCACCCTCTATATCCGACATACCCTGGACCGTTCATTTTGGTCGGTCCACATAAACACAGGTAGTTTACTCTGTGTTACACTGTGTATGTATATTTTAAACCATAAACCAATAGTTCATACATTTATTCATGAGTGCCGCATTTTGCTGAAATGTATGTACTAGTTTGTATGTAAGAACATAATATGTTTATATGTATGCTAGTAATTGTTCTCTGTATGTTTTGAATAATAAAAGGAACCTGGGAACCTAGTGTTAAGACATTTCATTCCTATTAAGAAATTTTCCTCACTTTTCGCCGAACGTTAGAATCATTGCGTGTTGAGTGGCGGAACTGAACGCCGCGTTTTGCTAGACTTACTTAATCTATATATATAAAAGGACTTGTCCTCACTGACTGAGGTAAGACGCACGCACAGCCTTAACCGCTGATGGTAGAAACGTTAAATTTGGACAAAAGTTTACTTTCGTAATCTGGACATCCACTAAGAAGGAATTTTGTAAAATTTTAACCCTAAAGGGGTGAAATAGGGGTTAAAAGTTTGTATGGAAAGAAATTTAAATCGGCACCGATTTTTATAAAAATTGAAATTTAGATTTTTAAAAATATTTAATTGAACACATGTTTCATGGTTTTCTAGAATTCACCCCCTAAGGGTGCAAATAAGGGGTTAAAAGTTTGTATGGAAAAATCTATAAATCGCCACAGATTTTTATAAAATTTGAAATTTAGACTTAAAAATATTTCATTGAACACATGTTTCATGGGTTATTAGAATTCATCCTTAAATACGCAAGCGAAGCTGCGCGCGTCCGCTAGTTATATATAAGATTGTGGATTAGAATTTCGTTACTTTAAAAGCAAGTTTAATGAGTGAAAGCGAAACCATGACTGTCAATATTAAATAAACCAAAACGCCTCTAAGCAAAGGGTAATAACGTAATAAAGAGTAATCTCATTACATTAACAATATATGGATATGCCTTAGCTGTTTAATTATATTGTATTCTTTTTTAAATAAATATACTAACTTTTAATGTTGTTTATTATGACGTTACTGAGTGTCTGATACAAGCTTCTCTCAGAGTACTTAGGAAATAAAAATACGTTTTCAGAAAAGATAGTAAATCGAATTTATTTAAGTTAATTTACTTTATTTACTTAATGTATTAGAACTTACTATAATAATAAAGTTTAAACTGTATTGGTATAACATAATAAGAAGAAACTACCTTAGAGTCTCTGGCAAGAGCCATACTTGTGCTGTTGCAGGGTGAGGAGTTACAGATCAGTACCTAAGACCCAACCTAAGTGCAGGTTTAAGGAGTCCCTTTAAATTTTTCCCTTTAAATTTCTTCTTTCTACCTAACCAAGAAATATTACAATCATATCGCCAATAACGAATATGTTATAAATAAAGGGATATATTTGAGAGTGAAAACAACACATAATTCATATATTATGTGTTGTTTTCACTGGAAGATTTTTTTCAAAAGAAGTCAATCGTTTAGGTTAGGGATTAGACGCTTAAAAAGTAATATGTAAAATGAGTATTTGGTTGAATGAATATTTTCTTAAGGATTATTTAACTCTGAATATGTAGGAGTTATTTATTTGCATATCGCAGGGTATCTAGATAAAATCAAGAAACTCTGTTTCCTACTTGGCGCCTGAATTTCATATATTGCATGTTCAGTGGAGGAACTCAACGCCGCACCATTATTTTCCTTGTTCTACTAATATAATTGTAAGTAGAACAAGGAAAATAATGCATCTTTTCGAATGAGAATCGAACCTACAACTGACACGTTTACTGAACTTGAGCTGAGCTCAACGCCGCGCTTTGCCTTAACATAACCAGTCACGTTCACAATCGACTGCGCCACGACTGGCTTCTGCGTCAATTTTTATATTATAACACAAATACATCAATTTGATCGATTTATACCACAATTAACCTCAGTTCCCGCTGCAAAGTCATATCCATACATTACAACGATAACACGTCTTACACAATGTATTAACGTTAGACAGAAATAATGATATTTGGAGCTCCGCATCACGTAATCGTGTAAGCTTCTTGATTAACAATATATTTAATGGAGTTATATTGTTTTACTAGCGGACGCGCGCAGCTTCGCTTGCGTATTTAAGGATGAATTCTAATAACCCATGAAACATGTGTTCAATGAAATATTTTTAAGTCTAAATTTCAAATTTTATAAAAATCTGTGGCGATTTATAGATTTTTCCATACAAACTTTTAACCCCTTATTTGCACCCTTAGGGGGTGAATTCTAGAAAACCATGAAACATGTGTTCAATTAAATATTTTTAAAAATCTAAATTTCAATTTTTATAAAAATCGGTGCCGATTTAAATTTCTTTCCATACAAACTTTTAACCCCTATTTCACCCCTTTAGGGTTAAAATTTTACAAAATTCCTTCTTAGTGGATGTCCAGATTACGAAAGTAAGCTTTTGTCCAAATTTAACGTTTCTACCATCAGCGGTTAAGGCTGTGCGTGCGTCTTACCTCAGTCAGTGAGGACAAGTCCTTTTATATATATAGATAATATTCTCACCCAGAGACGTTAATTAGTGTTTAATTGCGTTTAGTACATTGCCAGTGACTTTACTTATGGCGTAGCTTTAACTGGTTCAGGGTGCAATGTTTGTCTTTATATTCGACTTAAGCAATGCTTTCATTAAAATAGTAAAATTTAATCTTAAAATCGATATTTTAATGATTTTATTGTTACACTAGCGGACGCGCGCAGCTTCGCTTGCGTATTTAAGGGTGAATTCTAATAACCCATGAAACATGTGTTCAATGAAATATTTTTAAGAGTCTAAATTTCAATTTTTATAAAAATCGGTGGCGATTTTAAGATTTTTCCATACACACTTTCAACCCCTTATTTGCACCCTTAGGGGGTGAATTCTAGAAAACCATGAAACATATGTTCAATTAAATATTTTTAAGAATCTAAATATCAAATTTTATAAAAATCGGTGGCGATTTAAGAATTTTCCCATACAAACTTTCAACCCCTTATTTGCACCCTTAGGGGGTGAATTCTAGAAAACAATGAAACACATGTTCAATTAAATATTTTTAAGAGTCTACATTTCAAATTTTATAAAAATCGGTGGCGATTTAAAGATTTTTCCATACAAACTTTCAACCCCTTATTTGCACCCTTAAGGGAAGAATTCTAGAAAACCATGAAATATGTGTTCAATTAAATACTTTTAAGAGTCTGAATTTCAAATTTTATAAAAATTGGTGCCGATTTAAAAAAAATCTATACAAACTTTCAACCCCTTATTTGCACCCTTAGAGAGAGAATTCCAGAAAACGATGAAACACGTGTTCAATTAAATACTTTTATAAATCTAAATTTGAAATTTTATAAAAATCGGTGCCGATTTAATTTTTTTTCCATACAAACTTTCAACCCCTATTTCACCCCTTTAGGATTAAAATTTTACAAAATCCCTTCTTAGTGGATGTCCAGATTACGAAAGTAATCATTTGTCCAAATATCAAGTTTCTCCCATCAGCGGTTACGGCTGTGCGTGCGTCTTACCTCAGTCAGTGAGGACAAGTCCTTTTATATATATAGAAGATTATCAGTTGTGACGCTTTTAGGTCTTAGGTTTTAGATTGAAAGTAAGAGAAATTGGGGAACGGAGTTTCTCCGTTCTCTCTGACTTCCCCGTTACGGATAAAGCATGACGTTAAGTTAAGTTAAACATACATATCTATATATTTGGCAGTAGGTATATCCACAAAATCAATACAAAAAAGATGCCAGCGGGATATTGTATTCCAAAGAAAACAAAATGTCCCCCAAGATTGCTAGATGTATAGATAGATGTTTGTTCATTAGATGCCGCTTGTTTATTCAATACTCGTATCTGATGCGTCAATATCGGCTCATCTGCAATATTATATGGCAGTTATATTTATGCCGCCAGCACGGCGCTTTTGCTAGTTTTTTTTTAGGTATTTTTGATATTGAAGTAGCGTAACTTAACAACGCGTTTAATGTACACCTTAATAGAGTGGGTAGTGGTAAAAACCATTTTGAGTTTGTCGTAATGTAGGCACAGCGAGCGATTGTAAGCGCGACGGATATAGGTTTGATTTCTATTCAAGGGAATGATTTGCTTTCTCAATTAGCTAAGTAAACACCAACGCGCGATATCTTGAATTTTAAGCGGTAAGTAGAAAAGCTCAACGTTTCAAGCTCAAGGCTTCCCGACATGCGAGATACAATATGTAGCTAAAAAAGATTTTTTGTACTAAACATCTAAATTATTTATGCCATAAATTTATATATCTGATATTTGATATGTAAAATCTTATAATACTTTTTTGAAAGTAAATAATGAAGATGTCATTTTCATACTATGAGGCAGCCTTCCCAAAATATGCCTCGAGCTTTTATATCTATGATTCAAATACACGTGTGACGTCAACCTGCCTCACTATATTTATCCTCATATAATTGACTAATATCTATATATGCATGAATGCTATGTTATTATTTTATTGATAGTATATTTTATTTTAATTAATTTATTACTCATAATATGTTAATTTAAGACAGAAAGTGGAGAATCCAGTGTTTCAGCACTACGCCAAAATAGTCGCTTAACCGTCTTTCCTACGAAATGCATAAAAAAATCTGTCTCAAAAAATTACAGCAAAGTGGAGAACAGAGTGTCTTAACGTTAAGTTCACGGTTAAATATTAATAACTTCGTTTTATTTGATGACAATATAAGATTATAATATAAACGGACTGGTACGATGATGGAACCAGGAACCTGGCTCTGGAGACCTGTATATTGGAACTCTCCAGAGGTTCCTAGTACAATTTGTAGCTCCAACCACATTCTATACTACCAATGTCACTAACATAGACCAAGTTTACCAAAAGTCAATATAATAGCCAAACATTTTGTTATATCAACAAGTAATTTTGATAAATGTTATCTGACTATCTAACCCCGTAGTGGGGTCGGGAAATTGTTTTCTGGAGCAGATAAATATGTCTCGTGTCGGCTGAAGCTTGGGCACATCGATCATAATACGATTACAAGTCACCCGACTTACTGTGGCCAACATTTGTGTATTATAGGGAAAAAATCTTTTATCAATTAAGGGGTAGTAAGATGAGGGGGCAGGTAAACATGACAGGTTGTGGGTTCGAACCCCATTCGACGAAATGATATATTTACACACACTACACATTTTTATCTATATAAATTTTAAATATATCATTTCATAATTTCTAAATTTACATTATCTGTTGGCGAGGCAAAGCGCAGTGACGAATTCCGCCACTCAACACGTAATTCCTGCAGATGTCGGTGGAAAGTGGGGAACGGAGGGTCTTAATATTATGCTACCTCTGCTTAACCTGCTGTGTGCGGGATATAGCGTGAAGCTGGGAAATATAAAATGTGTTTAGTGTGCTTAAAATTTAGTATAAGTAAATATTTTTATTTGATTTAAAAATATAAATTGGGCGTTGGATTTTGCAACGAGCGCTGGACTTTATCAGTCGACATGCAAAAATTGAATAGCCTAAAAGAAACCTCTAATCTTTTTCAAATTAACATAAATGGAAAAAGAAATATACGAGTATTTTTTTATATTTATCCTAATTGTATCCTAAATACACGACACCCTAATCTGAACAAAATCTGTCTTCAACAGGAAAATATAGGGCGAGTTTGTAGATAACGAAAAACATTGTGAGTCACCCCCTGGCTGGGAACCGAATCTACACCCTGTCATATATTCGACTATAAATATGTATTATTGATGAATTTAGTTAGCTTGTTAAACAGAGATTTGTACTAACAAAACGTCAACTTTGCTGACATGTGACCAATTAATTTGGTTTGTTTTATGCTTGTTTGTTTAAATAGTAGTGGATGTCGTTCTGATGTTGGATTAAAAGGTAATGATGTATACTATTCGGGGGATTATTTTTTATTAAATATAGTAATAATATGTTATTTTTATACTAATAATCTGGAATACTTATTTGGGGCCGACGTGGCACAGCATCTGTACTGATAATGTACTGCTGACTGTAAATGCGATGGTTACGGGTTCTATTTCCAATGTGGGGAATTAATTACTATAATTTTCTCGTTCTAGTAAGAAGACGAAGCCCGGCGTGGCGTTGAGTTCCACTCAACAGGCTTTTTCTCGAAAATTAGGCGGAATGTGAGGAACGGATGCACTTGTAGCTCTCTATCTGCGTATATTTAGAGGATATATGGGATAGAATTTAGAAACACGTTTCTTTGAAATCATACGCATATTTCATGTTATTTAACTTTATATAAAGGAACATATATTTTATCATAATTTCCGCAACTAGGATTTGAACCCAATACCTATAAAATATAACACAAACCACAACCACTATACGAAATGGCAACCCCAACTATTCCAAGTCAGCAGTAGGTACATGCTTGCTACATTATTGAGTTATGACACTTGATTTTAGTTGATGGCCGTTGTTTAGCTGAGTTATGTGAAACTTCTACGTAGTTCAGAATACTAATATACAGGCATTTAATTATATAACCCTTTGTGATGAAATTGTTGAATGTGTTAAGAGGATTTGGCAAATATTTATATGTTAATTTTGTATTGTTTTATTTTTAACTGGCTTCTAAAAGGATGATTCTCGATTTGGTCGGTTTATATTTAATGCTATTCTCGAACTAATAACGCATTATAAATTGAACAGTTTGTTCTTAGATTCGTTTTAAGAAAAAATAAGGTTTATTAAAGCTTTAGCATTTTCCTATATATAGCAGGGTAAATAGAGGAAACCTTGTGTAAACCAATGTTTCCACCTAATTTTTAAAAACTGATTTATTCTTCTGAGTAGATATAGAACTTAGTACTGTTGCGCTTATATGTAGACCTTCTGCCACCATTCCACAAAGCCCTCGACATCAATTTCATCCAAACATTAAGCGTGACTTTAAAAGATTTCAAAACCGGAATTCAAACCCAGAACCTCACAGTACAATAAGCATTACATACTCACACTGGCGTTAGTAACCAAAGCGATTCGGCAAATAACACCAAAACTCGGAAATCCGTGACAATTGACCAGTCTCAGAGATGAAATTAAATCGCGGGACACTTCGCACCTGCCCGAAAACCGATTAAAATGATAGAACGATGGAAGCGGATTTGATGAAGATACTGAACTGCTGGAAGTAACTGGACTTATTATTTTTATTTAACGCTGAATTTTCAAGGCTAAAGAGTTTAATTTAAAAATTTGCGGCCAGTCGTGGTGCTGGGGCACAAAGTGTGCTGCAAAATCAACTGGTTATGGGTTGGATCCCCACTTGAGGAAAGGAAATATTTATAGCATGAAGAAACATTCTTGATTCTACTTAACCAAGGGAATATATATCTTATTAATTTTTTTTTAAAAGCTGCACGCTATATCCCGTATATAGCAGCATAGGCAGAAAGGACTCAGGAACTTAGTGTCATGACGCTCCGTTCCCATTAAGACACTTCCGTTCCTTTCTAAATGCCGAATGCTGGAGGCATTACGTCTCGAGTGGCGGGATTCAACGCCGCGCTTTGCCTCGTTACCATAGCAAGGTAGCGTTTACAATCTCAAAAATATATCCCCATAAATAACTCTTACAATTTCTAAAATTATAATAAACAAATGAAATTAGCTCACCCGCAAAATAACCAATTTTGCGCAGAAAATTGTATCTTTGTTCTTGATTTAATCTTTCACTCGCCGTATTGCGCGGGTGAAATTTTTCAAACGTCACCGTTTGACAAATGCTCCGCGGGGACCCGCCGCAAATTACAATCCGGCCATTTTGCTCACTCTTTTTTTTTTAATTGGCACAGATGTAGGTTTAGGTGTTACGTCGTTCTGCCTTTTGGTGATTAAAGATTCTTTTTTTTTACGTTGTGATTGCAGTGAAGCGTTTGATTTGTGGTTTTTAATGAAAAATTGCGTGTTGACTGGCGGAGTTCAACGACGCGTTCTTGTACTAGAATGAAGAAATAGGGACATTAAATAGTTTATTCCCTATCATAAGATATACTTGTTCAATAATTAAATAGAATCGATTGACAGAATCAGTCTCAAGTAACATTTTTGAATCACCTTAACAACACTACAATTAGTGTATGCAAACAATAATTTATTACAGCCGAAGGGTTCCATTTCGCTTGCAATTGTTTCATATATTTGTTTATCATTACGCCTTCATATCTTTTAATTGATAAGAGCACTGACGCGGAACCCATTGTTGATTTTGAAGGGGTCTTGGTAATTGGGTACGGGGTTGAAATGCATGCAAATGATTTGCATGCTTTTTTGTTTTGTTTTTCTCTTTAGAGTTTTATTTTCTTGGTCTTGGTCATATAATAAAAGCTGTGGAGCTAAAATAGCTGGATTCGAACCCGCACCCGTTATTATACTGTTGTCCCATTTAACTTTTGTTACTACTCTACTCACACCTCTAAATACATATTTTGCATGCACGGTGGGCGTAGGAACCCGGGAAACTAGTGCTAAGACACTCCGCTCTCACCGCGACACATCCATTTTCTACTTTCGGAATTTTGATTGGTGGAACTTAAAGCCACTCTTAGCCTTGTCTCTAGAGGAAAGAAATAAAAGTATAAAATATTTCATTTCTCCAAATGGAAATCGAACCCACAACCTTCTTGTTTACAGTTGCACTCTGTGGCTCCTGCGCCACGACTGGCCTCTTCAGATTAATAATGTAGTATAAATTAACCTACAATCTTCACGCACCTATATAGGTCTAACTACGTAAAAGACGTAAATTTATCATATTTTTTTCCTCAAAGAGTAAGAGAGTAAACTGTCACATATCCGGTGTGAATTGAATTAGTGAAACAACAGAAAGACCGGAAATAGTAAATACTTTGTCAGATTTCGTGACGACATTGTGTATTGAACACCTCCGCCTACCCTAAGTTAGGGGTGAAAGCGTAATAATATTATTGATATTACTTTTTTTCAAGACATTGCGTGTAAAGGGGACTCAACGCCGCGGTCTCCCTTGTGGTAACAAGGAAATTTAATATTAAATAATTCGTGGTACCGAATGGAAATCGAACCCATAATCGTTGCGTCTACAGTCAAACGTTTGAGCCATTGCGCCACGACGACCTCTCCTTTTTTGAATAGAAACGAAGAATTATTGGTTTTTAGCTTCACGTTTAATCCCTAGCGGGATAAAAAGAAGAAACCCAGCGCCAAACGCTCTTACTCCTTGTCCACTATTTTCAACCTTTCTATCCGTTGTCTGTGGGGTCTCGTCCTGGCTTATGAGAGACTTTCTTCCAATATAATTTTTGTCACCATTGCTAGCGCCAGTTTCCTGTCACTAATAATGCAAGTTTAGTATAAACAAAAGAACATAAGTCACGCAAACATGAAACGATGAATGCGAAGGGTATAATTCTTCAGCTTCTCGCTGTATCCCGCACGCAGCAGGGTAGAGGGAACCTAGTGTTAAGACACTGTTCCCCATTTTCGACCGAATTTTGGCGGAACTCAACGCTGCGCTTTACCTCGAACCCAGAGCGAAGATATGAAAATATTAAATATTTCATTTCCTCCAGTGGAAATCGAGCCCCCAATCTGTCATCTTTACAGTGTGTTGTGCCCATGTGTGGCGACGGACAGAGTGCAACCGGCGTTCATTGATTTATAAGATTATATATTAAGTTCTCACGTCAGAAATATACAACAGAAACCTCTTTTCTCAATATAAATATTAGTAATTTCCCAGCTTTCCACTTGGACACAGCTATAGCAGTCGAGTCACGTGCCGTCGCGACTCCGTCACGCGGCGTCAACGACACTGACTTGAGCTCAGTTATTGTTGTATAACGTCCTTTGATAAAACATTTGTATTGTTTATTAAATCAATACTAGATTTGTCTTATGTTGAATCTATATATACTACTAGCGGCCTGCCCGCGGCTTCGCCTGCGTGAACTACGTTATTATTAATTTCTGCTTCCATGAGTACTGCGTCTATAAGTGACGTTCATGCAAAATTTGAGACTCTTATCATTTGTAGTAACGAAGTTTCATACAAACTTTCATCCCCAAAAACAACCCCTTAGAAGTCGAATATTGCTAATTCCCGTCTTAGTGAGCACTTACGTCCTACAATAAGTTCTATGCAAAATTTGAGATTCCTAGCAGATGTAGTCTCTGAGATTTCGTGATGAGTGAGTGACCTTTCGATTTTATATATATAGATTATAGAAGTTATGTATGTATATCGATTTATTTATAAAATGGTAGTAATCCCCAATTTTGTTTAAGTAGAATTCATGACGTAAAATGTAGGAATTCGATTATTTTTTTCTTGTTGCTCCCTACAGCTTAAAATACCTACAAACGAAATTAAAATTTAAGTCCTGTTGTTATGTTTATACATTGTCTGCCAAGGAAATTAACAAAGGCAATCTCTCAAATTCGAGGGGGAAAAAAGAGAAAAGTGTCTTAACTCACTAACTCTCAATAATATTGTTAAGACCGTCGTGGCGCAAAGGCTCAGCGTCTTACTATAAACACGACGATTGTGGGTTCGATTTCCACTCAGGTGTACAAATTACTTTTAGGTAAAGTTCGTCGTTGTTCGCTTTTTCAAACACAATGTGTCGAAAGTTTGGGCGAAAATTCAGGCACCTATTGGTACTAGGTTCCCTAATACTGCTAAATGCGGGATACAGCGTTAAGTTAAGGAAAAACACATAATAAAAATTTTAAAATACTACCTATAAAACGCTCATCCTTTAAAGTAAATAAACAGATGTTAAATAATATACTCGTACACTATTTATTGTTAATTATTATACATATTACATAAGTAATTTATAATTAAAGAAGCACAATCCAAATACTAAATATTGACGAATTAAATAAAGCGGAAAGTAAATAAAATTTCAGAATTAAATGCAACAAGGCGGAAATGTTTGTTTTCCTTTTAAATTTTACTTTAGTAATTATTAAATTGAGGCAGTCGTGGTGCAGGAGTACGACTGTACAAGCGACCGTTGTGGGTTCGATTCTCACTCAGGAGAATTATATATTTCATAATTTCATTTTTCCCGTTCTGGTAACGAGGCAAAGCGCAGCGCTGAGTTCCGCCTCTCGATGCACAATGCCTCGAGAATTCGACGGTAGGTCGGGAACGGAAATGTCTTAAAGGGGACAGAGTGTCTTAAGACGAGGTTACCAGGTTCCCTCTACCTACCTAGCTGTGCGTTGTATATGACTATATACCTAATGATATATTTTCTTTATCTTTTGTTTATTAAAAAATATATATATTTGAAAATTCCTAAAAAGACCTTTCAAAGTCAACTTCGTATAATACAACTGAGTGAAGATAAGGTTACCCCTAGCTCTTTTTATTGATCGAAACGACACACGATCCTAAGAAAATACTTGAAATACTTAAGTTTATTACGCTTACAAATTTCAATGCCGTCGAATCGAGACATCGTAAAGAACGCGAGAAGGATCTCCGTCATTAGGCCTCATCAGATTTTTACTGCCAACTCCAATGAATGTGGGGTTCAAGTTATAAAAGTATATTGTCTTTTTTTACACTGTATCCCGCTCATAGCAGGGTAGGTATAGGGCACCCGGGAACCTAGTGTCAGGACATACCTACTGTTTCCATTAACTACAACTTGTACTATTAAGAACTATTTATCACTGTAGGTAGAGGGAACCTGAATTAGAATCAAAGTATTGCGTGTGGTAGAACTCAAGGTCCTCTTTGTCTAATCTAGAAATGAAGATTCATATCTCTGAATGGGAATTGTACCCACGATCCTTGCAGTCAGATGTGTTACCACTAAATTCTTTTTAAAAACAAGAAAAGTGAAATAAAAAGATACCTCTTACAACTTGTACTAAAACGGTAACAATAATCCCACGAGCTGGAACTGCAAGTTGATTCTCGACGCGAGACCGAATTCCTTCGTTCCTACATTTTTTAAGTGAAATAGAAAACAGGAAATTGCTTGGATCCTGGCCGAGGGAAGTTAATTTGGATTGTTGTAGTTTTGATTTTTAAAACTTTTATACTTTTTTCTATTTTTTTTGTTTTTAAGTGCTATCGTGAGAACGAGGTTTAAATTGATTCAATTTTGTATAAATTAAGTATAATTTAAATAATTTTAAGAACAATTAAATTGAATTACCTACACGCTGTATCCCATATACTTCGTTCATTTACCACCTAGTTTTTGAGATATTGCGTGCTTAGTGGCGGAAATTAAGGCCACGCTTTGCTTCGGCACTAGAGCGAAGTAAAGAAATAAAAAATAAAGAAATGAGTTTCACGCTATATTCCGCACATAACAGAGTACGAAGAGGGAACCTGGGAACCTATTGTCTAGTAAATATCATACAAAATACAGTAAAAACTTGGCATAAACACTCATGTTTAGAGGGAACCTAGCGTTAGAACACTCTATTCAACAACTTTTTGAGGCATTGTATGTTCAGTGGCTAAACTCAACGGCGCGCTTTGCCTCGTTCTCAGAGAGTAGAAAAGAAAATATTACCTAAAGACTTCATTCCCTCAAGTGGGACTCAAACCCACCCAAACTATAACAATTAAGGTCACGACTACCTCAATTTCTTATATACATAGACAAACTATATCTATACAAACATATTTAAAAACACTTAGTATTTGGAATAATGGCGAATAGAAGGCTATAATATACGACTGTTCTTATTAAAATATAGTTGCTATATGTATTCTAATATTTAGTTAGAAGCAATATGAGGCGAAGTATGCATTTCGCTAGAATATTTGTTTTAATATAACATAGCACTCGCTTTAGTATACACATTATCTAAGAGTATGTGAAAATAATAATTGTGTATTAATATTAGTCTGTAGTGGCGTAAGGAAACAGTGTTTGATTGTTAGCTCAATACATATAGATTTGATTTAGCTCGTACTTTGGGGGAATGACAGTGGCGTAAGGTTCCAGAGGTAACAGAGTAGAGAACCTGGGAACCTAGTGTCTAGTAAATTTCATACAAAATAGAGTAAAAACGTTGCATAAACACTCATGTCTTTTGTAGACTTGGATTTGATATTAGTTCGGTTTGATAATGTCACGCTATTTTTAGATGAATGGTCTTGACAAAGAGACAGACAAACATACGGACAGACGAATAAGGTGATCCTATAAGGGGTTTTTATGAGAGGTATGGGACCCTCAAAACTAGACAAAAAGTGGAGAAAATAGTACTAATAAGTAACTAGACTGGAAGAAATGGTATCAAGTAGATTCTTAAACCTACATAAACCTAGTTTATTTGCTGACATGAGACAGACGCGAGAAGCTAAAAATAAATAGTGACACATCTTTACGTTCTCCACTAAAATCCGTTGTATTTTACACTTGGGTCGAATACAACCAATACATAACACGTACACTGCAATTGAACCACCAATTAACTAGAATGGTTACTGAAATTGCTTTTGTGAAGCGAACATTCGCTCGACAAATAACAACAATATAATAAAAGTCAAAAATATTTTCAATAGTAATGTGTAAAAATTGTCCGTCCGTTAACACTTATTGGATCTATCACTCGTAAAACAAAAGGTGAATGACAGTTGCGGAATTACTAAAAAATAATAATAGCCCAATTTCTTTATTCATAAAAAAACTATACAATTTACAGTTTTAATTTATGAAAAGATATTAGCGAGGATTTCATAGTGAAGAAGTAGTTGCCCAGGTGGTTTGGGCACGTCAAGAGAGTGAGTCACAATAGCAAAAAAGACAAGAGAGGTGAAAATAGCTCATAGCGGTGTCTAAGTATAAAAGTAATAACTTTGAATAGATATACTTTTTATACTTTGAAATCGAACCCTCTATCATCGCATATGCCAAACCATTCCACTGCGTCACAATAGTAGTATGAATCAAATTTTAATTGACCTAGCTAACTGTTGTAAAACAAACAAAACAAAGATGTAACGAGGTTATCTCGGGTGTTCCTTTAGCGTATGATATATTTGGAAATAAAAGTACCATATAGTGTTAGCAGTTTGTTTTTTCTATCACAAAATGAATAATCACTCCATTCTCTATTTTTAGCATGCTTATATTAGGTCGACGTGTAATTATGAAGAATTTAAGAAATAGTACAATAATAAGGCATCATTGAGCTGGTCTGATGATAGAGACATGACCAATAGTGGAAATATCCACCACTAACCATAATATACGAGTATATTTTATGGTATTTTTAGCATTTGGCGTAAAATGTGTAATTTATAAATCTATATCTACGCGAAACTCTAAAATATTGGATATAGTCCACTTAACGAAGAAGACTATAGGCTATAATTACATCACATATGAGTTTTTCATTTTTTCAATACCACTACAGAAACTTGGTCCATACTTTGTTATGATATTATCATGTCTTATTTCCTTATCATACTGACTGACTGACTAAAATCCTACACTAAACAACTAAATCCATACACAAGCCCAACATAAAACAAAGTGGGTACCACACTCCAACTAATATATCTCTGGAAGTTTCCAGTAATAAAGAAGTTGCCGTGTGAATATATCCCTGTAAGAGTAAATAGTAGCGTAATCTGAATTTATGATGCCTCTGACGACGGCAGCGGCAAATGAATACTAAGTTCCCTTTATGACGTGCGTGTTGGGAATGGAATGACAGCTTTAAAAATTGTAGCTAACATTGGTATACTTGTTTATGGTGAGATATATGTAATTTTACTGTTTTTTTTTGTTTCAGCTTCACGCTGTATCCCGTTTATAGCAGGATAGGTTGTAGCCTCGTGGTAAGGTACTCCGTTCCCAACTTTCTTTTCTCAACTTTTCTTTTTTAGGAAGCTTTGAAATCACTTAAAATAGATTTCCACTTCTAAACATAAATTAGAGGATAATGTTTAGGTGGAACAGACTCTTTTTAAATAAAAGGAGAAAAGTGTTTTATATTTATGAGTACGCCTCACTCCATAGAACTGATTTACTTGCTCCTCTTTTCTCGCTTTTTCTCTTTTCGTTCCGCTAGTACCTCTCCATCCAACTATTTTTAGATGGAAAATACATGTATGAAGTTACTCTTGCTTGTTCAACGTAATCCTTAATATATAGGTCCGTTCAGCTCACGGTAGAAATCAAGTTTTAAGTTTAAACTTAGTTTTAATAGTGTTGAATATTTACTGAATTCTGTCTTAAGTTTCTAACTTTATATATTTCTTAGGCGTTATGAGGCAGACAGAAAACCGTGTAATATTGAGATTTTCATCCAATTCTCATCCATTTTATATAAATTATAACTTCAAAAAAATATGTACAGTTTGTTATATTGTATGAAATATTGTTAGAATTGGATGATATCTGTTTATAATAGTATGTAACTTTTTTATATACTATGGATTGATTGAATATAAAAATTATTTTGGGTTTCCGTTGATAAATTCTATATAATTCAAATACAATTTTTTTATATGTATTGAATACACAAAACTAAATTGAATTAACTCGCGAGCTTTCTTCTATTTCCGCTTTCTCCATGCCTGTTTATTATACTCGAAACGGAAAGTTGTGGCCAATTAAAAGTTTTTAACAATTAGCGAAACGAGCGGTTCGGCCATAGCGCGAAACTCATTCATCGCGATGCACAACTGTACTGTCACACTATTTTGTTCGTAGTTTGGCATTATAATACAAAATCCTGATGCGGGTAGTATGATAATAATTTGTTAAATTATAAATTTAAATCATTGACCGACTTTAAAGAGGATTCTATTTTGTTTTTATTTTTTGTTTGTATCCCGCCCATAGCAGGATAGGCACAGGAAACCGAGAAATCTAATATTAAAACACTTCGTTCTCATTAAGACACTTCCGTTTCCCACTTTCCGCCGAATTTCGGAGATATTTTGTATTGAGTGCCGAAATTCAACGCCGAGCCTTGTTGGTGCCAGAGTCAAGAAATGAAAATATTAATAGATAATAATTTATTCCCTCGAGTGGGAATCGAACCCACAACCGTCACGTGACAGTCACTCCCTTGTGCCAGTGCACAGATGCACTCATATTCATATTATAAGAATATACAATTTATATGTATACGTTTAACTTAATATCAAACTTTCTTATAGTGTCAGAACAAACTGGTTAACTACTTACTTCTACTTTTGAATTATTAAAAGTTACTTGCTGAGGTTGCTTTTGTTAATAAATTTTGTTACACTTACAATGTTTAATATATAGTTAATTAAAAATTGCACATTGTCCTGGAAGCGGAATGTTAACGCGATGGTAGTTGGTTCGATTCCCATGATTTCCGCGGAATTAATTATTGTCACTAGCATATCTAAAACTAAAATTAAAAACTACGGAATATACCAAAATTTTTAATGTTTGTTTTATGTTTCTCGTTCATAGTATTTTTCTGTAAAAAAATAGAATTGATAGTTTATTTTGTAATAAGTTTAAACAAAAGTTAGCAAGTCAAAATCAGCTTTAGGATCAGCTGAAGTTATCAACTTTGAAAATGAAAATATTAAATATTCCATTTTCTCGAATGGGAATCGAACCCACAACCATTCGCGTTTAAAGTCACACACTTCTGTTTCTGTGCCACGATTGGCCTATTTTTTTTTAGAAAACGTACAAAAAATTGAACGCAACGGGATTTCAATCACCTCTTAGAAACCACGAAACACGGGTTGAAATACAGCGTCAATTTTTATATTGTTTTTTAAAAAGTATAATCTTTTCTAAGAATAAAGTGGACATTAAAAAAATTTAAATATAAAAATTCTTTTACACAGTATTTTATTTTAGTAGACGAAAAGATATATAAATCATATTTTCGTGAATCCTCACGTCTCGACTAAATCGGTTTACCGCTCAACCGCCTTAACTTACGTCTCAAGATAACGAATGATGTCCACATGTAGACAGAGAAAAAAATAAGATTTTACCAACATAATTCATTTTATTTAACTTCTAACACTAAAATAAATAACTCAACTGTACTATTTTTATATTAAATCTTATTTATTAATATTTATTTATGGTTTTTTTAGCTTCACGCTATGTATTCTATATGAATATGTATCCTCCACATAGAAAGGTAGAGGGAACCTGGAATTGTTAGTAGAGCGAGGAAATGAAAATATCAAATATTCCATTTTATCGAGCGGGAATCGAACCCATAACCGCAATGTCGCGTTTACAGTCGTACGTATGTGCCTCTGCGCCAAGATTGGCCTCAAGTAAAGTATATAATGTACAAAAGAAATAAATGGATATAATAACTAGTACGTCTTAGACAAGGGGCGGCGTTGAATTCCGCCACTCAACATTCAATATGGGAGGTGAAGTGTCTCCATGACGTTATCAAGAAAATCATTTAATATATATTAATATCTTAGTAAATTATATGCCTTTTAATATTTTACTATCATGTTGAACTCAATTAGGTATTCAGCCCATGGAACACGTATAAAATATATTACCGGCCGAGGTGTAACGTTATCCCGTTCAAATTCACCAGTACCCCGGGATTGTAGGGGATTAGGGGGAATCCCGGCCCGTCATCGCGCTGGCTTATCCTGGAAAATATTTTTACATTCAAAATACTCTGTAATGGCCTAGTGGGGATAGTGTTTTATTGTAAACAATGGTTGTGTGATTCGATTTTTAATAAATGTTGATAATTAAAAATATATATATTTTTGTTTAACATAGGATTTATGTGGAAAACGGAGTGTTTTAACACTATTATCTATGAAACTACGGTGCTGTATACGAGTGATTGTAAAAATTTAAAAAAAATAATAAAATTAGCTTCACGCTGTATCGTTTCCCACTCAATTGTCGAGACATTGCGGTTTGAGTGGCAGAGCTCAACGCCGCGCTTTGTTTCTTTAAGAAAGAAAGTTCACTCCCACAACTAGGAATCGAACCCGAAATCTGTGCCATTTGCCACGACCGCGTAAAAATTCTTTCTCAAAACTAAGCTGCCAAAATTAAAATGTGTTTCAAAGAGAGCAGAGAAAAAAAGGATATTTTTTAATATTCCTTTGTACTATGTTGAAAGTGTAGTTAAACACGCTTGTAATATAAATGAAAATTTTTGAAGGCGCAACGTACAGGGAAGACTGTAATTACGTTGTAATCGTAATTAATAGTACAGTATGTATGAGATTTTTTGAACATTATGGTTGTAGGTTCGATTCCTTAATACGGCATATATAAAAATTTTATCATAAAACAGGTCTCCTCGACGGGGAGCGTTGGGTTCCAGTAAAAGTTCCTTAGATTAGCGCGTTCAACCAAACATACTGTTCAGTTTTATAATATTAATAAACATTACATATTAAAAAATAATTAAAAATTAAATATTACATCAATCTCTTAGTAGGTATTTCATTCAATAAGTTTTTCTCAAACCTGCGCCAAGCTGGAAAATGAACGTCGCAGGAACGCTCCTTTCATCGCGTACCTTTTAAAGGAGTTGCTTTTTATAATATTTTTGTAATTAACTTAGCAATTATGTTGGGTTTTCTTTGGAAAAATATTTTATATATTTACTTGTAATGTATAGAATATACTCGTAGTTATATATTTATTAAACTGTTATTAAATAAAATAGAAAACTGCATCAAAGTGGAGGTAGCGTTGAGTTCGCCACTCAACATGAATACTGAAATTTGGACGGAAAGAGAACGGAGAGTCTTAAGTCTATTTTCTCTTCGCTTACCTTACTTTACATGGAAAAATGGACAGGAAATTTCTGTAACAAAATATTACTTTACAAGCTTTCTAAACAATTCTTATTAAGAAATTAATTTAGGGTATCAGGACTATTAAGATATGCTAAGAATAAAAAATAAGTTGCAAAAAGTATACAATTAGGATGTAATTTGAAATGAACACAATTATCTAATTAAATATGTAGGAAATATAAATTAGCTTTATAGTCATAGCTTTGTCTGCGTCTCAAAATAAGAAAAATATTTTTATGTTAGGTCATATAACGCTGCAGGCGAAGCCGCACGAAAAAGCAAGTATTTCATAAAAGTAAATTTAACTTAATAGAAATATAAAAGAGCGCAAGGGAGTAACAATAATCAGAACAAATGACACGAGGGTTGGATAATGTGGGTGCCTTAAAACTTCACGCGGCATATTAAAACCATTACTTGGTGAGCTTTAAATGTTATATATTTTATAATGACGTTGTGATTTTTTTAGCTTCGAGCTTATAGCAGGGTAGGCAGAGAGAGAGAAAGAGAATTCCACTCAATTCAACAATGTCTCAAAAAAGTGAAGAACGAAGTGTCTTAGAACTAGGTTGTCAATTCCCTCTGCCTTCTTGCTATGTGAGGGATACATCGTGAAGCTATAGCAACTAATATATTTATAATACACATAAATAATTCTCCAGCCTAGTTTCAGAAACTACGGTGTTAAATTCCGTTACTCCTCATACTATCTTTATATTTTTTCTATATTTAAAAGAAAGGTAGAATAGAACAAAACTCTATATACATTTATATATTATTTCTTCAATTCTAGAATATTCCAGAGAGTTAAATAAAAACAAATATATAAAACTGAGTTCAACGCAGCTATCTCCATTATGTGGTACGATTAAATACACACCGTGCCAGTTATTCACAGTTATAACCTCGATGTGTCGTTCTTTACGATTACCGCTTGTCTTTATACAGGTAATGCTGTTTTATTATTTATTTTGAACCCTTGCGGCTTAGTGGGAAATTGTATTTATATACGCTAAGATAGTGAGTTCAATTTCCACTATTTTTTATTTTAATAAAGTGCAGATTTTTTTTAAAAAGATTTCTTTAATTAATTGTTTCATTTTATTTTCATTTTCTCGCTTGAAAAAATAAGTAGTGCTGGGAACGTAGGGAACCTATAAGGTTCCTTCTGCCTATTCTGCTTTGCGGGACATACGTTGCATTTACATAAACCCGCAATTGTCAAATTTACTCGATCATTTTTATTTCTATTGTAAAAGAAAAACAATCTATGGGTAAAGTAGTAAATATTAAGAAACATAGGGGACATAAATATAAACTTACCTTCTTATGTGCTACATACAACCAGTGTCCAACGTACACATATGGGGATAATAGCGTGTCTTATCCTTGTATTACCGTTTATTTTGATTACCGCCGCCCCACCTTGGTAATCTATATTATTTATTTTATTATTACACACGTGCCCCTAATGGCTGTACGGAACACATCTATTATTGTTTCAGATATCACTTCTTAAGCTTTAGATAAATTGATGATATGATTTGTTAGATCTAGAGGCCAAACATAGGGCTATTAGTGTGCTATAAAAGTAACAGTTGGGGGTTCGATTCCAATTTGAGGGAGGGTATTAAGGCACTCCGTCCCCTTCTTGCCGTCCACTTTAAGGGACATTGAGTTTTAAGCAGTAAAACTCAACGTCGGGCTTTGTCTTGTTACCAGATCGAGGAACGATGGTTCGGATGTTCACGGAAAATGACTTATGGTGTGATATAATGATATTGATATTTGATATCATTCATGCTCAACGAAACTTTCGATTTCTTTGATTAAGAAGCTTGTTTATTTTTTGTGCTCCAAGGAACAATGACTTCTTCTTTCTCCTGGCATTAATCACGGCTATTGCCAGGGTCTGCCCTCCTACTCAATCTACTCCACTTTGCACGGTCTTTTGCGTCCTTTGTGGTTAGACTTCAATGTTTGGTATTAACTCCACGAAATCTTGGGATAAATAGTCTTTTGAGATACGGAACCTTGAAATTGAACACTAATCTATTTTAAACTTGTAAGTTATATAATTAGCTTTATCGATAGTATTGGCTGACCTACTACCAACTTGACTGTCGAATACAAATAGCTTTACTTCCAGACTTCAATTTAAAAATATATTGTGGCTTTATAAATTGCTGTGATTTTTTAAGAATTTTATAAGAATAGCCTGTGTTTTCAAGCACCATGGTAGTGCAGTAGAACAGAATTAGACTGTAAACCTCATGATTGTGGGTTCGGCTTCCACAGACGTCCCTGATGAATTACTTTAATTTCCTAACTCTGGAAGAACAAATTTTGGCGTTCTGTCCCGTTACTCACAATAAACACATTTTTCTTATAAAAAGATAATAATAAATAGTGAATTTAATTAAAAAAATATATTAAGAATATTTTAGACCGTTGTTGGGCTTGGAACTTACGTTTCCTGGATATTAAGTTCGAATATTAATTTTGTAGATAATTTAGGTATCGATTTATTTTGATTAATGATTAGATCCCTAAAATTGATTATTGAGCCCAAATGATTACTATTATAGTAAATTATATACCCATATCATTTTCTTATAGAAAACGCAACTAAAACAGTATTAGTAAATTTCTATTAGCTAAACTAGAATTAGAAAATTTAAAAATACAATAAACACGCGTAGAGGAAACTCCACTCGATCAACCGAAGCAACACGTGAGTTGACTCACGGGCACAAATTACCCCATCCCGTAGCATCGCGTCGGTCGTGCCGTGTCGGTACACTATTCGCTATTCTCCATCTTTCTTTCCTTTACTCTGTTTTTTTTCGTGTTCCCCTATTTTAGGGTTCCGTGGTCTTAATGGAAGTAAAAACGGTACGCTTTTTTAGATTTGAACGGTTTGGAATGGATTACTTTTTTGTCGGCTTGTCTGTCTGTCTTTTAAGACCATTTATCTCAGGATCGCGTGGAGGTATCAAACGAATATAAATATCAAATACTATCATATAAAAAATATATTTGTAGTTAATTTCATACAAAATAGGTAAGTAAAGTATGGTGGTGTCGTACTCAAGTTTATCAATTTCTGTTAATCTAGTAATATAGAAATTGTTACGGAACCGTCGGTGAGCGAGACCGATTCGCACTTGACTGGTTGTTTTTCCTCATTTATCTCTCTTTTTTACGTTGACTAATGTTTGCGGATGTGCGACACGGCGCGACGTGTGATTTGCCGTGATAGCGGTGTTAGTAGGGTTGTGTAGTCTTTCTTCTTATTGAGGCTTTTTTTCATGTATAATTTATATTCTTATAGATTCGAGAAGATGACAATATTTATATTTTATAATTATAAAAATATTGTAATAGGTCAGTGTACATAAATTAATATTTTACAATTAAAATTAGTATAATATTGATAGTTCCTTATGTATGAGTAATATTAATTTACCTTTACACAAAAATACGCTACGATACGCTATATTCTGCATGTACAGCAGAGTTACAGAGAAAATCTAGCCTTAAGACACTCCGAGTGACACTATTAGTTAATTTCCGATTTTGTCTTATTACCAGAGCGAAGAAATGAAAATAATTTATTCCCACGTATGGGATCGGATCCACAACCGTCTCGCTTACAAACAGATATTGTCTGTTTGTCTAGCCACTATAGAACTAAAGCCTCATGTAAAAATATGTAAATTTTATATTAAAAAAATCCCTTCACAACCCTAAATCGCACAGGTGAGTAACACCAACAAATATAATTTTCGCCAGCCGATATTTTTTCTTCGTAACGTGTTTGTTATGGTTGACTTTGACAACTGCCTATAGATTTGTTATTACATTTACGTTCATCCTCCCCATACGAGTATACTCGTACATATAATATATGTAATTTCACAGATGTTCTACTAAAGATACAATATACCTACATATTATTATATCAAATTTTTTATATATAGAATGAGGGAGGGAAAGACGATGTAATTTTTTTTTTCATTTTAATTATAAACTTCTATTTTCTCCGTTTTATACTTATTTCCTTTCAATAGGCATATCGTGGTGCAGGTGTACAAGTGTAGCCTTAAGTAAACGCGACTGGCTGTGGGTTCGATCTCTACTTGTGGAAATGAAATATTTATTCAAACTTATATCTTCAATTCTTCTTCTTCATCGCAGTTCCGCCACAATACAATACAATACAATATACTTTATTGCACATAAAAAATTTACAAAAAGTATATACAAAATAAATAGAAACAACATGTACAATAAGGCGGCCTTATCGCTTAAAGCGATCTCTTCCAGGCAACCTTTGGTCGTTGGAGTTGTATAAAAAAGATGGTGGGTGGTGCATTAAATTGCAGGAGATTATTTAATAGTAGAAATAAAAATAAAATACATATATATATATATACATATATATATATATATACTACGAATAAATATTTATATAAATAAATATAATAATAAACAACAAATAACATATATATATATACATATAAATCTTAGATATAATATTTATACATTTCTAAAAAGTATTTTGAAAATTAAAGGTATAAAACAAAGGCTAAATTAAATATTCATATAGTGGTTTTTGAGTGAAGTTTTAAATTTTTGTATACTTTTGGCATGTCTGATCTCAATTGGTAAGGAATTCCATAGTCGGACAGCTTTAATAGTAAAGGAGTTAGTCAGAAAAGAAGAAGAGTGAGGAGGAATTTCAAGTAATAGATTTTTCTGGGAACGTAGGGAAAGTGAGTGAACATCATGTAGAAACCTGAATTGTTTCTTCAGATAAGGAGGAGTAGAAGGATTAAACAGCACGGAATAGAGAAGATGAAGTATATGAGTATTCCTGCGAAGGCGGATAGGGAGCCACTTGAGCTTATCACGAAATTCAGAAATATGATCATATTTACGTATACCAAATATGAACCTAATGCAAAGGTTTTGAAGTCGCTCAAGTTTATTCAGTTGCTCCTCTTTAATGTCGAGATAACAAATATCAGCATAATCGAGAATTGGTAATAGGAGTGAGTTTGCCAGCGCAATGCCTCCAGAATTCGGCGGTAAGTGAGGAACGCAGTGTTTTAAGACTAGGTTCAATCTGTCTATTCAATTATGAGGAAATAAGCGTGCCAGGACCAGCGTGAAAGGGGAACTAATATGTGTGAGAAAATAAATAAAAATATAAACGAAGATACAAAATATTAGCTGAATAAATAATAACTGCATCTCTAAGCCATATAAATAAAATATATATTTCTCGTACAAAACTTCTACGAAAGAAAACTATGACATTCATTTTGCTTCTAATAATATAAGGCTAGATCATAGAAAATAAGACGCCTATATAATGCAAAACCGCTGGCTATAAAACTTAGAAGTTATTTAAAGTTCCTTCTATAGAAGTTCATTAAATATGGAGTATAGATCGTGAAATGAAGTTTGTCATGCATGGCTTGTAATGAAATATACTAGCGACTCGAACTTTGTGGCAGCTCTAGGTTTTTAAACTAAATAATACCTTTAAAATTAAAATTATTTGTTAATTTAAATTAAATAAGTTGTAATAAGCGTATAAGAATTTCGACGTAGCTTGGTGAGTTCTGGTCGGTTTCCAGGAGGGCACGGGTTCGCGTCCCGCTACGTTAAAATTTTAATATGTTTTCTAAATAAGTCTCCAGATTTCTTTTATTGTTTTAACAATAAGCTTCAGGGTTCTCCTAGGGTTCCTCTGCCTACCCTGCGAAATAAAGCGTGAAATTAAAATAAAACACATTCATCAATTCTCCACACTCTATTCTAGAACCATTTAAAAAAAAAATGTTATATTTAGCACAATAGTTTCATTTCCATTCTAAATGGACATATTTGATGTCGGTATATGACAGAAAAAAATATGGAAGCATCGAAAGCAACGCACATTTATTAGGAAAGTGGGGCGCGTTTCGATAGATGACTCCCATACGCACTAACTTATTATGTTAGCATAGTTAATATGGTATTTCTGCTATATGATGGTAGTGGGTTCGATTCCAACTTGGGGGTAAGGAATATCTAAATTAAGGAATATTTAAATTATTTTCATTTCCCCACTCAGGTGAACAAAGCGATGCGCTAAATTCACTACTGAACACAATGTCACGAAAAAAGTTGGCATAAATAAGGGATTGGAATATCTTAATTTTAGGTTCCCTCTGCCTTCCACGCCAAGCGGAAAAAACTGCTAAAAATAAAAAAAATAGCTATATAAAAACCACATTATTACAGAACTAGAGCGCGTTATGATCGACAGTTTTCTCATTGTGATCTGTCATGTATGTATGTATGTATGTCTGTACGTGTGACAGGCAGATGCGATGTTAGTATAGTTAATGCTTCATCTTTATTCGTACATACATATATTGTACTGTCGTATTGGTTTTCGCGGGTGAAAGGATTGTAGAGAAATCCATTTATTTTTGATCAATAATATGAACAATAATATTACATTTTAGAAGAGTTTTTCCATAGATTTGTTGCACCAGAGTCGGTTGTGGATTCAATTGATTATATCCGCATACAAATAGATGCGGGATACAGCGTGAAACAAAACATACAGCAAGCAGGCAGAGGAAATGTTAAGAATTTCTGTTACCAACTTTCTGTCAATTTACAAGACATCGCGTGTCGAGAGGCGGAATTCAACGCTACGCTTAGTCTTATTACCAGAGCCAAGAAATGAAAACAATTCATTCGCCCGAGTGGAGATTGATCTCATAACGGGCGCGCTTACAGACAGACGTTGTGCCACTGCGAAACAACGGCCTAAGGCGACAAAAATATTCTATATACGGGGTGGAATTGTCAGCGCCACTTTAAATGAAACCACAGTTTTAACTACTCTATAAAAGCCTAATATAATTCGGAAAAAAAATAATTCTCAAAAATGAAAAAGTTTTTTTTTCAAACAAAATAAATAATAAAATTATCGTTTTAAAATAAAACGCCATTTGTAAAGTAAACATAGGCACGCACACACTTACCTGTCAAAGCGGCAACGTCGCATACGTATGTGTGCGTGACACGAAATACAGGTATGGATAAAAATCGTGAAATGAAAAAAAAATCCTACGTCCAAACCGTTGAGGTACCTTGATTATTTTTTTTAATTCTGAGTTTGAAATATTTTACCCTATATGCAGTTTCAGTAAAAGAAGCGCTGCCTCTTCCACTCTGTATAGTTAGTATTATATGTGATTTCTTCAATTGAGACAAATAGAGAGATTTTTTGTACTTTAATTCGGGAATTATATTAAAAATAAATATCCTAATTTTTTCACAAAAGATTTCAAATAAAAAAATACATTGTTAAAGTCAATTAGTAATATCATAATTACAATATACGCTGTGACAACGACGCGGGGATTTACCAAAATTTATTCCCGCCAAACATAGCCGCCATGATGGATGACGCCATTTTGAATGTTACTTTTGTAAATAGTACGGACGTTTGGCTGACACTTTTTTATCCTCAATGGGTCAAGCTTTATGTGAATTTATGTTACAGCAAAAAGGTTTTATATTTATATTTATATTTTCCATAAATTTCACAGATTATGGCGTATGCGAAATTCACTTAGAGCATAGACTAGTTTAAAATTGTTTATTTTTAACTAACAGTGTTGCTATATTTAATTTTATAAAATATCTTTTTATGATTTAGTTTAGTATATATAGTTTTTTTTCAGGAGGTGTACAATTTTTATCAATAATCTATTTAGTATTGAATTTATTAGGTTAATTTATATTATGTTACTAATTACAATTGAGTTTTAAACTTTTTCTCAGTTCAATTCTTTAATTATGACATTTCAAACGTTTAATGGCACGTCATGTTGTATGGAAAACATATTTCCAGAAAAGCACCTAAAAATGGTGAATAACTTATAAGAGAACGCAGTTCAGATGATCATAAAGTAGCGTAAAAGAGTCTCTTTATCATAAGCTCATTTAAAACTTTGGTCTAGGTATCTAGACTTGGAAAACTTAAAAGTACTAATTCAGAAATTCAACTTTAAAATGACACTCATTACAGCCAACGCCGTGTGAAATTGGATTGCGGTACTTAAATTGAAATCTTTCTCGCGTTGAACTATAAATCTTAAATTATTTTCATGTTAGCTATTAGGCAATGGTAGTGGGTTCGATGTCAAAACTAAACATTTTTTTGTGTTTTATCTGCCGCATGTCAAGTCAGAATAATTTCGTCATTTCGTTCTCTGCTTTCCGCTCATTTTGGAGACATGTGTGTTGACTGGCGGCGTTCAATGCTCTACAGCAGGAAAATTTAAATAATTTTATAGATGACCCCCCTGAGAGGAGATCAAACCCACAATCGACACGTTAACAGTTCGACTCTGCCCCACTGCGTCACTATGGGCTCAAGAGAAGATATTAGGACAATTTCCAAAGTAATATATAATATACATACATATGTGCACATAACTTTCGTTTTTTCTCATTTCGGTCGTGTTTCGTAGAAGTTAAATTGCAGTGGAAATTTATAGTTTATGCAAGCATTTAATAGCGATAGTTGGAATTTTGTTATGTATTTTGCATTCGGATGACACTGTAAAGTTTAGTGGCGTTATGATAAATGAAACGGTCGGTTTTAAATGGAGTTAGCTTGTTGATTTTACTTACTATTTAATGTTTCACGTCACGACGTCAAATAGATTTATTGTTTTATATAAAGTTTTGTTGAATTATGTATTCTTATCTATATATATAAAATCGAAAGGTCACTCACTCATCACGAAATCTCAGCAACTACATTTGCTAGGAATCTCAAATTTTGCATAGGAGTTACTTATAGGAAGTAGGTGCTCGCTAAGACGGGAATTTGCAATATTCGACTTCTAAGGGGTTGTTTTTGGGGTCGAAAGTTTGTATGAAACTTCGTTACTACAAATGCTAGGAGTCTTAAATTTTGCATAGACGTCACTAGGACGTAGTCATGGAGACAGAAATTAATAATAACATAGTTCACGCGGGTGAAACCGCGAGCGGGCCGCTAGTATAATATATATGTTTATAATTATATATTGAATAAAAATAAATGGACTAAAGATATAACAGAATGGTATCCTAGAAACAGAAAGAAGCGAAAAAAACGCCAAATAAAAAGATGGGAGGACGATCTACCAAAAGGATGGAGAAGATTAACTTGGAACAGAGAATAGTGGAATAAGATGGAGGAGGCCTTTGTCCAGGGACAACCTGACCAAAAAACTGGCTGCTAGAATTAATAACTTTTTAAATGTTTCTATTTTTAAGTCTTTTAATTTTTGATTGTATAGTTTATTCTGAAATGGTCAGCAAATAAAGGCTTATTTTAGGCCTTCAGAATTCTTCAGAAAGTGGGAATAGGTTGTCTTAGCAATAGGTTCCTTCTGCCGTGCTAAATGCGTGATACAGCGTGAACCTAAAAAAAATATTAAAAAACAACCAGTAACTGTTACAAGAATATACTTTATTTATTACTCAATATCTCGACGATAGTGGCGCTGACGGCCGGAAATCAGCCACCGTATCACCGGATATCACGTTAGCATCGGAAAATGTTGCCAATATTGGGTATTAGTGAGTTTTTTAGTTAAGATTTTTTTATTTAATATTGATAATACCGTATTAGTTGATCCCGTAGCGGCGCTGCACAAGTGTGTGACTGTAAAGCGGTGGTTGTGGGTTCGATCCCTACTCGGGGGAATGGATTATTATTGATTAATATTTTTATTTTATCGCTCTGGTAACAAGGCAAAAGCCCGGAGTTTAGTTTCGCCAGTCAACCCGCAATGCCTTGAAATTCAGCGGAAAGTAGAAAATGGAACACTATGTTCCATTGGCTTAACCTTAGCATGATATAACGTAAAGTTGAAAAAAATATTGATGGTATTGCTAAGAAATTATTATAAATGTAGTATAGTGTAGCTGTGCGTGGTTTTAGCCACCACTAACGACTGTACGAAATGCGACGGTTGTCTTTACTTGGGAAAACAAATTATTACTATGATTCTTCATATCGGCGTAACTGAACGCCACGCCAATACGGGCAGTGTCCCGATTTACACCGCGTCCCATTTTCCATCTAATTTTTAAGTTATTGTTTCTTGTATGTCTAGAATTCTCTGAAACGAACTCTGTCGAGAGAAAACCAAAATTACTATTTTTAATACAATTTTTTGTCATAAAACACAAAATTTCTAACTTAACGAACGAGTATAATTTTTATAAAGGACTCTTGTTTGGAAAAAATATATTACATAAACTTTTAATGCACGCCGCCGTTACATATGCAAATATGAAGTGTATAAAAACAACCGCGGCATTCGAATGTGAGTTTTCATGAAAAAACTAGTCGTAACTAGATCGTAGAATATTTTGTCGCTATACAAATTTATACATACGTATTATATTTCTTTTGTTTTTGTCTCTTTTATGTTAGACATACTGTATAATCTGTAAATATATATTAAAAACTCTTCTGTGTAACTGGCAGACAAATAGAATCCGGAAGAAAGAACAGGTGGAACCCTGAAATTTGACGTTTAGTTTAGGTTCCTTGGGTGTAGACGAGGGGGAATATTACAATTCCCCTTTCGATGTATGATGTATCTCATGAACCATCATAATTAAACAGTTGAAATTTTCACAGATAGCGTAATTCGAAGAAATACTAACAAATAGAATAAAATAAATATTTAAGAGGGCTCTTATATAACAACGTGATTTTTTGCTATTTTTATAGATAATTTATTAATAATTTAAATTTAATTACTATTATCATGCACAGAGAATAAAAAAGTTTCTTTTTAATTACGATATAACTTTCTTATCTATCTGTCTGTCAGTCGCGTAGGTGCCTGTTGGAGGAACTCTATTTAAAATATTTTCATTTCTTTGATCTTAGTACTAGAAAGACTCTGTTCCTCTCTTTGTTAAGTTTTAAAACTATGCATGTTGTATGCATAAGTGAAACTATCATTTCAGTTTAAAATCGTCTAATTGTAAACGTGATGGCTGTGAACTCAATCCTGAACTCATCTCACTCTGAGAAATTCATAATTTTCATTTTTCGCTCTCATAGATGAAACGAGACTCTGAACGTCACTCAACACACAATGCATTGATTAAAAATTGAGTGGAAAATGGGTAACGAAGTATCTCAACTATGTTTCCTTTGCCTGGAAAAACCTGATGGAAAATGTGAACTCCTATCTTTTATTTGCTATTTGCTTCCAACTGTATTAAGCAAATAGTAGGGTAGGTATTGAACCTGGAAACAAAGTATTAAGACACACCATTCCCCACTTTCCACCTAATTCTAAACACATTGCGTGTTAAGTGGCTGACCGGAAAGGAAGGAAAATATTGAATATTTCATTTTTCTCGTATAGAAATCGAACGCACAACCTATAGCGATTACAGGTACTGGCCTTTAAATTAATTCGAAGCCTATTTCATTTCATCGAGAATCGAATCTTTAACCCAAAACTTGATAATTTTCTAAAGCAAACAATGATTTCATCTGTATGTATCTCAGCTAATAAGTAGGTAAATTCGTTATATCTCATTTCTCCATGTTAACGAAGGCTGGAATATTCATGTCTCATACGTTATGTCATTTGCATTTCTCACAACGATCGTCACGTAGCAAAGTTTTGTTCTTTTATATAGTAGGTATTGTGGAGAATATAGAGATGGAGATAATAATAATGGAGAGAGAATAATAATTTCATTATTTTTTATATAGCGTTAAGTATATATTATAGGAAATTAGTTTGTTTTGTATTATTTTTCAGCGTTTCGTAAACCTACAATCCTGTAATTGGTACGGAAGCCTGTGTCGGCATTTTTTTTAAAATTCCGCCTCTCGACAAACAATGCCTTGCACATTGGGCGGAAAGTGAAACGAAGTGTCTTATCACTAGATTCTCTCTGCTTACAATAAACGGAATAGACTGAAGATAAGATATATTACCTCATATTGTATAGTTTTTAATATCAATACTCGTAATCACCACCAGACATTCAATCCATTTATGAAAATCTAATTTCCCTTATACTTGTACGTATAACATTATCTTATCATACTTATTATTCTGACATTCAAACGTAAGCCTAATGGAGATATTATTCCATTTATCTCACTTTCTCTCGTGTATTTACTGCGTACAGTTAAAGAAGGGCGTCTATCCTATAATCATTTTAACAATCTAATTAAATACGATGGTTGTGGGTTCGATAACCATTGGGGGAAAATACCAATATTAAAGTAGGGCTCTATCAAATAAAACAATAATTTTAAAATCGAGGGAATGTATTTCTTTAATTTCGCGGCTGTGAAAGACATAGTGCGGCGTTACGTTAGACAGTAGAGAATGAAATGTCTTAAAGCTGGGCTTTTTCAACTTACATATAAGTACTTCTGATATATGCGGGGTATAGTTTTGAGCAAAAATAAAAGAGAATTACCAACATCACTATTCTAAAACACACCGTCGGGTTGTGCTATTCAACACCCTTGAAGAACTCGGCGAAAAGTGGAAAACGGAAGTATCTTATACTAGGTTCTCAGGTTCATCAAATCTATATATATAAAATCAAAAGGTCACTCACTCACTCATCACGAAATCTCAGAAACTACAAGTGCTAGGAGTTTCAAAAATTTGCATAGGAGTTATTTATAGGACGTAGGTGCTCACTAAGACGGGAATTTGCAATATTCGACTCCTAAGGGGTTGTTTTTGGGGTTGAGAGTTTGTATGAAACTTTGTTACTACAAGTGCTAGGAGTGTAAAATTTTGCATGGACGACACTTAGGTATAGGACGTAGGTACTCATGGACAGAAATTAATAGTAACGTTCACGCAGGCGAAGCCGCTAGTCATCATATAATTTATTTAACACTAACTTATGTTATATTTATACAATATGAAAATCAAATCTCATTGTATTGTATATCTCAAAAGACAAATAATGTCATAAATCACGAAGATAAGGCGACTGAGACAGCGGCCATACAGACGGGCGATGTCTTGGCCGATTTCATTTCCTCCTCTGCCTTAAATCTCCGGTTACATAATTCACAATACAAATACATATCTTAACTAGGAAACGCTTAGGCTTTGTTTATTTTTGGATTAATATATAAATGCTATTTACCTTATCGTCATTATTATATGAACGTATAGAAAATATAAGTAAAAACCTAGTTTATCTCATTTTTCAGGTTTATAGCAGGGGAATATAAGGAACCTAGTGATAAGACACTATATTGTACATTTTTCGTTCAATTTTCAAGATATTGCGTGTTGCTTGGCCTAAAGTTGCGCTTTTTGTACCAGAACAGAAAATTAGAATAATTGATTACTCTGAGAGGGAATCGAACCAACAAGCTTTGTATTTTGCAGTCAGACCAGTTACACTGCACCATGACGGTCTCAACAAATAGAAATACTCTCAACAAAAATTTGTGTCATTTACTTGATATTAGTAACAGCATCTGACTGTAAGCACAAAGATTGTGAGTTCGAGTCGCAGTTGGGGGAAGACATTACATTCATTTTCTTGCTCAGATAAAAAGACTAGACGCGGCGCTAAAGTCACTTAACACTCAATGTTTCAAGATTGGGCGAAAAGGTGGGAACAGAGTCTCCTAACACTAGAGTCCCTCTGTCTGCCCCATATTATAAAGTAAACCACAGGAAACGAAGAAAGAAGTGATTTCTCACTAAAATGAACTTGCAAGAAGAGCATACGTGGAACTAAAACAAACGCTATCACTAAAAAAAACTAAATTGTATGAAAAGCTTTCGAAAATTTAAGCGAAGCAAGCTTTTAGTTTACCTTAATAATATTTCATAAGTACGGAACAACGGATAGAATATTTCAACGCTAACCTTTTTACGGGCCAACATTAAGTTACACTAAGTGGCGCTACACTATTATATACATTTTTTGAACAAAAAATTCTAAAAGCTGTGTATATGTAATTTTTTTGGCTTGCACGCTGTGTAGGGTAGGTAGAGGGAACACTAGGTTCCCAGGTTCCTTCTGTCTGTTATGTGTGAGATACAGCGTGAAGCTGTTGAGTGATAGAAAGCGTGGCTTAAAGCCACGTTTTATATTGTTACCAGAGCGAAAAAAGAATATAATTCATTAGCCTTAGTCGGAATTGAACCCGTAACAGTCGCAGTTACAGACAGACCCCGTGCTTCTGTGCCAATACAATTAATTTCATAAATATATATATTTGAATAAAAATACGATTTGCACATTATAATGCTTCAAAATAAACACAACCAAAATTAATAACCATGATAAATGAATATGAGTTTAAAATATTTATTAATTATATAGTTATTTGCTTTAAAAATATTACTGAATTCGGACCGAGAGTTTGTATTTAAAAATAGCTTACTTAATAAAAAATAATATATTTACCAATTAATATGTATTGTTGTTGATTTTATTTACTTTGTTGAATCATTATTGATGTATTTATACACGAACTTATGTATATATGGACTGTTGGAGCAAGGGGCCGGTATCTGGTAATAAAATGGAAGGACTGAAGGTTCGATTCTCTCCCGAAGGAATTATTTATTTTCATTTATGGTAACATGACATAGCGCGGCGTTAAGTTACGTCACCCGATACGCAACGTCTCAAAGATTGGGCGGAAAGCGGGGAAAGGATCTTTCGTTTAAACAGATATACAAACGTTCAGCAACATTTTCTATTATTTTATATTATGTAATGGATATGCTCCACGGCTCGCTGGCTTTGACAGTAGGAAATAAGCCTTCCCGTAGACACGTCACTGCCGGATATATTAGGCATCTAAACGATTTTACCGATTCTATTCATAGGTGTTCTTTTTATTAAATTGGTTTTCTTTTATTTGGGTAGACAGAGGGAACCTGGGAACTGTTAATGGATAAGAAGAAAATTAATATTTCATTACTTCGAATGGTAATCGAACCAACAACGTGTAAACCCGAATAGTAGTGGGTCCGTGGCAATGCTTCAAATTTGCGTAAATAATGTCTTAACACTAGGTTCTCCCAATGCACCGTAACATGCGGAAAACGTTTTTAGCTCTATATTTTTATCAGGTTAATGTTAAAATACTTCGCACCCTACTTTCCATTGAATTATGGAATAGAAATGAAAATATTAAATATTTTTTTACTTAATGGGAATCGAATCCACAACCTGTGGATGAATGGAAGTCACATGCTGGTGCCTGAATGAAAGTCATATGTTTAAAAATTAAAATACCTGTGAAAGCTTAAAAAAATAAATTTGGAACCACGACCTCCGTGCCTCCAGAATTCGGTGGAAAGTGAGAATCGGAAGTACCTTAATGAGAACACACATTCTTAACATTAGCCAGGTTTCATTTGCCTACCTGCTATAAGTAGTATACAGCATGAAGCTTAACTCAACATCCTCATATCGAAATAATTAAAAAAAACAAAACAAAAAATAATAAACACCAAACGAGAATTTCAAGTGATTTTTTTCATACACACCGAAACTCGATCAACATCACCCTGTGCTTTAGACAAAGCTTCTAGCACAAAATATAGTATACAACCCTATTAAAAACCAAATGCCTTAACTACCAACCCAATTCACTGGAATTTAAATTCTAATTTTATACGAAAAAGGTATATTTTCCTTATTTTTTCCAATTGGAGGTACATTTCTGTGGTGGGGGTTCGTGCCCATTCACCACAGACATTCGGCACGTACAGTACTATGCAATTGTGATGCAGTTTTACATGCAACGCTGCTTCTGAACTGGCAAGTTATTTTCTTCTTAAGCCAAGTTACGATCTGGTATTGTTATAAGTTGGTCGTTTGGAACCTGTTTGGGTATTAAATACTAGTGGACCCGGACGCGGCTACGCCTGCTTGAACTATAAGAATATTTATTAAATATTATATAATCTATTTATTAGGATGAATATCAAAATATAAGTTCATTTTGGGTGACGTTTTCTTAAAACAACAAAGAAATTTTGCAAACCGGTGCTTAGCAACGACGGTTGTTATTAACATGGCAGAATAAATTGCATGTCAAATTAGAAAGTATTTTAATTTATTACTACATATATGTAATGTAACATTATATAGCCTATAGCACTTCTGAAGAATGCAGCTTTCATACAAAACAAAAACATAGTAAATCGGACCAGTAGATCCAAAGATCTTAGCGTTCAAACAAACAAACAAACAAACAAACAAACAAACTCTTCCGCTTTATTATTTGGGTATTAAATATTGAATTAATTGAGGTATAAGATGTATTTTAGGCTATCAGGATGGTTGTTAGTTCGATTCCTACGCCAATCGGGGAATTGATTTCTGATAAAACAAGTGTGGTGTCCAAGAATTCGATAAAAAGTGAGGAAGGGAGTATCTTTCTGGGGAACAGAGTGTGTAGGGAAAGAGAGCGAGAAGCTAAAATAATAAATAAATTTGGAATATGAGTCCATTACTATCGCACTAATGCTGCTTGCTAACTTGTAAAATCTTTTGTTTTCTTTTCGTTGTTTTTATCCCTAACAAGGTGGCCAGAGATAAAAAACCGTCAAATGCAGTACATCTCTACATATCTCTTTCACTTAATCCCCTGTTATTAACTTCTTCATAGATTCCTTCATAGATCCTTCTTCTCCGACAGGGTTTACGCAACACTGTGATCTCAAGGTATAACCGTCTCCCCCTATCTCTTTTCCCTTTTTTCACTGTCACTCACCTGAGCACGCGTATTTATTCCTTCTGTTATATCCTCGCTAAAAATGTAATCAATTATGTAAAAATTGTAGTAAAAATATTTAAAAAGTAAATTTTATTTCAACACCGAGAATAAGGTGAGCTCTTTGCATTATAAACGCGAATACAAGTTTTTCAAACACTACTATTGTTATACGGGAAAGCTGTAATACAAGCCCGTTACGTATGCAAATATAGATTAAAGTAAACCATAGAACAGCGTCTGAGTGCTTTAAAAATATATATTAAAATGTAAGCTTGATTAAAATATATAATTATTACATAACTTAAGAATTCATTTATATTTTTTTTATTTATAGAAGACAAATTTGTGAGAGTTAAGGTAGCTGCAGGGAACCTGGGAACCTAGCGTTAAGATACTTTCCATTATGACTTGTATTTCCCACTTTCCGCCGAATTGACTTTGAATTGACGATGTTTAAGCGGTAAGAAACTTTTCTACTAAAAATAATATAAGCACTATCAAGATTGAACCTACAACCATCGTATACAGTCATACTGTGAATAAACGCGCTACAATGCAATGGCGTTGATGAATATTTACATAGTTAATAGGATCCCCAGATACGTACCTACTGCATTGCATTTGCGGCTTAGAACAATTTATAGCTAAATAAGTATTAAAATTTGAAACAGTTTTTTACATTTTATCTTTACGTTTCTCTCATTTGGCGATAGGCGGCTAGAGTATAGAGTTAAGACACTATATTTTAAAAACACTTCCCGAGACCAATGTCTGATTTTATATTACTAGTGGCGGGCCACGATTTTGTTTGCGTATACTATAAGATAAAAAATTCCATTTACGTATACTGATTTTACAGAAATAAAAAAAAAACTCTCGTGATGACATACCACCTACATGCCAAATATCAGCGTTCTACGCCGTGTAGTTGTGGTTGTCTCTTAATGAATAACAGAAAAGTTTTACATAAATTATATACATGGCTAAAAATTCTCACGATCCGGTTCGAACCAGCGACTTTCACGAAAATATTTAGAGATAATCAAATAAAATATTTAATTTTAACGACCGAATGCTTCCATTGTAAGAGTTTACGAGCAAAGGATTGGTCGTCCGTATGTTTTAACTTATGTTTATTTTTCTTCAAGACTACGTTGTAAGCACGCGATGCGAATAGATTACTATATAAATCTTCTATGAAACAAAATGAAACACTACAGGGTTGGAATACCTAACTAGTTTTTTTTTGTATCCCGCATATGCAATAGCGGAACTCAACGCTGTACACGTATTACGTTAAAGCATTTTTCCAGACTAAAATATATAAAACATTGCGGAATTCGACCACGCGTCTTTTGTATTGTATTCGGCTTTGAATCTCGCTGCGTTAAATTTTTTACATGTTTTATAAAATATTTAAATAATCAACATTTAACCTAATAGTTTTTCGTTTAGAACATATTATAGTTAATACTTTCAACTTTATCTCTAGAAACTATCTACAGTATGCAGTATTTGTATAAAGATACGAAGTGAACCATTAGCATGTCTGAGCTAAAAGCTCTTGTGAAATAGTCATAAAAAATATTAAATTTAACAAAATAACGTAAAAAAAAATCTGAACTAGCTGCTTCTTTACTTTGTATGGTCAGTTCTTTTACTTAATGCCTTAATTATTAGGGTTCTGTCTCCGTCAGCTAATTTTGAAATTTATAGATATTTGTGGGTAATTTTAAGTAACAATTAAAAATCCTTCAAGTTATGTTATATTAAAATATTAATATAATTGAATGGATTTTTATGACAAGAAATTATTAAATATTTATAAATTGAAATGCCTAATAAATTATTTTTTAACAAAAAGAAAAACCGACTTCTAACAACGAACTAAAAAGAAAAATAATTATATAAAGATTTTATAATTTTGAAGTCGGTGCCAAGTAAAACAAGAAGGTTAGTAATTAGATATTGTAGTAAGGGTGTTGTAGCATTAGCTTGACACCGACTTCAAAATTATTAAATCTTTATATAATTATTTTTCACTTTTTAGTTCGTTGTTAGAAGTCGATTTTTCTTTTTGTTAAAAAATAATATATTTTACGATTTTTAGTGATGGGTAGATCTTAAAATGATGCTTCTTGAACGAGTGGTGATGGTGGTGGTAGTGGTTGTCAACGAGTGGTTGTGATTATTTTATGTAAAACTTTATTTAATTAGCTATTATTTTTGTGCAAAAGTTACATTTTGGTATATTGACAAGAACATACATATAAAGTAATCGGGTGAATTCGGAATCTTCCTTTTTTGAAGTTGGTTGAAAATGAGAACATCCTCTTTATTGAGGTTGGTTGAAAAGAAATGCAACGATCAGGAATCTCACTTCTGACATCAATTTAAAAAGTTTTTGCTTGTAACTTATTACAGTATAATCAATTTTTTACCAAAAAAAAACAAACTTTCTCAATTTTCTCCGGATTCCATAATCAAAACCTAACCAAACTTTCACCAAATTATCCTTGAAATGTATCCTTTCAAATAAAAAAAGAATCATCAAAATCGGTTCGCGCGACATTGAGTTATTCGGCTATTTGTCGCGCACATACCTAATGCAAATTTAAGACTTATGTGATTTTCTCATAGATACCATTGTCAGACATGGACCAAAAAAAATGGGACCATTCGGGAAGCTTCACCTTTCAAATAAAAAAAAAATTTCAAAATCGGTTCACCCAGTCAAAAGTTATGGGGTAACAAACATAAAAAAAAAATAAAAAAAAATAAAAAAATACAGTCGAATTGATAACCTCCTTTTCTTACAGAAGTCGGTTAAAAAGAATTTGATATAATAAATTGAAAAATATGTTTTTGGATAGTCCATTTATTTAAGAACCTACAATACCTGCCTTTTTACAATCAGAGTTACCTCAGACTCTTAAAAATATATTTTTGTTTGTTCCACTTTTAAGCATAAATTAATGAACGGATTTAGATTCAACTAAAATATTTTGTATAATTTGGCTATAATATAAGCGTTGAAAGCCGCGGTTGAGAGGCTAGTAGAAAAATATTATTATTAATTTTTCAGTGCAACATCCGCGTGATAATTGTATACAAATTTATATGCATGTAATGCATCGAGCCTATGTCGATCGCCATCGCCACCACACCATTAAAAATCAGTAATGTAATTCTTAATTAACGTGTTAATCATATTTAATTTTTTTAAATCTTTTTTTTTCGCTTAACGGATTCTGAGGTATTGCGTGTTGAGTGGCGGTACTCAACGTCGCGCTTTGCCTCGATATCAGAGCGAGGAAATTAAAATATTAAATATTTTATTTTCACCATTTCCTTGATTGGAAATCGAACTCACTGAGCTGTCGCGTTTATCATTGCAATGTAAAAATAATATTCTTTATTTTTAACCGACTTTCAAAAAAGGAGGAAGTTTTCAATTCATCGGAATCTTTTTTATGTATGTTCACCGATTATTCGAAGTTACCTGAATCGATTTGGATAATTCTTATTTTATTTGAAAGGGTATACGTCACAGGCCCTCTGGCGACTTTATCAAGGTCTGATTATGGGATCCTGGAGAAATAAAGGAAACTCTTTAAATTTTATAGGCGTTCTTAAAAAGACTTAGGTATTTTTAGTAAGGACTCGTGTGTTTGCTTTCGGAAAACACAATTTGATGATGTGGAACTGTTGATGAAGACCATCTGGTCTACGTAGGTATACCTACTTTTTTTGTAATTGTTACAAGGAATAACATTGTTAAAACTTTTCGTCAGAAATGAGATTCTTTATCCCTTTAAGCTCTATCCATCACTTAAAATGGTAAAATAAATTAAGTAAAAATAATTAAAGAAATATTTTATATATTTTTCATTTTTAGTTAATTGAAGTTGGTTTGATTTTCGTTAAAAATTAATTTATTAAAATTTGAATATTCTGCGGAACCATTTTACACAAAAGCTTAGCTCGCACTTTTTTAAACAGTTTTATATGACCTAAACTAATATTTACTCCATTTCAAGAATTCATTATGGCTTTCTTCATCACTGTCCACTGCATTTAATTTTCTATTCAAATACTAACTTTCTATGTTCATCTTGAATTTTACTTTAGCTACGTAATATATGTATATCTGTGTACTTATATGAATAAGTAATCGAGGTTACCGGCATTTTGTTTTTTTATCTTCAAAATTCAAAATATTTTTTATTCACATAGACTTTTGGAAGCACCTTTAAATCGTCAAATGAACATAAGGCTACCATTGGCCTGGAAGGTTGTTCTGCTGAGGAGAACCGGTAACGAAACCAACAGCTGATCTTTTCAATGGTAAACTTTAGAAAAATAAAAGAAGCTTTCATGGTGCAGCGGTATAGGGTCTGACTGAAAACGCTATGGTTGTAGGTTCAATTTCCTCTGTCGGTAATGAATTCGGGAAATTAACCCCCAACCCTCGCGTTTAAACTCGGATGCTATGCCACTTCATACAACTGCAGAGGACCGCCATCAAATTAATTCACCCATTTACAACTAAGCACACAAACGGGTATTACACGAACAAACAAAAGGAAATAAAGTGTTGTCATATTTTTTCGCTTTTTATTTGCTACCGTTTTATTGAAGACGGGTAAGATCTTTCGATCTCAATTTTTCCTTTAAAAACTCGAGTAAGCTGGGAAATGTTTTAAATAAGTAAAAGAACCCATTTGGAGGACCCATTTTGTAATTGCGCCCGAGCGACTGTGAAGTGTCTCGAGTACGACGATCGAAGGAATCGCTTCCGTTATGTTCTACACTGTGCTGTTTACTTTTATATTGGACAATTGTTTTTATTTGCTATTAAATTGCATTTAGTTTTTAATATTTTAAATTGTGTTAGTTCGATTAAAAAAAATAGAATAAAATTGTATGGAAATCCATTTTTCGTGATGTTTTCAAAATTTTATCTAAAAACAACAATAATATAAGAACAGACAAAAACTCGGAACTAAAAAGCTAATGGAGCAATAATATACATAAAAAAATGTACTGGTTGTCTATACAGTTGATAATTTTACATTATAACGTCATAAGAAAACATCGATGAAAAATTGCATACTTTTATCATTTTAATTATATTATTATCTCAGGATTATCATATATTTTTTTATAATACAAAAGAGTTAATTGAAAATTACATTTTGAAAACATCATTTATTTGTACTCGTTAATTCAAATATTTATTTTACTTAAATTATACAGATTAATGAGGCCAGTCGTGGTGCAGGGACATAAAGTAGGACTGTAAGCGCGTCTCGTTGTGGGTTCGATCCCCACTGGAGGAAATGTAATATTTATTTAAATTTATATTTTCATTTTTTCACTCTACTGTGACAAGGCGCGGCATTCAGTTTTGCCACTCAACACGCAAAGCCTCCAGAATTAGGTGGAAAGTGGTGTCTTAACACTAAAATCAGCGTGAATCTGATTTAATTTTCATCTATTTATGCATTATATCTTTATATTTGTAAGACGAATATATAAAATATATATTTAATAGAAGAAGTCACACAAAAGGAACGTCTAGGGACATAAAACTAACATTCTGTATAGCTGAATATTTAAAGTTTCATTTTGAATATTTTATGTTACTACATGACTTCGTGCTAGAAATGACTAATAAAACTATGTAACTGTTGTTGAATTAACTATTTTGTTGTGCATTTTTAAGATAAGTATAAAGAATATAGCAACAAATTCCTTAATTACTAGGGTTCCGTACCTTTTAAGGAAAAAAGAAACTCTTATTAAAAGAAGAAAAGATAAAAGCTACTTATTTTGTTCGCCTGTCTGTTGTCTGTTTTTCTGATTTTTTTAATAAAATTCATTTACTTTTATTTATAGATTTACTTTTAGTTAACATATACAAGATTCAAAATTTCTTCTTTTTCATATTATACAAACTGATATTTTGATAGTAAAAATGTATGTTTCCGACAATACTTTGCCACGTAACTTGTTTCTTTTTTTTTCACGATAGGTATATAGGGATTTATTTATTTAAGTAAGTAGAGGCCAGTCGTGGCGCAGGGGCTTGTTTTTTCAGACTTTCCTCGGCTTGCGCTGCCGCGAGCGGGATACAGCGTGAAGCTGATTTTTGAATAAATAATAGTACAATTTACATATCTTTTCATTTACCACAACAACTACATATATTTACATTTATGAGCTGCATTCAAAATATCACGTTTTACATTTTGTTTATTTATATAAAACGTCTGGCAATCACGTTGAGTTGTAAATGCTTGGTTTATTTATTCTGTACCGGCACCTACCCTCGCCCCGTTCAGCCCCAAAATCGTATTTACTAATTTTAGCGAAAACTTTTAACAGATCCCGCAGAAATATTTTATTTTTTTTTCAATATCATGATGATATAATCAAATAATAGTTGTGATTTTTAAAGATGTATTTGTACACGTAAAAATAGCATTTGTTTTTAAATTTAGCCAAAATTCCTTTTTTTTTATAAATTTTCAGTATGATGAAATATATTGATGCCGTTGTAGCCTAGTGGTTATACGTGTGGGACTGTTCACGCAACGGTTGTGGATCTGATTCTTATTTGGGGAATGAAATATTTAATATTTTAATTTTCCTAGTAGAGAGGCAGGATTTCGGAGGAAAGAAAGACGGAATGTCGTTTCACACTTTCCTGCTTTACCTCGTTACCAGAGCGGAGAAATGAAAATATTAAATATTAACTCGGTGAGAATGGAAGTGTTTTGATGGAAATGTAGTGTCTAAACACTAGGTTCTCAGATTTCCTCTGCCCACCTTACTAGGCGCGGGATACAGCGTGAAATTATTAAAATAATTTAACATGGCTTTTAGTCTTCCTATATGAAAAGGCTCTCACAAAAGTGATTTTTCAGTATTAACCGACAGTTCCTGAGATTTGTCCGTTCGATCAAACTCTTAAGTTTCATAATATTTCCTCTTCCGCCCGGACCTCTGAGGAGTTCAGACGTGTTTACCAGTAATCCGCGTTTCTTTTCGTTTTGTAATAAATAGTGAATTTGCGCAAGAAAAGTCGAGTATAAATAATAGGAGTGCATACATGCGAAAAGATGACTACCTGAGGATCCATCCGTCATCAACAGCAGCAACTGCGGAGTGCAACTTCTAACAGTGAGCGAATTCAACTAATAAAAAGCTTAAGTGTACAGAGATCTGCTAAAACTGGACGGAAAGAACTTTTGTATGGAAACGTCGATTGCCACCATATTAGGTAGACCTCCGTTCTTGCGAAGCAATCCTTTCACTTTTGCAACTATACGTGACTGCTGCCCTTGTATATAATCTACGAAATGCCACTCAAACGAACGCCACCATCGCATGCGACATTGCCTGCAGACTCCGGTAAGGCGCCTTGCGCTGAACTAAATTTGCCGGCGTCATCATTGACGAATTTTGAAACTCACAGACGTCTCGATAACCCGATGGATACGGAAACTACTCTTAACAAATCTGCCTCTGACACTGACTTGACTATTACACCACCAAGCTTTGTTTTCCAACGGAATAAGAGATTTAGAGCCCAGATGGAAGACTCTGCTTCCAATCAATTAGATGTTTTTACAGAACTGAAAGAGATGCGTAAGCTGATGACATCTTCTGTGGCCAAACAGGCAGACGAGCTTAGAAAAGTTAATTCTATTTTAAAAGATATTCAACAGTCAAATTATAATATAGAGAATTCGGTTTCGTATCTTGCTGCTCAAAATGAAGAGTTTAAGCAAAGAATAATAGAACTAGAAACTCAAGCAAAACAGGATCGAAATCATATTACGATGCTAGAAGATAAGATTGAGGAATTACAAATGAATAGCAGAAAGTCTAGCTTTGAAATTAAAAATGTTCCTAAAAAACCAAGCGAAAATAAAGATGATCTCATAGGGATGGTCCTGAGCCTCTCGAAAACTGTGGACTGCAACATAACTAAGTCAGATATTAAAGACATATATAGAGTCAAACCAAGATCAGCCGAAAATAAATCGCCGCCAATTATCATTGAAACTAATTCAACTTTAATTAAAAATGACCTTTTAAAGATGGCAAAGTCGTTCAACATCAAACATAAAAGCAAGCTCTGTGCCAGGCACCTGGGATGCAGCATTCAAGAAGATATCCCGGTATATTTGGCTGAACATTTAACTGTAAAAGCGGCGCGCCTCTACTTCCTGGCCAGAGACTTGACGAGAACTAAAAATTTCAAGTTTTGTTGGACCGCTTATGGCAAAGTATACGTCCGAGAAAATGAACACACGCCGATTATATCTATCAAAAGTGAAAGCCAAATACATCAACTTCTAAATAGGGAACCCCAAACTTTGCAGCTGATTTGACTATTCAAAGATAACTCAATAATATATGGTATATCGTTCCTATTACACTTGCTTCCGTTACTCAACTTGTGTTTGCATATTATCTTATCTTTGCTTAATTATATTTGCCGTAAGGCTGGATTGCTTGCTTATTTTGTGCTTGTATTTTTTCTCAAAAATTGTAATTTAAACTTTATTCTCAATGTTAGATTACGCCTCTGTTTCCAAATTACTTACTTGCCGAAAAACATACATAGCTTTGTATATGAATGCTGTAAAAGTTATACACCTTCACCATACTCTCATCACGCATGTTTCTTCAAATGGTTTGATTGTTTTAAAATAAACTTATCAATTTTACGCCTCCTTATTAGCACTTACACCTTACGTAATGGATAATAATAAAGAAACTTTAAACGAAATAGACGAATTTACGCTAGCGCGAAGTGTTGAATGTGACTATTGTAATCTATCAAAATATGTACAGGTAAATAAAAGCGACTTAACAATAATTTCACAGAACATTAGGAGTATATATTGTAATTTTGATGACTTTATAGTTAATTTGGGTTCTTTATCTTTTGATGTAGATATAATTGCTCTTACTGAGTGTCGGCTAACTCCTGATAAGACTATACCCCAACTTAGAAATTATAATTCATATGCAACTACTTATCAGTTAAATCAGAATGACGGAGTTGTGGTTTATGTAAAAAATACATTAAAATCGAATGTCAAAGAAATTAGACTTTCTCAAGCATCCTGTCTTGAAGGGGAGGTCTTAAATAATATAATTGTATGCATCTATCGTTCACCCTCTAATACAAATGCTGAAAGCTTTATTAATTCCTTGAATGTGTACCTGGAGACTATCAAATCGGAAAATATAATTATTACAGGAGACATTAATATAAATCTAATAAGTAAAGATAGAGAACAAACATATGAATATAATAATAGAAGTAACTACGTTAATATGTTGTCAACGTATGGTATTTTACCTGGACATACGCTACCAACTAGAAATAAAAATTGTTTAGATCATTTTATGATGAAGTTTAATAAAAAGAAATTTGAAGCGTTCATAGCTGTTTTACAAAGTACTATTACCGACCATTATTCTATAATGTTAGTACTATCTAAGCAAAAAACTGCTAATTCTATAAAAAGAACATGCACTACTGTCAATTTTGATAAAGCTCTAATGTATTTACAAGAACAACATCTAACTGAATTACTTTTGTGTGATGATCCAACTCTTGTAACGGAATGTTTAATAAATAAACTAAATAAGGCTATTGTAGAGAATACTACGATTCGACAAATTCCAAAAAGTAAACGAATACTTAAGCCATGGATTACACCTGGAATCTTAAGATGTATTAATAATCGTAACAAATTACAGAAAGATTTTAAAAAAGATCCACAGGATAATGTAAAGAAAGTTATATACACGCGATATAGAAATTTTTGTAACAACTTAATTAAAAAAATGAAAAGGGAGTATGAAAGACAATCGTTAACTGAGTCTATGAAAGATAATAAGCTACTTTGGAGAAACATAAAAAATATAACATATACAAATAATAACAAAAGTCACAATATGGAACTAATAAATATCAAACCAACACCAATGAAATCAGTCAATGCAATTAATGAGTATTTTGTGAATATAGGAAGAGACCTTGCTCAAAAAGTTAATCCTAATATGGACAAAAACTATAAAAACCAGTTAAAAGCAATTCCAAGCCAATCACAGTCGTTTGTTATTATGGAAACTGATATAGCAGAAGTAAATAGAATCCTGACAAATCTCAAATCTGATAGTGCCCCTGGTTGGGACAAAATTTCCACTAAATTTCTGAAACATGTAAAAAAGGAAATAATTCCTATTATTACTCACTTAACAAATCTCTGTTTTAGAACTGGTGTTTTTCCAGCTCCGTTAAAATGTTCCCTGATAACTCCAGTATACAAGGGAGGGAAGAGAGATGACATAAGCAACTATAGGCCTATTTCGGTATTACCAGCAATATCTAAAATTATAGAAAAAATACTCAATAACAGATTACTTAAGTATTTAGATAAATTTAGTATACTATCTCCATACCAATTTGGGTTTAGACAAGGAAAATCAACAGAAGATGCCATAACGGCTCTCACTGGAATAGTCACAAATCAACTCGACAAAGGAAATAAGTGTCTGTCTATATTTTTGGATCTCAAAAAAGCTTTCGATACTGTCTCTCTTCCCATCCTTGTACATAAGCTGGAAAGGGCTGGAATTAGAGGAAAGGAGCTATCTTTGTTCAGAGATTATCTTACAGGAAGGAAGCAAATGGTCAAATTAGGAGAACATATAAGTAACAAAGCTACCGTGACGTTTGGCGTACCCCAAGGAAGTGTTTTAGGCCCTACCTTATTTCTATTGTATATAAACGACCTGTGCAATATGCAGATAGAACAAACAAATATCCTGTCGTATGCAGATGACACTGTAATTATCTTCACTGGCACTACTTGGATCAATGTCAGGAAAAGTGCTGAGGAAGGTATGGCTCGTATAACCAAATGGTTATACAGTAATCTACTGACACTCAACACAGATAAAACCAAATATATTTCGTTCTCAATAAAAAATCAAACACAGCCTGATAAAGATTTTTACATAAAAATACACACATGTGGAGACGCGCAAACCAGTCAATGTAACTGTCCCACTATAGAAAAAGTTAAAAACATAAAATATTTGGGTGTTATTGTGGACCAAAGCCTATCATGGTATCACCATCTAGAAGAAGTCTCGAGTAGGATTAGAAAATTAATTTTTATATTTCGTACCCTTCGACATGTTGCTCCGAAAGCTGATATAAATGGTAAATTAACCACAAGAAATATTCTGTCGGAAATATATATCGCCCTAGCCCAATCCATACTTATTTATTGCATCTCCGTTTGGGGAGGAGCTCTAAAAACAAGGTTTCTTACCCTGGAACGTGCACAAAGAGCTCTTGTCAAGGTTATGTATTTTAAAAATGTAAGGTTTCCGACGGACCAATTGTATCAAGAAAGTGGCTTATTGACTGTTAGGAAACTATACTTTTTGCACGTAATTTTAAAGAAACACAAATCCCTACCCTATGACCCACATTTAAAAAATAAAAGAAGGAAAGATATAATAATAGCACGTACCTTCGCAACAAAAACTTACTTCGCTAGCATTCAATATGAGTCACGTTCAAGCTTTCTGTATAATAAAGTAAATAAAATAATAAATATATACCACATGCGATATTATGAGTGTAAAAAGAAACTTAAGGGATGGCTCACACCACTTACATACGAGGAAACTGAAGCACTTATTGAGCATGCCGGGTAGCATTACACTAAATATATTTATATACATACATACACCTACAATTATAAAATAATCAACAGCTACAAATACACAACATAATTTATATATAGATAAACAAAATAAAAAAAATAGGAAAAAATATAAACAAATAGGAATTGTTATAATAAGTAAATATATATTGTAAAATAATATACTTTAATTTAAGGTTTCTATCATTGTTATGGTTTTTTAAATGTTAATGGAAGAGCGGAGTCTCCTGGTACAGGCAATAACATGCTTAAAAGGAGGCTCCAATCACTAATGGATTTTGTAAGAAACTTGCTTAATAAAGTATTTATTATTATTATTATATTAAGTATAGATTCCGTAGAAGTTGAAACTATGATTTTCTTACTTCAAGAGACTTCTCTTTCTGCTAATTCTCTAAGATATGTTACATAGTAGAGCCAACAACGACTCGCGCTGACCTAACTGTAAGTTAGTGGTCTTAAGAGATTTTAGCTTAAGATAAGGCTTCTTTATGGCTTATATATACTTATTATGAACTAGTGTTCCGCTCCAGGTTTCACCTACGTTAATTACACTACGTTTTTCGACGAACTGTATGGCGGTATGAAGGTCTCAATAAAATATTTTAAAATAAATTTAAAGTAAAAAAAACATCACAGCTCGACCTAATAAAAACGTTTTAAAAATAAATATAATATTATTTCATTTAAGTAGTGTTCGTCAAGTTGATGTAATTTATTTGATAAGAGATAATAAGAGATTCCATAAATGCTTACAAAAAAGTTGTGCATATTTTCAATTCAGTATTTTCATGAAGTTACATAGAATTTTTACATCTCAATGTAATTTGCATGAAAAAATATGTGTGTCATATTTAGTTATTTTTCATTTCATTCACATAGTATAATATTTGAGGCCGTACTGACGCAGCAGTAAGGATGCGCCTGTAAGCGTGGTTATGGATTCGATTACCACTTGGGGGAATAAAATATTCAATATTTTTTATTTCTTCGCTCTGGCGACGAGATAAAGTCTTACTGGGAACAGATTGTCTTAACATCAGATTCCCAGGTTCCTTGGCAATCCTGCTATATGCAGAACAGCCTGAAGTCTATAATATAATATAATATAATATATAATATGTATATATAATCAGCTTCAGCTATAATTGTCAAGTAATACATCTTGTATTTGACGTGGTAGCACTAAATTATATGTAGGTTATAAACGATGCATCATCTGACGACAGCGTTAACTGTGTACATACTCGTATGTGATAACGGAATAACGATCACGTCGATAAAATGCAGTTTCTCGCGTTTTCCCGCGAAACTAAGGAGAACGCGAAATTAAACACTTCGTTCCCCACTTTTCAAACAATTTGGGAGATGTTGCGTGTTAAGTGGCAGAATTCAACGCGGGCTTTTTGTCTACCAGATAGGGAAAATGAAAATAATTATTCCCATACACAGGAATTGAACCCACAACAATCACGCTTATACTGACGTAGTGTCACAAAATCAGGCGAAAATATTATCAAAGACAGAGGAATCCACAGCCATTAGTATTGTTTGTAGAAAAAAGAAGAAAGGACGGAAGGAGAAGAAAATAAAAGATTTCTGTTAATTTCGAAAAGTTTAAGTATTTAAAATAAAAAAGATATTTTTTCCATACCTACCGTGTATAATTAGAAGAGCTTCACTTATCAACATCTGGCTGATATCATGACGATTATGGTTTTCATTCATTCAGGGAATAAATTACCTTAATTTTCTCGCTCCGATAACAAGACAAAGCGAAAAATTCTTTCTGCCTACACGAAATAGTTAGAAAATTAAATAAATTCTAATTTACTATTAAAATATTACTTTCTATCATCGATATTTTTTGTACGCGAAACTGATAACTAATTTTATCCTTAGAGACACTCGTGTTCCTACAGACACACTCGATGTATACACTAACTTTACCGTGTATAAAGTCATAGTCCATTGGTACCTTAAAAATAACGAAGAAAACCCCACCAAAATCGGCAAAGCTAATAATTTGTAAAACCCGATCAATGCAAATGTTCACTCGTAAAGGTATTTACATAGCAATGAGCCGCCATTAGAGCGATCATAGCTCAGTGCCGACTTCACTTTATGACCCGACATTACCCGCCCGAATTGCTTTCACAGGTGCAAAACCTTTAAAACTCCATTTTTAAATCTATTTTCGATTAAAATATCCTTTTTTTGTAGGTTTATAAGTAGTACTAATAAGATGGAATTAAATAGATGTTATTTGTTATAAAGTAATTTTGTTTTAATATTTACTTTTATGCATCTTTAGTTTGTTGTGGCCTCTGATGGGGCTGTAAAAGCGACTGGTTGAGGGTTCAATTCCTACTCGAGGAAATTAAATATTTATATTTTCATTTCTTCGCTCTGGTGTCAACATGGAATGACTCCAGAATTCGGCGGAAATTGGGCAACCACATGTCTGTGTCTGCTTCTGCAGGATGTATTTGATAATTTGTAAGAGTTGAAAGAAAAACAAGATATTCCAATTTTCGTACATATAAATCTAATAATTTATGAAATGTACTGATTTTAGTTTCACGCTCTCGTCCTCTATTTTAGGTGCTAACACAATCTTTTCTCCATTTTCCACTCATTTTTTTTAAGACATTTCGTGGCGATTGGCCCAAATCAACGCTACGTTTTACCTTGTTATCGGAACGAGGAAATAAAAACAGTTCATTCTTTCGAGTAGAAATCAAGTCGTATTTTTTTAAAAAGAAAAACTGAGACACGAGCATTTAAAAAATATATTAAAAGTGATTCTCATTTCCTAGCGCTTGTAATGAATCTCCGGTTCGGTATTACCAAGTTTATTTATACCAACTTTTCCAAGAATAATTAAGGCACTGATAGCGATACACTCATGTTCTTGCAGCAAAAATCGATATCGTCGTTTTTTGTGCATAAATTCTCCAATAATTTATCCACAAGAAACGATATTTTTATGAATCTTCTATAAACTTTTTATATCTTGCTTTTTCTCCTAAACATTATTATATTCATCTGATTGTGGCCCTGTAGGGTCCACCGAATTCTCGAGGCATTGCATGTTGAGTGGCGGAATTCAACGCCGCGATTTGCCTCAACATCAGAGCGAAGAAACGAACCCACAACCTGCCGCGTTTACAGTCACATGCTTGTGCCCCGCCAACTAGAGGCCAGCTCTAGTTATTATTATTTTGTCATAATATAACCGCACTGTGAACGCCGCCGCCATACTTTGCGCTCATTGCGTGGAAATTAATACTGTGGCGTGATCGTGACAGGTTTTCCTGCCTTCAGTATAGAAGCTTTGTTATTATATAAATGTAGGGGACATTGTGCTTAAAGGAAATATTAATATAATAAAATATACCGAGAAGTACGACACATTGCAGAATAAAATTATAAAGGCTGAGTGGGATAATTTTCTATATTCTTGTCTGATTATTTCATATTGTACTATCGGAAAAAGCTATTTTTATCCGACTACGGCGACGCAATAAGGGTTATGATTTTGATAGATATGTATGTATGTGTGTTCATCTGTTCCCCTGTAGCTTCTAAGTTATTTATCACTAGCGCAGCTTCGCTTGCGTAATTAGGGGTGAATTCTAATAAACCACGAAACATGTGTTCAATGAAATATTTTTAAGAGTCTAAATTTCAAATTTTATAAAAATCGGTGGCGATTTAAAGATTTTTCCATACAAACTTTCAACCCCTTATTTGCACCCTTAGGGTGAGAATTCTAGAAAACGATGAAACACGTGTTCAATTAAATACTTTTAAAAATCTAAATTTTAAATTTTATAAAAATCGGTGCCATTTTCAATTTTTTTCCATACAAACTTTGAACCCTTATTTCACCCCTTTAGGGTAAAAATTTTTCAAAATCCCTTCTTAGTGGATGTCCAGATTACGAAAGTAAACATCTGTCCAAATTTCACGTTTCTACGCACAGCGGTTACGGCTGTGCGTGCGTCTTACCTCTGTCAGTGAGGACAAGTCCTTTTATATATATAGATAATTTGACAAATGAGGTATCGTTTGAAGCGTCTATTACTATTTTTCCCTTAAAATCGAGTAAAACAATAAGTACCTAAATAAAAAAATAAATATAAAAGTATTGTCTTACGATTTCGTTCACATTCTCATACGGATGAATATTAGCGAATAGATATTTCGAAGCAATTTCATATATTGTAAATATATTTCAATATTATGTATCTATCTATCTTCAATTTATTTCTTTTATTTTTATTGTATTGTTTTGTCTAGAAACAGGTTTTGCTCTCTTTGAAATATTATAATATGAAATGTCGTAGAGGTCACAGCTCAGTATTGATTTTGTTAAACAAGGGTTATTACGTTTGGATATAAGATATGTCTTTTACACGCCCATCTTATCATTTAGAAATTAAATTAAATTACCTTCACGCTGTATCACGCTTACAGCGGAGTAGGTAGAGGGAATCTAGTATTAAGACACTCCGTTCCCCACTTTTCGCCAAAATTTTCGAAGCATTGCGTGTTGAGTGGCGGAACTCAACACCGGGACTTTCACTGGGCGCTAGAGCGAAAAAGTCAGAATAATAATAAAGAATAATTCATTTCCAGTGGAGATCGTACACATGATTTAAAAATTATCATAATAAATGATAATATTATTTATCTTCTAAAACTTCTATTCTACAACTTTAGATAAGGTTTTCATGTTGTAACAATTGTTTGTATGCAAATATCTAGCGGCGTACAAAGTGACAAAAACCACTTACCTTGTCTATTACTGAGTAAACTGCATCTCGTCTTGTGCAGAAAATAATATTTTTAAACTTTAAGTAAAAGCTAAAGGTGAATATTATCAATCGATTTTAAAAAAAGATGGTTATAATTAGAAGCATCTGTGCTAAACTTTGTAGTTCTATGTATGTGTGTGTGTGTTTGTATGTTCATTCACAAGTTTCTCTGAAACTGAAATTTATATTCAAAATAAAATTCTTTTGATTTACATGATGTATATTCCAACTATTAAAAAAAATATCGATTCGATTCCCATTCGAGGGAACCAAATATTAAATATTTCATTTTCTTGCTCTGATAACGAGGCAAAACACAGCGTTGAGTTTGCGTTGCTCTTCCAAGTTTCCAGGTTCTCTCTACCTACTCTGCTATATGTGGGATACAGGTGAAGCTGATAATAAGCCAAATAAAAAAAATAAGTCATTGCTTAAGAAAATCAAAAGATAGAAATTAAATAATCTTTTTCTATCTTTTATCACGGAAAAATCACTATTACAAATTTAAAAAAAAAAGCATTTTTTTAATATATCCGGAATATTTTTCCAATCTGCCAACTGGAAAGGAATAAAAAATATAACAATCTCCCGGCCGCGGGCTGGAACACGTTCGTAGTGGCAAGTATTTAAACAAATGCGGTTGGTATGCCGAAGCTGTCGATAAAAACTGGGCCGTAACTAAAAAATTCAGTTATGGTTTTCAAAAAATTTTGTTCTTTAAAACTCTTCCGTCACTGAGTGACGTGAAATTATGAATTTTGCAAGAATATAAACTTATATTCTCAGTTCTAAATTCTTGCATAATTGTAGGTCCAAGGAAACTATATTATAGGATTTAATTACAAAATACAATAAAAACGATGCATGAATGCATAAAATCTTTCGATTGTATTAACTTAGAAGCTTTTTCTGTGCTTCAAGAGACTCTAGACCTGTACTCGTATATCTATATATATAAAAGGACTTGTCCTCACTGACTGAGGTAAGACGCACGCACAGCCGTAACCGCTGAAGGTAGAAACGTGAAATTTGGACAGATGTTTACTTTTGTAATCTGGACATCCACTAAGAAGGGATTTTGAAAAATTTTAACCCTAAAGGGGTGAGACAGGGGTTGAAAGTTTGTATGGAAAAAAATTTAAATCGGCACCGATTTTTATAAAATTTGAAACTTAGATTTTTAAAAGTATTTAATTGAACACGTGTTTCATCGTTTTCTAGAATTCTCCCCCTAAAGGTGCAAATAAGGGGTTGAAAGTTTGTATTGAAAAATCTTTAAAACGCCACGGATTATTATAAAATTAAAAATTTAGACTCTTAAAAATATTTCATTGAACACATATTTCATGGGTTATTAGAATTCACCCTTAAATACGCAAGCGAAGCTGCGCGCGTCCGCTAGTTTAATATAAAAGACTTAGTAACTCTTGCAATCTTGCGAAAAATAAAATAAGTACTAGTCATTTTAATAGACAAGGTGCGTTACCAGTTAAAAGTTTTAGGTCAATGATTTCTATATTACTAACAAAAAAAAAATCTCTAAAAATATTTAATTTTTTTACCCTAAAATTATTTTAGGTTCCACCCCATCAATTAGTACTAGCAAAGCGTTAGAGCGACCACTGATTGCCAAATATCCGCTCTCGCAGCTGCACCCTGGGACTAAAATAAAGCTGACCGTCCGTGTTGTAATATGTATTGTATCGACACAATTGCTGTTGATTATACGCATTGACGGATTTTATGTTACTTCTGTATATGTATGTATTCCATTTTTAATAGACTATGAAATAGTTTCACGCTGCTTCTTTATGAGGGAACCCAGAAGGAGCCTAGCGTTAAGACACTCCGTTCCCCGTTTCTTAATAATGGTAGAACTCAACCATGTACTTTGTCTTATGATAGCAAAGAAATGAGACGAATTATTTCTTTCCTCAATGGAAATCTGCACTGCTGCTTTTAAAGAAATCATCGTTTTGGAATAGGTTATTTATAAGACTTTACGAAAGTTTTATGGATTCAAATCTCTCTCAAAACTTTTACTATATGTTCGAACGCAGCATAACGAAACTGCATAAGGATACGTAGTTTCCCGTACACAGCAGGGTTGCCAGAGGAAATCCAATGCTAAAACACTCCGTTACTCGTCTCCGTAATACGCAATGTCTCCAGAATTCATTAAAAAATGTGGAACAATGTGCCTTAACACTAGGTCCTCGCTGCCTATCCTACTGTGCGCAGGATACAGCGTGATTCTAATAAAAAAAGGTATAACCTTTTTTTAACTAATATATCGAAATACATAAATAACAAGTTATAATATTTACACTCCACTAGTTACCGAATGGTCACTTCAGCTGTAAAGATTGCTAAGATTGAATAAGCGTTCAGATGTTCATCTCTTTATTGGAAAAGTGCAACGGAACGGTAGTTTACAAAAATAAATAAAGACTACCCGCTCCAAATCGATTTCGTTCGCATGAACAGTACTCTGTGAGTTTACGATTGTTTATACATTCTATTATTTACTTCATTTATTTCTATCTTTCTATTGTTTATTTGTCTTCTACGAGGATCTCACAGTGAGAATGAAGAATGTGGTCAAGTGGTTTGGACACGTCGAGAGAATTAGATATGAAAGAATGATAAAAGAGATTTATGAAACAAGAGTGAGCAGTAATAGAGGCACGGGGAGACCTGTGTTGGGCTTAGAGAGCACATTAACAGTGATACTGGAGTAAGGTCACGTAAAAAACCTATGGGCTTCCCGAGGGGGAATGTAAAAAGGGGTAGAATTCAGGTGACGAGGCGAAAAATATATACATAGGTAGTATCGTTGACCGCATTGTTTTTAGGAGTTTATTTATAGTTTATATTCCACATAACTTACAAAATAAATAATATTAAATAATAATATAAGATTATTATAAATATAAAATCTAAAATAAATACATAAATTTTATAAAGGGAGAACAATAAATGGAAAGCTGTAAACATCTTTACTCTACTATGCAGAAAGCGTGAAACTGCAACATAAAATTTCAAAAAAAGATTAAACTGAAGTGGAAAAGATACTTAACAATTAAACAAAAACTAAGTTAAAAACTTACCCAACTCAAGAATCAATCCCGTTACCTTAAAATAAGCAATTTCCTCCAAACAAATAGGTATAAATCAACAAGATTAATCTAGGACCTAAAACCGATACATCAATTAGAAGCCTAAATCTCCTAGCAATTTAACAGTTCTCATTGGTGCTAGGTCCCAGGGAATAAAATGAACTCCTAACTATACGGGCCAAGCACAATAGTTCTGGTGACAATTGTATTTGATTGCGTACCAGCTATTTCTATTTCTGATGGATTTAGCATTGCCTTTGAATTTTGTCACATTTATGTTGGGCTTGTAGGTTGAATTTGGTATATTTTTAATTGTATTTAGTTTTACGCTGGAACAACGCGGCGTAGAACGCTGAAATTTGGATTCTTAGTTCCTTGTGAAGGATAGAGCACAAAAAATAATTTTATAAAATCAAAATTATCTAATGCATAAAGCAAACGATAACTTATTGGACTTCTTTAGTGATGATGTATTCGTCTGTGTTTAGGTTCACGCTGTATTTTGCATATAATTGGGAAGGCAGTGGGAACTTAGTGTTAGGACTCTACGTTCTCCACGCTTCTTAATTTCGAGACATTGCATGTTGAGTGTCATATTGTTTCTAAAGTGAAGAAGTTAAGTAATTATTTTGTCTGAGTAGGAACCTCGCTACAGCGGCTTCAATTAAAAATTAACGAATAATTTTAACAAGAAACGGGATCATTGTTTGCAACAAAGAAACGTCTCTACTATTAAGAAAGCCACTTTATATGAGACCATTCACTTGGACAGTTTTAATTAAGTCATAAAAAATCTTCGTATACTTAAGACATAAAATGGAACTTACATATTAAAACATGTAAATATTTAGTTTAAAGATATGATAATAGAGCAGTGCGGCGTGATGAGAACACATCTTAGTGTAAACGCGACGATAGTGAGTTCGATTCCCATTCGAGGGAAAACGACTTGTTCATTTCCCTGTTCTGGTAAGAAAATAGAGCGTGGGGTTGAAACTAAGAACATAACCCATCTTCCCTTACGGAATCAAATAAATCCCATACAAAATAGTTCATACAAACTGACACAATAACAAACCATTCAATAGTATTCCCCAACTTTTGACATGAACGAATAAAGGAATAATCTAATAACCAATTTCAGACCACGTCTGTTCCTAATTCGGGCTGTGATTGATAGTACGGCCTCAACGACGACGTCGCGGTCGAACACTTCGTCCATATGTTTTTATGTTATTTTCTACGACTGTCCGGTCTTGAAATGACACCATTTTGATTGGCCTATAGTGGGAGATAGGCAAATTAGATGGTGTCAAGCTGTCTAATTTACGAGACATTGCGTGTTGTGTTGCGGAACTTAACGCCGCGTCTTATCAACGGTTACAGTCAAACATTGGTACCACGTTTGGTCTCTACATAACAACAACAACACAGCTTCCCGTTTTATCCCTAGTGCGGTAGTCAGGGAGAACGCTATGGTCTCTACATACCTCTTTCGCCTCGTTCACTGTTATCAACCTCTTCCTTCGGCGGGTCCTCATGTTTTTTACGTGATCTTCCTCCAGAATCTCTGGCCTCTACGTAAATAATTATATTGTATACTAGCGGCCCGCTCGCGGTTTCACCCGCGTGAACTATGTTATTATTAATTTCTGTCTCCATGACTACGTCCTAGTGACGTCTATGCAAAATTTGAGACTCCTAGCATTTGTAGTAACGAAGTTTCATACAAACTTTCGACCCCAAAAACAACCTCTTAGAAGTCGAATATTGCAAATTCCCGTCTTAGCGAGCACCTACGTCTTATAAATAATACCTATGCAAAATTTGAGATTCCTATCACTTGTAGTTTCTGAGATTTCGTGATGAGTGAGTGACCTTTCGATTTTATATATATATATAGATTATATTCTAAAACAATATAATATTATAAAGGAATATATAAATATTTCAGCAACCAGCTAATACGGTCCGTGATTGATGTAACCGCCAGTGTCCTCGCCGCCGTCACTCCATCTGTTCGTGTCGCGATGTCGCCCCTTTGTAGACGCGACAGACGCCCATTGTTAATATCTTTGATTTATAGTAGGTATGCCATACGAAATTACTATGAACTGGGATTTTTACACATTTTTACAACCCTTTTTCAAATGAAAAATGTTGTATTAATTGAACCTACAACCATTAGCTTTACAATCATACGATGTGATGCTACGCCACGTTGGTCTCAGATTCATATATAGTATTTCCTCTGCTGACTTTGAACCCACGAACTCCATAAATTTCCAAATCACTTCGTCAAAAGAATAACCCACATTCAAAATTCTAAAATCATAAAATTTTCAACATCTTCATTGTCTATGTCTTTTTAGTACAAATCGGGTTATGTAAAATATGATTCTTATATTTTGATGTACTTAAAATTCCACCCGTGCTCCGCCAGCAAATAGCTTCCTCTAAAAGGTGTTATATTGGCTACTAGTAGAATAGTAATATCTAACATTCATCTTAATGTATGTGATTCTTTTGAAGTAGATCTTCTATTTCCATGGAAAATAAAGGGTAAAAATACTTTTTTTTCCTTTTATTTTCCATGCTTTAAGTTTGACACTGTCTCTAGCACAAACTGCTAATTACGAATACTCTTATCTTATTTCGAACATTTTAAATTTTTTATTCTAAATAATTTTCTAAATATTTTCATCACGGCGTTGAATTCCGCCTCTCAACACGCCATACTTCAATCATTCAGAAGAAAGTGGGGGAGGGAAATATCTTAATGCAGAGCGGAGTGTCTTAACAATAGATTCCATCTGCCTTTCCTGCTATATGTGAGATAAAGCATATAGTTAAAAAAAAAAATCTTTACAAGATATCTTATAATGCAAATAATATTTTTAACTTTCCTTAAGGAAAACAAACGTCTCTTACGAATTGACACTAAATGAGAAAGATGCATCTGACAAGCGAATAAACGATGTATAGTCTAGCAAATATGTTATTGATAATGGGAAGCACGCGCGGCAAATTGCGCAGAAAGCGTATTTTGATGTCTGCACGTAGACACCCTCTCACGCCGGACCGATTCCCCGTAAGGGCTCGCGGGGAATCGGTGCGGGGTGTGACCGGGCGGTCGTACAGTCGAGCGCAACGCTATCAGTTCATTACTATGAAATATGAATATAATATCATATGATAGCATCATATATGGAGTAATAGAGCATATTTATCTAATAATATTATAATAATTAGTGTGTTAGCTTAAGCAACATGCAAAATCAAGTTATGGCTAACCAAATTGAAAAATTAAATAAAAAACTGAATTGAAATTATTATAATGGGGCCACATACAAATATTCTCAATCCTAATTCAATAAAAAAAAAATGACAAATAATAAAGCAAACAATCAAAACGGTAAAAGGCATTTTTGTTTACAATTAATTATATTATTGTTTGAACAATATAGTGTGAGCTCGATTGTACCTATAAAGATGTGTGGGTGCGAATTTCCTGTAAGGACGTAGCGCTCACACTGACGCACAGTAACTTGTACGGCAAAGGGATACCTCACTATCGTTTTTTTGTACCTCAAAATTTATTTAAATAATTTACCCAATATTATTTTTTTTATATAATCTTTAAGAAATTTAAATATTGCCACATATTTCTTTATCCAGATTGCATAGTATATAAGCTTGTATTATGCATACTGAATGTTTATGTTGAACATAAGTGTATATATGGTATATACATAACTATCATGTGCCATTAGATAAATAAGCAGAAGCTTAGAATTAATTAATTATTTATTGAAAAAAAAAAAAAATACTTTTCGGGCTAGTCTTGATTTTATTCTCGACAACAATGTATGGAACAGCTGATTATTTTTCGATATTTAGATATCCTCATAAAATTTTCGTTTTGTATAATTTACTACAACATAAACATGATCAGATATTTTAATTATCGTATAGGTAAATGTGATTTGCTAAGCGTGGGGTAAAACAACATAACAGGGTAACACTAATCGAACGTTCTCTGCGCATACGTATACTGCGCAATTTGCCGCGCGTGCTTCCCATTATCAATAACATATTTGCCAGACTATACGAGTACATAGAATGAACATTTATAGAACATAATGTATGGATGAACATTTGTAAAACGCGATAGTCCAGTGGTCTAGTGACACTGTGACACTGTGGTTGTGGATTCGATTCTTTCTTGTTAACATCTATTCGACCTAAAAATCATAATATACGACACGATTATTATATCACGAAATCAAAATCAAATAACTGAAAATTATTAGCAATTCAAATTTATTGAAACCTGTACAAATATTTCTTGTAGAAGCGTTGGTAGGTAGGTACCTGTAGAAGTTTTTTTAAATTATTGATAAATTGAATTAATAGAATAACTTATATAATATGAGTCGTCTTGACAGACAGACAGACTTTTCTAATTTTCCTAATCTCAGAAAAAAGGACATAACGACACATCACTTTATGATAATTTTTGTGGCAATTTCTTAACTAAATAAGAAAATTAAAATAGATATTCAATACAAATACTTTTTCTTTGACATAAAATGAGATTTATATCGCTGTCTATCTACTATCTCATGGTAGCAGCTCGACCAGCTTCATTTCCGCTAGCTGATAGAGAATAACCATTGTTGTGGCTTATTATGTATTTCAATATTGCTGATAGCTTGACATTTTTTACCAGATAATAGCAGGGTTGGTAGAAAATAGTGTTAAGATACTCCCTACCTTAGTTCGATTCGGAATAACGGAATAGGCGTACTATCTATGTATATAAAAGGACTTGTCCTCACTGACTGAGGTAAAACGCACGCACAGCCGTACCAGCTGGTGCTAGAAACGTGAAATTTGGAAAGGTGTTTACTTTCGTAATCTGGACATCCACTAAGAAGGGATTTTGAAAAAATTCAACCCTAAAGGGGCGAAATAGGGGTTGAAAGTTTGTATGGAAAAAAAATTAAATCGGCACCGATTTTTATAAAATTTATAATTTAGATTTTTAAAAGTATTTAATTGAACACGTGTTTCATCGTTTTCCAGAATTCCCCCTAAGGGTGCAAACAAGGGGTTGAAAGTTTGTATAGAATTTTTTTAAATGTATGGGAAAAAAATTAAATCGGCACCAATTTTTATAAAATTTGAAATTCAGACTCTTAAAAGTATTTAATTGAACACATGTTTCGTGGTTTATTAGAATTCACCCCTAAATAAGCAAGCGAAGCTGCGTGCGTCCGCTAGTTATATATATTTTGCTTATGACTTAGACGTGCTATCAGCTATATTAAAGACTGTTCATTCCTTACTCTCATTCACCTGGCTCTGTAAAATTATATGAAAATATAAAAGAAACAGTCAAACTAATAAGAATATAAGAATATCACAAAATAAAAAGGACAACGTCAAGATTTATCAGCATCTCACGCTAAATCTCGATTTGGTCCGTGAATGAGAAATGATCCCAGACGGAATTATCATAAAAAACCACTTAAAGGCAAGAAAATTGGTTTTTATATTTATTGAAATTGACGGCCCGCTGTGTAATATGCAGCTTATGCTATATTCGTTCATAAGGCGATAAGTTAGATCAACTAATAGGTTACGAGAGGGAACCTAATTTTAGGACACTCCGTTCTCCATTTTCAGCAGTAATTTTTGAGAACAAAATGGGAGGTTAATTATATATATCCATTTTTTTAGCTTCACGCTATATTCCGTACATAGCAGCAGAGCATAGGGAACCTGGGAAGCTAATGTAAACGCACTTTCGGCCGAATTTTCTAGGCTTTGCGTGTTGAGAACCGCAACTCAATGCCGCGGGGCAAACCCCGTTACCATTGAGTCATGACTGGTCCTTCTGTGTTTTTCTCCCATGGCAGAGAATCTAGTGTGTTAATACGCTCAGTTATACCTTTGTTACCCAAATAGGATCCATTGCGTGTTGAGTAATGGAACCCTATATATAATTGTACCTATGTACTATAGTAGAATGATAAAAAAGTAGTCGAACACTATTTTTTTTTAGAAAAAAATGGTTGTCTATTTTTACACCCATATCTTCTTAACTATTGGATGGATTTGAATTAAGCTTTTTATATTTTATAGCTATTAGTAATGCGTGCGGGATAAATAAAGCTAAAAAGATTATTGAAGCTAAAAAAAGCGATGATAGTATATGAATATCTATATATATAAAAGGACTTGTCCTCACTGACTGAGGTAAGACGCATGCACAGCCGTAACCGCTGTGCGTAGAAACGTGAACTTTGGACAGATGTTTACTTTTATAATCTGGACATCCACTAGGAAATAGGGGTTCAAAGTTTGTATGGAAAAAAAATTAAATCGGCACCGATTTTTATAAAATTTGAAATTTAGATTTTTAAAAGTATTTATTTGAACACGTGTTTCATTTTTTTCTAGAATTCTCCCCCTAAGGATGCAAATAAGGGGTTGAAAGTTTGTATAGATTTTTTTTTAAATCGGCACCAATTTTTATAAAATTTAAAATTCAGGCTCTTAAAAGTATTTAATTGAACACATGTTTCATGGTTTTCTAGAATTCTTCCCCTAAGGGTGCAAATAAGGGGTTGAAAGTTTGTATGGAAAAATCTTTAAATCACCACCGATTTTCATAAAGTTTGAAATTTAGACTCTTAAAAATATTTCATTGAACATATGTTTCGTGGTTTATTAGAATTCACCCCTAATTACGCAAGCGAAGCTGCGCGCGTCCGCTAGTCGCTTATAAATACAAACGATAGTTTGGCCAAATCTAGCATTTATTAGGTAACAAGCCAATGGTCGTTGCGACGTTTTCAGGCTGTGCGCAGAAATTTGAATTTCCAACGAGGTGGTTTAATTGATTGGTTGAAGATCGATAAAGGAAATGCAACTGTATATTTTCTGTTATTTTTTTATTATTTGTTTATATGTAAAAAATATTTTTATTTCAAATCTTGGTAAAACTTTAATAAAATTCGTTAGTAAAGTTAAGGTTTACGGACGATAATTTTATGTTTAATGCGATAAGAAATAAATTATGAAACATTGCATACTTTTATGAATTAAATTGAATGATTATCACAGACTTATCATTACTTTGTGTAATACAAAGGAGGAGTTAATAAAAAAATACTTTTTTTTCGATGAATTTACTTTTATTTGCGCTCGATAATTTAATTTTTAACACGCTTATTGTAGCATCATTAAACTTTGAAATTATTATTAATTAGATGACAATACAATATTATGGTACCATCGAGCTGGTCTGATCATGGAACTAGAAGGTGGCTAATGAAACCTTGAACTGCCTACTAATAAACATATCGAGTTTGGGCTCATTCGATTCGTCTTAAATTATTCTGTTTATTTCTCTTGATGACGACATACAGAAAGACGGACAGACTGACATCGGAATCTTAGTAATAGTCTCCATTTACCCTTTGAGTAGGAAACTCTAAAAATGAATGTGCTGCACAATTGAGTCTAGGTCAAGCAAGAGTTCATAAACTAAAAAGACAGAAGCATAACTTTTAAAGTACTCCAATTAAAATGCTCCAGGGTAATGAATATGCAAGAAGTTTATTATATTATTTTATTCTTGGACAAATTTTTATACTGTTAATTTAATTTTCCGTCTAATATTTATTATTTTTTTAGCTTTACGCTGTATCCTGTGCATAGCAGAGTAGGCAGAAAGTACCTAGTGTTAAGACACTTCGTTCCCCCTTTTCTACCGAATTCTCAAGACATTGTGTGTTGAATGGCAGAAATCAATGCCGCGCTTTACCTTACACCATAGTGGGGATCGAACCCACAACCAATTGGTTCTACAGTCACACTTTGTGCCCCTGCGCCACGTTTGACCTCTAATATTTATGATATTTATTAATAATGTCGAATATTGATTTTTATATTAATAGTAATTTTGTGTTACATTGTAGCCCGCAACTTTATTTGAGTTATTTTCATTTTTTCTGTTTCCATCACAGACTTTTCTGTTCCCGTAGGTATGTTTATATTTTTTTAATTTAAAACAGCATCTCCATATTTTAGATAAAATTAAGTATATTATTTACTTTTTATTCAAATAAACTAGTATTAAACTGTACTATATCCACAACACAAACTAAACGAAAGGACAAAGTAACGTAACGTACAGCATTTGGTGCATTTTAATTGCACATCGAACGCCATGTATAATTAATGGTCGCAGATAGCAGGAGCGAGCGTGAAATTTGAAATATGGCTAATTTACATGGACATTCGAATGGTTTGATTAGTTTCTTTTTTAATATATAATTAAAGTACAAATGAAGTTAACAAATTGTCGTAATGCAGCGCGTGACGGTCATGGCTTTGATTCTCAGTCAAAATTATGAGTTCCATTTTTCCCTTTTGATGTACGGAACCCTAATACAAACATACTAAGAATTGCAAATGAGCAGTTTCACCATTTTTCTCTGATGAAAGTAGGCAGAGGAAACCTAGTGATAAGACATAGTATTTCCCCTGGTTCGACGATAAATATAAAAATATTTCAACGCCCATTCGTTATTGTTGATAATTACGTAAACGTAAATAACGAATTTCGTATTGAAAACACATCCATTTTTCTTTATTTCGAGTACCACATTCAGATGTACCTACACAACAATGTGACATTGTTACGATTATCAATTTTTGGTATCATATTTGGTCTGTTTTTTAAAACCTAATTATATCGTTATGGCGCAGTGGTGTAGGCTCAAACTGTAAAAACCATCCCGAAGATTGAAGGTTCGATACCTACTCGGAAAAATCATTATTTTCTTCAAGTTTTTTTTTCCTCACTTTTATGAAGCGATAAAGTTCAATTCGAAAGGCGGAACTCATTAAAAGTGGGGAGAGTCTTAACACTAGGCTCACTGTGCCTTCCCTGCTACAAAAAGCTGTAAAGCTAAAAAAAAATCATAGTTTCAAATATATGCGTGGGGAACACAGTGTACGTTAGAGTCTTAACTAGGTTCCCTCTGCCTACTCTGCTATATATAGGACAAAAATTCTTTCAACATTAGCTAAAACAAAAGGTAATTACATTACGTCATTTTACAGGTAGGTACCTACGCTGTCAAAATATCCGCAATATTTCATATCAAAATGACAAACGGTGTAGATGACAGGCTGTAATCTATAAGCGTGTCATATTTGTGTACGGGGCTACCTTATACTGCGAAATTTAATATAAAATCGAATACAATATAAAAAATATGCTAAATATACAACTTCTGTAAAAATATACGTAAGATGTAAAAAAAAAATCATTTCTCTGTGTGTCCTGCATATAGCAGGGTAGGCAAGGACAAACTATTATTTAGACACTGCTCTCTACTTTTCATTCAGTTTTCGAATTTGCGAGAGAGAAGAAAAGAGAGACATTTCTACGCCACTTTTTGTCTTCATACTAAAAATGCTGGAAAATTACTATTTTCATTTTAAAAACTATTATTATAAACTATTTTCATTTTTCCGCTCTGGTTATCTAAAATGACTACTAACTGATATACATTATTTAACTTTTTTTAGCCGCACTCTTTATCCCGAACATAGCAGGGAAGACAGAGCAAAACATGGAACCTAATGCTAAGTCACTCAGTTCCTCTTAATACTAGGTTCCCAATCCCAGGTCACCTTACATATTAATTTCAGCTTGATATCTCCTGGCGAGATAAATAGTCTTGACAGATTGAAGGAAAACAAAGTGATTTTATAAGAGTTTCCTTTTTACCTTGTGAGGCACGGAACCCTGAAAAGTCGCCTCGAAGCGTATGACTGTAAACGCAGCGGGTGCGTTCTCTCGGGTAATTAAAACATTTTCATTTCTTCGCCACGACAGGTTCTTAAAACGATCTTGTTAAATAAAATATAATGACTCATATTTGTGATATTTACGTTTAATTTTAATAATGGTTTCCATTGCAGGCAAAATTCAACGCTGCGGCTTACGTTACCAGTGCGGGAAAAGGAAAACGGTTTATTTTACCTCTAATGGAAATCGAACCCACATCTAACACTCAATCAATGGCTCTCTTTTAATTAAAATATGCCTATAGATAATTCTATTAAAAAGTTAATAGAACGACGTACGTACTTAAAAAAATAACATACTTAATAATCACATATTAAGTGATCCAACGTGTTACTAAGAACGTAGAGAAAGGAGAAATAAAAAAATGACATTTATCTAATTACGGGATCGCGATAAGGGGTGTAAAAGGGGAAGGGGCGATCGTGCCAGTCGGTTTTCAGCTACCATCAGAGACGGACGTGTGGCTAGAACGAGAACAGCTCCATCGAACTTTTCTTATATTAGAACAATAAAGTTAAATATTGAAAGATAAGAGAAATTAAAATTTTATATAAAAAAAGAAAGTGAAGTGAGTGATTCAAGGATTTATAATGTGAGAAGAAGTGTATTTTATTTTTATATAGTGAAATTTTGTTATCCAAGATGACCGTTCTTCTTGTTCTCGGTTTCTTTGTAGGTAAGTTCCGTAGATATGGTTAATTAATTTTGTAAATGTATGTTTTGCTAAACTTATGTTATTGGAAGAAGAGCTTTTTTCGATATGGGGACATTGTGATCATTTCTTTTTTCAGACAATATTATTAAGATTTACTTACTTACAAATGATTTATTAATCTATGAAAGTAAGTCTTCCGTTACTGAATGATAGAACTTTCATGGCATAGCCCGTTGCAAGGCAGGTTTTTTGGGTATAGCTACAGGATTCCAGTCTAGGGGATCACAGAGGAAAAGATTTTTCCAACGGGACTTTAAAAACGAGATTACATTTTATCATCCACTCAAAAGGGATTGCGGGCTACAACTAGTATCATTATGAAAAAAAAATACGAATAAATTAATTATTCAAGTACTCTTTTGCAAGTACTTGTTATCTTTAATTAATATTTATTTTGCTAACAAGCTAAATATAAAATATAAGCTTCACGCTGTATTCCGCATACCGCATACAGGAAACCCAGGGTTAAGACTCCGTTCTCCACTTTTTGGCGAATTTTTCGAGGCATTGCGTATTGGGTGCAGGCTTTTGCCTCGTTACCAGAACTAAGAAATTAAAATATCATTTAATAATAATTCATTCCCTTGAGTGAGATCGAACTTACAACCGTCGTTACAGTGACATTCTTGCAGCCCTACGTCACGACGGTGTCAATTGCTTTTTTTAATTGATTTAAATTTAAAATAGGTTATATAAACCTTCAGTTCGGTTCAAATTCAACAAACCAATTATATTTGCAATAAATCAAACGCGTTAAGTGAATTTGAAGTTAGCTACGGATACTGTAATAAATTCTGTCCGTCTGATGGAACAATACTGAATTAATTTTCAAATTTTGAGATCCATTTTAGTGTTATTTAATTTTTTATAGCTAAAAATGTTTTTTCGTCATAATGCTTAATCAATTTCGTGCATAACTTTAATTTAAATATAAGAAATGTACTGTTTGGTTACTTTTTTCGTAAGCTTAAATGAAAATTTTAAAGTGAAAGATATATTTTTTAGTATCGTTTTAGCTTCAGATTGTATCCCGCACACAGCAGAATAGGCAGAGGGAAACTAGGAACCTAGTGTTAAAGCACTCCGTTTCTTTAAGACAATCTGCGATTGGGAATCGAACCCACAAGAGAAGCGTTTACGTGTAAAAAAGTATTATTATAATTTAATCAAAAATTAAACGTAGTTAAGGACATAACGAACTTACAGTAAAGCACGAAATTGAGGACAGCCACTCAACACCCAATGCCTCGGAAAGTGGGACGTTGCGAAAGGAACGGAGTATCATAACACTAGGTTCCCTCTGCATACCCTGCTATAAACGGAATATGACGTGAAGCTAAAAAAAATATAATATCGACTAAAGATAAAACCACCTTGGCTCCCTCCAAGTGCATGATATTCCGATAACAATTTAAATTTATTACTAAGCAATTGCCCCGGGATAAATTGAACATTGAAAATGCGGCAACAATATTTCTGTTTCCTGCAGAAATTATATAATATTCTGATAAAATATAGCCTTCGGTCCTTCCTTCGTTGCCAGGTATTCAAATTTTGTTCAAGTCAAATTTAATTAAAATATATTCAACGGTTTACCCGCAAAAGAGTAACAAATTGACAGTTATGAGGAAAAAGGCTTCTAATTCTTCTTATAAAGGCACTGGTATAAAAAATGGGGTCAGCTCTGATTGGCGATATTGCGTGTTTAGTTTTGGAGTTAAACGCCGCGTTTTGTCGCTATCGGACTTACTTTATTTCTTTTAACTTTACAGCTTACGTTCTAACCAGCACATAGCAATGTAGGCAGAAGGAACCTGGGAATCTAGTGTTAAGACATTTCGTTCCCGACGAATATTTTCCGCCGTATTCTGGGGGCAATGCGTGTTGAGTGGCAGACCTCAACATCGCGCTTTGCCATGTTGCCGTGACTGGCCTCGATACTTTTAATTTTTAACCGACTTCTGTAAGAAAAGGAGGTTATCAATTCGACTGTATTTTTTTTTTTTTATTTTTTTTTTTATTTTTTTTTATGTTTGTTACCTCATAACTTTTAACTGGGTGAACCGATTTTGATAATTTTTTTTTTATTTGAAAGGTATAGCTTCCCGAATGATCCCATTTTTTTTGGTCCATGTCTGACAATGGTATCCATGAGAAAATCACATAAGTCTTAAATTTGCATTAGGCATGTGCGCGACTAATAGCCGATTAACTCAATGTCGCGCCAACCGATTTTGATGATTCTTTTTTTATTTGAAAGGATACACTTCAAGGATAATTTGGTGAAAGTTTGGTTATGTTCCGGTTATGGGGTCCGGAGAAAATTGAGAAAGTTTGTTTTTTTTGGTAAAAAATTGATTATACTGTAATAGTTACAAGCAAAAACTTTTTAAATTGATGTCAGAAGTGAGATTTCTGATGGTTGCATTTCTTTTCAACCAACCTCAAAAAAGAGGATGTTCTCATTTTCAACCAACTTCAAAGAAGGGAGATTCCCAATTCGCCCGAATACTTTTTATGTATGTTCTTGTCAATATACCAAAATGTAACTTTGCACAAAAATAATAGCTAATTAAATGAAGTTTTACATAGGACAATCACAACCACTCGTTGACAACCACTACCACCACCATCACCACTCGTTCAAGAAGCATCATTTTAAGATCTACCCATCACTAAAAATCGTAAAATAAATTAATTTTTAACAAAAAGAAAAACCGACTTCTAACAACGAACTAAAAAGTGAAAAATAATTGTATAAAGATTTTATAATTTTGAAGTCGGTGTCAAGCTAATGCTACAACACCCTTCCTACAATATCTAATTACTAAGCCTGTTTGTTTCACTTGGCACCGACTTCAAAATTATAAAATCTTTATACAATTATTTTTCACTTT
>JAEBDU010013039.1:970665-983975 GCA_016802625.1 Heliconius numata
AGCAAATTTTATCTTCGTTTAACGTAGAAAATTAATAAAGTATTTTAAAGGATAAGGATTAATACCATTATGGAAAAGTATCCCTCACAATAAAAAATATATTGAAATTACTATTTTTAGACAGAAATATGATCACTACACGTTATCCTTAAAAGATAAAAATATGCTCTTGCGGACTTTTTTGTAGATCTTATTAAGAGGAACAATACTCCAGTACATTATTTTCATGTAGTAGTTACCATTAAAGCAGCGCATGCGCGAAAGTGTCTCAACGGGTAGGACTTTAGACACATTTATCGTATTTATGTTAATTAACATAAGAATGTACAAATAATAAACTATATATAAACCTTCCCTGAGAAATACTCGACCTAATGGTGAAAACCGCATAAAAATCCGTTGGGTGGTTTAGAAGAAGAAGAGTTAGAAAGTTCAGACAGACACGAAAAGCGACTTTGTTTTATAAGATATAGGACTAGCGGACGCGCGCAGCTTCGCTTGCGTATTTAAGGGTGAAATAACATAACCCATGAAACATGTGTTCAATGAAATATTTTTAAGAGTCTAAATTTCAAATTTTATAAAATTTGGTGGCGATATAAAGATTTTTCCATACAAACTTTCAACCCCTTATTTGCACCCTTAGGGGGTGAATTCTAGAAAACCATAAAACATCTGTTCAATTAAATATTTTTAAGAGTCTAAATATCAAATATTATAAAAATCGGTGGCGATTTAAGAATTTTCCCATACAAACTTTTAACCCCTTATTTGCACCCTTAGGGGGTGATTTCTAGAAAACCATGAAACATGTGTTTAATTATATACGTTTAAGAGTCTGAATTTCAAATTTTATAAAAATTGGTGACGATTTAAAAAAAACCTATACAAACTTTCAACCCCTTATTTGTACCCTTAGGGGGAGAATTCTAGAAAACGATGAAATACGTGTTCAATTAAATACTTTTAAAAATCTAAATTTCAAATTTTATAAAAGTCGGTGCTGATTTAATTTTTTTTCCATACAAACTTTGAACCCCTATTTCACCCCTTTAGGGTTAAAATTTTTCAAAATCCCTTCTTAGTGGATGTCCAGATTACGAAAGTAAACATCTGTCCAAATTTAACGTTTCTATGCACAGCGGTTACGGCTGTGCGTGCGTCTTACCTCAGTCAGTGAGGACAAGTCCTTTTATATATATAGATAGGATGTTATTTTTGCCCGACTGCGGCGAAGCTCAAGGAGGGTTGTGTATTTAGGGCCTTTGTATGAATGTTCGTCTCTTTGTTCCCTTGTAACTGTTAAACCAGTGGATCGATTTTGATATCGGTTCACTGGTTCCGACACTGAGTCGGGTTTTTGTTTTGTTTATAATCCAGTCATTGTTTCATTACCTCTGAGTATTAAGACAAAATACGGCGTTGAGTTCTATCGCTCAACACGCAATGCCTCAAAAATTCTTGCATGAGTGTCTTAACATAACGCTTTCTCTACCTACCCTACTATAAGCGGAATACAGCGTGGGGTTGAAAAAATACAATTCTTTCTAACAATACTTTTTTTATAAAACCCCAGGGTATACCAAATCCCAAAGGTTACAAATTCAAAATATCAGTTGCTGCAGCATGTTCCAGTCATCCCCTTATCTGTGAGTGACAGGTCTACATAGTTTGAAATGAAAGCCTGAAACTGACAAAAGAACGTATGCATACGTATATGCATACTGTTATATAACGAAAATGATTAAAAAAGAGATCGCTATAGATTTAAAAATAAAAATTATTTAAATAACATTGTGAAGAAAGAAATAATAACAGAGTTTTTTGTAATGTTCAAAAGACATAATAATTACAATAATAAATACTGTTTTCACATAACCAAGGCTATAATTTAGGCCACATTTCTTAAATTTAATAGTTGTGGGTTCAACGCCTACTTTGGGAAGTGATTATATTCAAATTATTATTATTCTGGTATGGATCCTGATAAAAAAAGCACGGAAAAATTGTTGCTTGCTTCTACTGATAGCCTAATTCAAAGAATATTCTGATTTCTATTTTCGGTTAGAAAACTCCATGTCTGAAATCTCATTACAAACATTTCGTTAAGGCGAATAAGAAGCGATTTAATTGAATAGTTTGTACAAGTCGTAACTAAAAATGTTTTTTTTCAATTTCTTTGGCTACTGCGACATTCGAATCGAAATCAGATTAAATTGCTATCTCATTCAGTTTTTAAGAAGACACCCATTTATTCGTGATTGGCTTTACGTTTATGTTTGTTTTTTGCTATTCTACGAATGTTCTAATGTAAGAGTAATATTGTTTTTGGCCATAATGTTAGATATCAGTTTAAAGAGATTTTATAGAAAAAGTTTCGCTTTTTAATTTTTTTAAATATTATCTCTGTTAGATCCTTCAACACGGTGATATGTTTTTTTTTAGTTTTATATTGCATATTTGCAAATGATAGAAATGTTTGCTAAAGTTAGGAAGGCCCTGTGCCTCTGCGTTACAATGGACTCTATAACAAGGTTTTGAGACCAATTAAAAATTCTGAATACTACAGGGTGGTTGAAAACAATTTGTTTAGTTTTAACTGTTGTTAGGCCAAAAGCTTGGTTTTATTGTTTTTTAGCTTCACACTGTATCATGCATATGGCAGGTTAGGATAGGTTAGTTACCCTGAGATTCTCTTGTTAAGACATTCCATTTCCATTAACACACTTCTTCTTTCTGTTTCCGGAATTCTGGTAATCTATATACTCGTATATAAAAGGACTTGTCCTCACTGACTGAGGTAAGACGCGCGCACAGCCGTAACTGCTCGTGGTAGAAACGTGAATTTTGCACAGATGTTTACTTTCGTAATCTGGACATCCACTATGAAGGGATTTTGAAAAATTTTAATCCTAAAGGGGTGATATAGGGGTTGAAAGTTTCTATGGAAAAAAAATTAAATCGACAGCGATTTTTATAAAATTTAAAATGTAGATTTTTAAAAGTATTTAATTGAACACGTATTTCATCGTTTTCTAGAATTCTCCCCCTAAGGGTGCAAATAAGGGGTTGAAAGTTTGTATGGGAAAATTCTTAAATCGCCACCGATTTTTATAAAATTTGATATTTAGACTCTTAAAAATATTTAATTGAACATATGTTTCATGGTTTACTAGAATTCACCCCCTAAGGGTCCAAATAAGGGGTTGAAAGTTTGTATAGGTTTTTTGAAATTGTTACCAATTTTTATAAAATTTTAAATTCATACTCTTAAACGTATATAATTAAACACATGTTTCATGGTTTTCTAGAATTCACCCCCTAAGGGTGCAAATAAGGGGTTGTAAGTTTGTATGGGAAAATCTTTAAATCGCCACCGATTTTTATAAAATTTGAAATTTAGACTCTTAAATATATTTCATTGAACACATGTTTCATGGGTTATTGGAATTGACCCTTAAATACGCAAGCGAAGCTGCGCGCGTCCGCTAGTATAGCGATATAAGTGGTGAAACTCAACGCCGCCCTTTGCCTCGATACCAGAGTGAGGAAATAAAAATTTTAAATATAGAAGTGGAAATTGAACCCACAATCTGTGCCTCTACATACACAACTACTGACCTCAGATTAGATTTAAAATAAATGAACATTAATTCTAATTTAATGTCAATTAAACACTAATTAACATCTCCGGTTCAAGCTTCTCATTTAAACATGTTACATAAGCGGAATCTCTCAATCATAGTTAATGAGGAAGGTAAATTGCGTAAAATATCAAAGCTTGAAAGGTATTACAGTTGCGAGTAAAATGATTCGCGTTGATTGTTCCATTTTATCAATTAAATTTAATTTCAACTGACTATCGATAATTTATATGTGGATTCGGAAAATTTTACTTCGTAAGTAATGTTATTATTGGTGATATGAGAATATTACGATATTTCTTTTCTCTATTTAAGTTAGTGGTAAGACACTCCGTTTTTCATTTTCTGTCGAATTCTGTAGGCATTGCGTGTTGGATGGCGGAATAGTCGACTCCAGAGCGAAGAAATGTAAATATTCATTTCCACGAGTGGGAATCGAACCCACAACCTGTCGCGTTTACATACATACTGCACCTTCGCTACGAATAGCCTCTCCGCGTTGTATTCCGCAAATGAGAGAGTAGACAGGGGGAACCTGGAAACCTAGTGTAAAAACCTTATCATTTATAAGTAATAATGAAACTGAATGCCTATATAGTACAATGTACTTTTATACAACATATATTTAACTATTTATTTAACTATTACAACATATATTTAACTATTTGCAACCTATTAGCCAAAGCAATGAGAAACATGTAGTTTTCAAACAAAACAAAAAAAAATGTAAATGCAACCAGTAGTTCCAGAGGTCTTAGATTTTAAACAAACAAACCAACTCTTCCGCTTTATAATATCAGTATAGTTATATATTATATAAAGCGCAAACTCAATTTATTACATATTTCACTAACTACAATATAATTAAGAATTATGGCGGTTAATGTACCGAACAGTTCTGTAACAAAAGGTGTTTGGCAATGGTTATTAAATTATTCATATTATAAATTTAACTTCATTATGGCGGATGATATTTGACAGAAAACGTGATAGTTGTAGGTTCAATACTCATTTGAGGGTGGCGATTTATTAGTTACGCAAACATGCGGCGTTGGTTTCCGCAAATTAATATACGCTAAAATTGATTTAAAAGTAAAGAACGGATTAGCCTAACTCTAGCACGCTCTGCCTACAATATTACATACACACATGTTTAGATTGAACAGCTTCACGCTCTATCACGCACACAGCAAGGTAGGCAGAGGGAATCTAGATATTGCGTGTTGAGTAATAAAAATAATTAATCCCTCAAATGGGATTAAAAATTTACAACCGTCGCGTTAACAGTCAGACACGTTTCAACTGCGCCTAAACGGTATAGATATTTTTAGTTTTTAGTTATTTTCGGCAGGCAAAGGGAACCTGGGGGGTACAGTATTAAGTAAGAATCTCCATTCCAAGAGTGTTAAGTAGGGGAAGTCAAAACCGCGTTTTGTGAACAAATAACATAAATAATCTCACGCTTGTACCCCATTGCGCCAATGACCCCCAAACTTAGTTAGGCCTGGCCCCAATATTTAGTTTAGTTATATATCTATGCTAATATAAGGAAAAAATGATAAGTAATTTAGGTCCAATCAAGTTTATATTACAAAGTAGATTTCCTTATTATCACTCGAATGAATGGACCTAATTTTGTAAAAGTTATACAATAAAGTCATTATTGTGAGGGAAAATGATCTTTTCTTTTAAACGAGATGTTCGGGCGTCTGTACGCTCTCATTATAGCAATTATGTGTACGCTTGAAAATGGTAATGTTTAAACTGAGATTCTAATTAATGATTCTTTTAACTGTACTCTACTCTTCTATAATACAGGATAGAGTCCTGCACATAGTAGGGTAGGTAGAGAACCCTGGGAACCTAGTTTTAATATACTTCATCACTTCGGCTGAATTATGGAGGCATTAAGAGCAAGAAAATGAAAATATAAAATATTTCATTTTATCAAGTGAGAATCGGACCCACAACCTGTCGCGTGGATAGTCGCACACTAAACTAGACACTAAACACTCAAATATTTTAATTATAAGTTATTTTTGACCTACGGTAAGATTAAACGCAACGTTGAGATCCGCCTCTCAACACACTGTGGTGAGTTTGTGTGTGGAATTTTTCAATTACGGATTTTAAGGCCGCGTTTTTATAAAAGAATATTTAAATACAAATATAACTCACGAACGAAAATCGAAAAAAGCGCTTACAATCAAAGTTGGTATATTATCTTTAAAGAGTTATTTATTTTAATAACAGTGCTATAATATATGCGTTTCATTCATTGCCATTTATTAACATAAATTATTTTATCTTACCTTTTATTATTAAAAAAAGAAGAAAAAACCTTACAGTCATAACGATTAAGTAACTTATTTCCCTTAGGATTGACGTTGAAATATTATCTTCCATCAAAAGATGGGAACGCAATGCCCGGAAGTGGTAATTTATATTTAATACTTTATATTGTTCAGGTCTTATTAAGTAGACTTATAAATATTTAAGGACAGTCGTGGTGCAGAGGCACAAGCGTAGGTCAGGTTGGTTGTAGGTTCGATTCCCGCTCGAGGAAATGAAATATTTAATTATTTCTTCTAAATAAGACCTAACTAATAATTATATTTAGATATTCTATTTACACATTTAATGCAAATAAAAACTGACTAAAGCCGCGAAACTTCTGGCCGTATAAATCTGTTAACTAAACTCCTTGGAGAGTGTACAGAAGTACTTAGGAGAGATTTCTCTAAATTCCTATGACAACTACTGGACTTATAAAATTGAAATTATAAGTAAGTTTGGGAGTATAGGGAATCACTAAGGGAAGACTTCTGGAAATTCCAACTGAAACGGGTAAAAATCATAATTTACCATTTTTTTCGTAAAAGTCAACGCAAGCAAGGCTGCGGGCAACGTATAGTGTCCATATAAACTAATCTACGCAATTTAGATTGAACTGATAGTCCTGTCCTTTGGGAATAGCATGTCATTAACAACCTAAGATCTTACTAATCTTGTGACATAATAATATTAATATTTACATACTAATACCACCGGTATTGTGGTTAGCACATAACCAATCGAGGTTGTCGTGGCGCAGGGGCTCATCGCCTGCGACTGCAAACGCAACGGTTGTGGGTTCGATTCCCACTCGCGGGAATATTAAGTTAATATTTTCATTATCTTGCTCTGGTATTGAGAACTGGCCCCTCATTGAGTTATGCCACTCAACACGGAATACCTCAAGAATTTGGTGGAAAGTGTCAAGTCAAGGTTCCCAGGTTCCCGCTGTCTATACTACTTTGTGTGATATACAGCGTGAACCTAAAAAAACATTCACATTCTCAGGTGAGATACTCGCATAACCTTTCTAAACAAACTCTAATAAGATTTAAAATATTATTTATTATTATGATACCGCTACACCGTTTGTACCTGTATAATATAATATTCTGGAGCATTTGGACGATTTCCTCTTATAGCTTTTAACGTTTATTGGATCATACAAAATTCATAAAGCTACATAGACTTTAGACCTAATGGAACTTTTATATTGGAAAATTCATTTTCTTAAATTTAGTATAAATAGTTTCGCTCTGGTAAAAAAGCAAAGCACGGCGGTTAGTTCCGCCACTCAACACGCAATGCCTGAAGAATTCGGAGAGGGTCTTAGGGCCGTATTTATAAACTGCTCTCAATTCTAACATCGAACTTGAGATGCTGTTTTCATTCATAAATTACTTGTTTCCAAATAGCAGGGAATGTGCGGGATACAGCGTGAAACCAAAATTATCTTCATATTTTTTACATAACTCACTCGAACACTAACTAACAAAACTTTACTGATTGAAATTTATATATCTAATAACTTCCTGCCGAAAATAATCTATATAAGCCGCTTATAAAAGTTGAACTGAAAATAAATTTGTACTAAATTGAACCTATCCTAGTGCAGTTGTGGAATGTATATACTGCGGTGGTAGCGCCTTCGACAATAGTAATATTGTACTTATTTAAATTTATATTTACATTTCTTCGCTCTGGTGTCGAGGCAACGCACGGCGTTGAGCTCTGCCACTCAACACGCAAGCCTACAGAATTCAGCGGAAAGTAGGGAACCGAGTGCCCTGACACGTTCCTTCTGCTTATAGAGAACTTCTCGTGGACTTACAGCTATGAAATTTGGCACGAACTAAGAACTTACAATTCAAATAAAGAAAAAAAAATTGAGAAGTGAAAATATATAGTTCATACGACAATATTATTACAAACTTATATTTGTAATTTAAAATGACTGTATATGCCCGCAAATCGGTACAGAAGCCTCGCTGGAGAACTCCGTCTCGCATTTCCACCTTCACATCCAATTTTTTTTTAAACGGTAAATTCACTGGGTGCTTAAATACATACATACATTCACCCAGCAGTATTTGCCGCAAAATTTTCAAGTACTGGAGGCGATTGTTTTTGCAGTGAAATATTACGTTTACATAAACAGTTAGTTGTTAGTTCGTGGAAACATGTAAATCTGTGTACAGATTTTATATAACTCCAAAACTATGATTAAATTAGTTTCACGGACCAAAGTTTTCGAGTTTTTCATAGTTCATGCATGCTCTCGTTGCTGAATGGAAGTTGACTCATTAATATGCTTTATATATGTTATATATTGGTTATTAAATTGAAAATTTACATATTATGCAGTGACCGTTGTAGCAGAGGGGGAGAAATGTGTGTTATTGATGTGATGGTTGTGGGTTCGATTTCTACTGGAGGGAATGAATTATTTAAGTTTTTCTTTGCTCTGGTAACCAAATGAAGTGCAATATTGAGTTCTGCGACTCAGTGGCTGGTTTTTTTTGTTCTTAGTATATATATGTATATGTATCTCATTAATTTAAACACACTTCAATTTACTTCAACCCAAAACAAAATGGAATAATATAAAAAAAACTCGTTACGAAAAAGTTCAATTTAAATTTCAATTGAAAAATTAAAATCGTTGTTCTACCTCGGATCCAATGTTGACAACTGTTGAATACCAACGGTCTTGGCTAGGCATGAAACTCACCCGTAAAAGCAATTCCGGTGGTTACGCTAATTTCTTATTGCAACACGGATTTTCAACTTTTTTTTAGCATTTTTAACACCGTTTTATTAGGTCTTAGTTACGTTATAACTACGTAATTTTCTTTATCAGCTTCATGCTCTATCCCGCACGCAGCAGGGTAGGCAGAGAGAAATTAGTGTTAAGACACTCCGTTCCTCATTTTCTGTCAAATTCCGGAGGCGTGATTTCCGTGTTAAAAATTTGCGTGCAGATATTTGTAAGGAACATGGAACAGAAGTTTATAAGGATGGATGTTTGTTCCACATTCACTCAAAAACTACTGAATAAATTTAGATGAACCTTTACAACTATATCAAAATAATACTGCAATTTATTCAGGTTGCTGGTGCAATATACTCGTAATTTAAAAAAAAGTACTACCTACCTACCTACTTGCAAATATTGCATAACTATGAAATTGTGCAGTTATATGTAACATATCATAAAGTTACTCTGATGATGAAGCCAGGACCTGAATAGTGGAGTCCTTCAGAGTTTACTAGTAAACCACTGAACTTTCATATAATTTATAGCTTCGAGCCTACTCTACAGCACTCGTAGCGCTTGGCTACACTAAGTATTATTACCGTATTTTTTTACTATTTATTATGTTATATTTATTTCAATTTGTTTACTTTTGACATACTAAAATTAAATACAAAAAAAAAACATTTCCTCGATCTGGTTAGACCAGGGCTTCTTAAACTTTTGTCATTCACGACCCCATTTATGATTGCGAGTTTCTTAACGACCCCCCATACAAATATAAAAGAAAAGTAAATTAATATTTTTTGATGATTTATTTATTAGGTAACAATATACATATACATATGAAAATATATAGTTTTAGAATTCGTTTTGAAACATACAAAAATCTGCCAACTCTAGTGATGTTATAAAATGGTATATATAAATATTTGACATTAAAATCTCTCGCGATCCCAGAATTTTGCTACCCATAGTTTAGAAACCCTGGGTTAGACAATTGTTATTTCCCCATCTAGGAAATGAACCTACAACTGTTTTACTAATTTCCATTTTTCCAATACTAATATACATTTTCTCTTGTCCAGCGATAGCAATCGCGCACAACATAACCTACCTGGAAGTGCCACAGTACGGAGACCCGCGCCACGACGCCCAGCTCGTCTGCCACTATGTCAGCGAGAAGGGTGACCCAGCACTCCACTCCGTCAAGTGGTATCGCGATAACAATGAAATATTCAGATACACGCCTGAACAACAGGTTAGTTGAACAAGTTTAACTGGCTAGCTAATTACTGTTTTAGTATAACATTTTTGTACTTTAATCCACATTTACAAAAATATATAATTTATAAATATAAATAATCTTTTACAGTACTGCGAAAATAAAATATCATTTAATTTCGAAAAAAACAAAAAGAAATCGATTTGAATCGATTAAAATCAATCATCAGTTCAGTTTTTAATTTATGGCGCTTCGAGCGTGCCAGTTGAGAACCTATCACTCCGCCAATGTCACGTTGTATGGAGAATACATGTAGGAGATTGTACGGGAAAAAAGAGAAAATGTTTAAAGAGAAAATATTTTAAACGATATATGTGACAGATGACTGACATTCACACAATTATTTATATTGAGTGTAAATCGAACCTGTAGTCTTTGACCTATCAATAGATCTAGTAAATGCTTTAATTAAAATAATTTCTTCATCTATACAGCCGCCTACAAGAACATTCAACACGACAGCAGGAAGTGTATCCAAAGGCTTCTGCAATGTGCACAGCTGCTCCATCAGCGTTATACTACCTAAACGGTATAACACCAGGATCTCCTTTACTTGTGAAGTGTCGACGGAGGGTCCCAGGTTCGCCGTTGTCAATCAAACGAAGTATTTGACAGTGGCTGGTAAGTTGGAAGCCATATTTTGTTCACGCTGTATCCCGCATATTGCAGAGTAGGCAGAGGAAACTTCTCGATTTTTCACCAAATTTTACGAGGCATTGCGTGTCGAGTGGCGAAACTCAACGCCGGGCTTTTTGCGAGGTTTTTTAATATTTTTTAATCATTAACTTAATAATTATTTTTATAACTTTTCTTTAGTAACCATGAAAGAAGATCCCGTCATAACCGGCGTCCCAGGAAGTGTGCAGTTGGGTGAAGATGTTCTACTTAATTGTACAACAAAGCCATCGATGCCGGCCGCTAACATCTTGTGGTATGTCGACGGGAAGCAGGAAAAGGTATATAAACATGTCATAAAAATTAAATTAAATCAAAATTTAAATTTTTGGGCTTCGCTGCAGTCGGGTTAAAATTAAAGAATCTAAACCTTACACAAGCACAACCCTTAGATTCTTTTCTTTTTATCCTTGCTCTAATTTTATAACGGATAAACTTAATAAGTCTTGTACAAGAACTTTTTATTTCACATATAACTGCGTTTTCTCTTTTTATACATATATTATACAGCCTTAGAATACAGTACAGATAATAAATAAAAATAAAGATAACACTAAAATTATAAATCTGAACAGTTTGTTTTGTAGAACACGCTTATCTCAGGAACTATTACTATTACTAGATAGAATCAAAATGTTATTTTTGTATTGTATAGTCCACTTATGGAAAAAGACATTCAGGCAGACATTTTTCATCATATCTTTTTTTTACCGAGAGCTACCTATTGCATTTAAAATTCGTCACGTACCTATTATTTCCATTTGACCTCGCGGCCTACGTGCCAGAAGAACATAGAAGGATATGCAGAGGGAACCTGGGAACCTTGTATTATGACAGATTTCACTGAATACTAGGAACACTGGGTGTTGAGTAGCGCACGCAAATAACACCGCGCTTTACCCAGTTACTCGAGCGTGAAAATAAAAAGTTAAATATTTCATTTCCTCGAATAGGAATCGAACCCAAAATCTACCGCTTTAACCACCTCGTAAGCCTCCAAAATCTTTTAAAATATAAATTATTTCCTCTCAAAAAGTCCACTTTAAAGGGATATCATTCGAAAGGTGATAATTAACAATGTTTTTTGAGTCGACACGTCATCTGAACTACTGTATCGTATAAAGCGTGAAGTTATTTATTTAAGAGATGTATTCTGTTCCAGTTTTACCGATTTATTCGATAATTCCATTGTTTTAACGGTTTTCTGTTTTAAATAGGTTTTAATTGTATATATGTGTTTTTGGATGAGCAAAACAATATTTTGCTGGCCTTAATTATTAATTAAATTTTATTGCAGATTCTATATAATTATAACGTTGTTTTTTTTTTAAGTCTCATGCTATTTTTCGTATATAGGCAAAGGTAATCTAGTGCTAAAACACTCCCCTTTCGCCAAACTCTTAAAACATTGTATTATATTGACTTCAAAAGTAACAAGCAAATTTGAAGGAAACCTTAAACAGAGTTTTTGGTAATCAAATGGCTACGAGTATATACAAAAAAATGCATTTAAATTAAATAATATTTGTTTTGGCACAAGCGTGTGAATGTAATCGCATCGGTTGTGGGTTTGATTTCCATTTGGGGGAATAAGAGATGTGCGTGTACGTGCGTTACACACTAACTTACGTACTTTTTTTCGAAGTCGGCTAAAAAATTTTAAAGAAGCATAATTTAACATAACTAATATTATAAAATATAAGCATTTTCTTCCAAGTTCACAATCGACTGTTACAGATCGTAACATTGCTCGTGACGTTTCTATAAGACCCCGCGATCAACTAGGTCGCTTCAACTTTAATATAACTCCAATATATTAAATTTACTTTTAATGTTCTACTTGAAATATTGACTAGAATATTCAAGATATAGTTTATTATAATTATATATAACTTTTTGAGGCCCGAGGGCACTGGCACTGGCTGTGATTGTAACGCGACGCTTGAGGGTTCGATTTCCACTGAATGAACGAAGAATGAGTTTATTATTTATGCATATATTCATTTCTTCGCTCTAGTGCCGAGTCAAAGCACGGTTTTGAGTTCCACTACTCAACTCGCGATGCCTCAAGAAATCAGTGAGGAACGGAAGTAATTGGATGACGAGCGGAGACTTTATTCCACTCTGGCCTCATTTGGAGAATAAATTATCAAACGATTATTAAAGAAATGACTGTTAAAAATATGATAATAGATAAATTCCATTCTCACTCGGCAAAATAAAGTGTGTTAAATTTCAAGTAATGTTTCGATTTCCGGCGGAAAGTAGAGAACGACGTAACCAGTAAATATGTACATTCTATTAACTTACCCTGTTATGAAGAAAACAGTATGAGATTGCATATTTAAAATTTTTATACATTTTCTACGTTCTAACCAGGGCGATTTATAGTTAGTTCGTCAATCCTTGCTATTTATAACTTTTATTTTATAACTAGCGTGAACTACGTTATTAATTTCTGTCTCCATGAGCACCTACGTCCTATAAATAACTCCTATGCAAAATTTCAGATTCCTAGCACTTGTAGTTTTTGAGATTTCGTGATGAGTGAGTGAGTGACCTTTCGATTTTATATATATATATATATATATATATATATATATATATATATATATAT
>JAEBDU010013039.1:983985-1005333 GCA_016802625.1 Heliconius numata
TATATATATATATATATATATATATATATATATATATATATATATATGTCAAATTATGATTTAATATTTTGGGATATTACTGCTTTTTCTAACATATTTATTAAAGCATAACCAATAAATATACGTACGTACGTAAATGATAAAATTAAGAATAAGTATTATTTGAGTATTTCACATAATTTCATTAAAAGAACCAGATTCCCAAACCCAAATCCCAATAAAAAACCATACTATATTTTTTTTTACCAGGGCGATCCATGGCTAGACAGCGGCCATACCGAAGTCTCTCCTCCCGACGACTTCGGCCTCCGCTCGAGCTGGAGGGCCCACCGTGTGAGAGTGACGACCACCAAGGGTTCCATATCAGTGAAGTGTGAAGCTAATCAACCAGCGCGACCACCGTATATCAGGTCAACTAACGCTACTATTGTAGTAGCGAGATCACCACACCTGTCTATGTATACTGCTTCGGGTATGTTATTTTTTGTGGTATTTTTCATTGTTTTTTGCAATTCTTATTCTATAAATCTATCTTCTCAATACTATATACGTTATTTTCTCCTATTTGAATAAACAAAACACTTCGAATTTCACCATTCTATATAAAATACTTATATAGCCGGAAAGTCAAGTACAAAAGGAAAAGAAAATCAACAATATTTTTTAAATAAATATATGAAAATAGAAATAATTTGTTTTCAATAAATATGATATAAGAATATAAAATCTCGATGCCAGTCGTGGCGGAGGGACGCAGGCGTGCAACTCTAACACGACAGGATGTGGATTCAATTCCCACTCACTAAAATGTTATTATATTTAATATTTTGCCTCTTCTAACTTTGGTGACGAGGCGAAGGGCTGCTGACTTTTATTTAATACGCAATGCCTCCAGAATTCGGCAGAAAGTGGGAACGGAGGAAATTAAATAGGAATGTCTTAACCTAGTGTTAAAACATTTTTTTCCTATATACCCACCTAAATCTCAAATAATCAAGTTTTTAAACACACTTAAAAGATTTATTAATTGAAACTAACTAATTCATAGTTTCAGCCCAAATTATTATTATTGACCTAAATATAAATTACACGGAATATTAATAGCTACGTACATTTAATAATTTGTATGAAACGAATCAAACGTAAATTGAAAACGTTTACAAACCAATATTTTAGATCCAATTTGATACTTATATGTATATATTTGTATATATTTGTGTATTGAATACATAATTCGTTATAAAGTAATAATTAATGAAATGTATATTAAAATCGTGAAGCTTAAAATAATATAAATATTCGGTTTATTTTGGAGTAATTAAACGAAAATAAAATGGTGTACTATAATGTACCTAGGTACTATTAATATGTGTGATGATAGTGAGTTCAATTCCTAACTTATATATTTTTATGAGATTATTTAATATTTTTTATTTTTATCTTTTAGATTCCTACATTTGTCAGTACTACTTTGTCGTAGGAACACTTGTCAATAAATAATAATGTAGCTAGGCTCTTGTAATAGAAACAAATGTAACAAAAAAGCCAAGTTCAGTACATGGTTATCACAAAGTCATTTTTGACATTTATTATTATAAGAATATAACTTTTATTAAATTAGAGAATAAATTTTACATTTTCAAAAATAAATTATTATAAAAAAATACATTTAAAAATATAAAAACACACTCTTCCGAGGGCGGTGTCCCGCGACAAGGGTCCAAGCCATCGGTGGCTAGGGCTCCAGAGAGAGGAACCGCACAATACGCGCCGTCTCAAGTAAAACTGCCTTCTGTATCCGGTTCTTGATCCAACAGCTAAGCGATAGCCTCTTATGATGTAATGATGATGATGATGTGATGTCTGTGCCTTATTATTATTATAATTAATTAATTATAGTAATGCCTTACGTAACTTGTCTTTGTCCGCAGGTTCTAGTTCCGCCAAGACAGCAGTGGTGTTGGCGTCGTGCATCTCATTTCATATATTATCTAAATACAGTGCCTTGAGACAAGTTTAATGGATAGCAACCAGGTGGTTATTGTAAAAAAGTATATATTATAGGTAGGTAATTCTTTCCACCCATTCGATATTTTGATGTTTCGATTTTTCGGTTTTATACTATTAATTATAATTAAAATAAATGAAAAAGCTATAAATGTAATAAAATGTTCTTACGATCATTGTTTCTAAAACATAATGTAATATAATTAATAAACAAATAAAATATATTTAAACAAATTATAAACATAGCACTTCTAATAATATAACGGAAATAGTAACGATGTTCTTTCTTCTGACAACTTTTTGATATCGATTTTCTATTCGATTATTTGTCACTTTAAATAAATGTACAAAAAACGATTATTACACAATTAAATTGTGAAATATTAGCAACAATGTATCTGAAACATAATCTCAACCATTTTATATTCAAAATCCTGTTAAAAATGTTTTATTCTGGCGTTTTTATATTCTATTTTAAACGTTGTAAGTTTTTATTGCTATCTTAAAAGCTTTGTTCTGGCCCCGGCTGGTGCAGACAAAAGGCTATTAAACGAGAACTCGATACAAATGATGTCACTTTCGAGCGTAAATAATTCTTTTCAACTCTATGACTTGGCTTAATTTCATAATTTAGTAACAGTCATGCTCTAAGTTTGTTTCATTTGTATGTGAAATTTCTTTGTAAATATTTTTTTATTTACATTTTCAGTATAAGTTTTTTATTAAGGCTTTTTAGATATGAAAGCTTTTTTGAAATTTGCGTAACTGAAAAACAAAGTATTGATATACGATATACGGCCAGCTTCATTTACTTTATTATACCTAAATAAAATATACGTAAAAAATTTCATTTTGTAAATAAAACTATAATTATAAAACAAATTAAAATAATATGTAAGAATGGGTGGAAATTCAACTCAGAAAAAATATATTGAAAAAATAAAAATTAAATTATTCTATAAATATAGCAAGCACTGAATTTCGATGTTTTCTTACACGTAAAAATTGTAATTAAATATATATATTTACATATGTTACTACTGAAATGGTGTAAGATCGTAATATTGTATTATAATGTAAGGTAACTGTCTAACAAATTGCGGCGTTGAGTTATGCCACTCAGCACGCCAGGTCTTGAATTCGAGTGGCAAGTGGAGAATGGAGTGTCTTTACACTAAGTAATAGTTTTCTAGTACCAATCGTATAAATAGAAAAAAAATGCTTGCAACGAAATCTTACGAATGTCTAAAGGCCTATTATTATACTTTTGTGTATTATACATTACATACACTGCAAAGTAATTGCTCGTTTGTATTGAATATGTTTAAAACATTTTTTAGTTTTTCTATTAGAGATATATTCTAAAATCCAATTAATTACTACTGCCTTTAAGTTAAGTGTCGTAATATCTCATCTATTTTATTATTCTTAACTATTAATTACTTGAATAAGTCTAGATGTCAGTCATTCGGTCCATGTTTTACATGTAGATATTTACAAATACAGAATAATATGTAAAATTTTTACATTATTTTTATATTTTTTTCTTTTATACAAATCAAGTACTATATTTAAGAATAGCGCTATAATTTTTTCCAGAACTTGGCACCGAACACAAAAATTTACGTGTGATACTAAGAAAACGAAAACAGTGATAAATCACTTAAAATCGAGAGAAGTTTCTATAATTAAAATAAAAAAATTGTATTAAAAATTTCCAATCTTTGCTACCATTGTATATTTAATCACGGATTAACCACTGGAACAAAGCTCCTTATCGTACAACACTAAAATACAGCTTGTATTATACTTCAAAGAAAAGTAAAAAGAAACACTTGTTCACGTTAAAAAATAAATTGTGTTCGTGGAATAGCTATTTTAGTTTTAAAAGTTTTAAATTTTATTATAATTATACAAAAGTAGATTCTTATAAAGAACTAACTTTGAAGTTTCGTGATTATTCGTACTTAATAGAAAATCAATGTTTCAATCAATAATTTTTAGTAAATATATAAAATAGTATAATTTATTAACTAATATTATTTAGATATAAAGCCGTCGTGGCACAGCGGTATATTGTTTGGCCATCAATATGATCGTTGTGGATTCGATTATCACTCAGGGGATTGATTTAAAGTGTTATTCTTAGACTTTATTTAAGAACCCCCTAGGGTTCGAGTCCCATTACATATTTATTTAATGCTTCCTAAAATAACAAATGCAGGGAAAATAGATTTTCTTCACACGGACAAAAATATTTATAAAAATCCAAGTAAAATACAAATTATAACAGTATACCATAAACTTATAATCGTATGAATAATTTTCTTCTGAGCATTTAAATGATTTATGGAAGAAAAAAGACATAAAAAAATCTCCATCTTGGATAAGCTCCACGCGATCGCATATATCAAGATTCACACTTAAATAACACAACTGTATGTCTTATTAACTATATGTCCTAACTTTCCAAGTCTTTGCCAAGTTATTCTTAACTGAATAAAATATTCGAATTGTAGATTTAATGCTTGTTTCATAAAAACTTTTTCTCAATTTTAGGATGATGTGTTATTTATGTATTAATATAAATTATTATAACAAGTTCACATTTAGAGGCCGTCGTAGCGTAGGGGCACAAGCGTGAGACTGAAAACGTGACGATTGCCAGTTCGATTCCCACTCGGGGAAAAACATATATAATTTAATTTCCTGTCTCTGATAGCGAAGCAAAGCGTGGCATTGAATTTCACCATTCAACACGCAATACCTCCAGAATTCGAGGGTAAGTGGAACTGAGTGAACTTAGTGAATGGAAATTCCATTAACTTTACAACCACTGCCTCCACCTCGATCATAGTTTGCGCCCTATGGTGAAGGTGACTTTGCACCAGTATGCCAGATATGACTTCATGAGCGGGTTAGCTCTGAAAAATATTCTCGGATATTTATGCCTCATGGATTATGCCTTTGTTTACCATCGCTGCCAACTCCACTTACACCTTCATCATCTTTCCGTTTCCTTTGTCTTTTTGGCATTCCTATAGTTGGTGTGGCATCAATCGGTGGTTCAAGGGCACTGCTTGAGCCTACATTTGCACCTAACCACTAAGATCTCTATCCTCCATTATTATTCTTAATATTATTCTTCAAATAAAAAAATACAAAAAAATCCACTAGTAGGTCAGTAGTTCTCACGGTACATGGAGCGCTGGGCATACACTGAACCAAAAATTATTCACCACTGAATAGCATTCACGTTTCGTACTACAATGTAATATTAACGCATTATGCTTTGCAATTTTTTTGAATCAAAATGAGGATTGTTTTTTTATGATTTAGTGGCAAAAAAGTAGAAAAATTGGTAGTAGTGAGAAGAAAAAATACGTAATCATTATTCTATGCTATCCTACTAATATTATAAATGTGTATGTTTGGGAGGATGTTTGTTCCACTTTTACTCAAAAACTACTTTACGGATTTAAATGAAACTTTACAGTAATATAGTTAATACATCATAAAAACACAGGCTATAATGTATATAACCATTTTGAATAATTTGGCTATAATATAAAAATTACTTTAAGCGGGCGAAGCCTCTCACTCACTGGTATTTAATATACTTTGTCACAACAAAATTTTAGTATCTTAGTGTTTATTATGACCTCTACAGTCTACAGTCCCTAACCAACCTACATGTTAAATTTCTTCCTCAGTTTACTTTTCTTTAAAATATTGATTATTATAATATATATTATATATTATTTATGCATTGTTTTATATATTATTTTATTTATAATATTCCACAAAATTAGTAAGAAATAAAATATTTGTTTTTATAAGATTTCTTACTGAAGTTTATTTTTCATTGTGAAACATGGACCGAAAATATTATATCGTCGTGCCAAATTCTATACATAACGCTAAATAACTGTAAATATACGAGTACTATGTATTTATTTATAATAACGAAATAGGTTAATATTTAATAATATAACTTTTTTTCATTTGTTTGTAGATTAATGGTATATTACTAAATCAATTTTAATAACAAAAAATCCTATTGGGTTATTTTTCAATGGTTGACCTATCTCAGGTCTAAGGTAAGGTGACTTTATCTATTATTTAGTAGTTTAGACGTTTGAAAATTATATAATTATACTTATTTTATATTTTCTGATTTTCGACGAGAACGTAGAGCTTAAGCAATGAAGAGATACACAGACAGGTACTAGCGAGCATGTTACGGTGAGAATAAAGAAGAACGTCCTCAGCTGGTATGGGCACGTCGAACGAATGAGTGATGAAAGAATGGCAAGAAAGATTTATATGATGGAAAAGTGGTAAGAGAGGTAGAGTGCGACCTCAGCTGACCTTCGAAAACATAGTCTAAATGATACTGGAGAAAGGTCGCGTGAAAAGCATGAGGATCCTCTGGAATCCTGAAGTGTATGAAGAGAGAAAAAAATATTTTTGTGTCCTTGGAATATAACGTGTACATTTATGTACACAGCAAGATAAAACTGAAATGAATTGTCGAAACAATGGAATTACTAGCAAATTCATTATTTTACGAAATAATTGAAATTTATATCTTTGCTTCGACAAAGAGGCAGAAAAATTGTTATTTCTAAGTATGGCTTAATTAGACTTTGGAATTATTTTTCTTCAATTATTTTGTTCTTCATAAACAATATCATATTTTTTCATATGAATAGAATTTAGGAGGAATGTTAATTGTTATTTTATAAATTAAATTATATAGATCCGTCATGGCACAGCGCCATAGCTTTTATATTGCAAACGACGGTTACCGGTTCGATTCCCACGAGAGGGAATGAATTGGCCAACTTACCTTATACTTAGCTTGAAATGGCTGCGCAGATTTGATTTTACGATTTTTATTACATCCAATTATTTTCAAACCGAGTGACCAATGCGCAAAAGTTCACAAAACCTACCTTTGCAGAGCGGCCACGACTTGCTGACCGTACTATACATTGTTTTAGTAATATACCCAAATATATGTAATAGTTTTTGTGTGTCTACGTTTTCTTTACTCGTGCTCGTCCACCTTCGATGTATAGTCAATTTTTAGCACTATAAAATTGTTCTGTGATACATGTGTTTATTGTTTTGTATATTAAAATAAACATTATGATCATTGGGTGTCACTTTAATGGCGAATAAACGTACGTAATAATTTGTGTTGTTTCATTTTGTTTCTAACGTTTGGTGGGTGTGGATTCGATTCTTGTTTGAAGTTAATATTTTTAGTGTGTAACAAAGATAATAAATTTTGTAAACCGTAGTTGTTTTTAAAAGAAAAAAACGTATTAGACAGGCTTGGTGCAGTGGGATGATCTGGTAGATAAAGCGCAGCGTTGAGTTACGCCACTAAATGTAGCTGGATTCGAACCCGCGCCTCAAGAGTTTGAGTCTGTACAAGGACATACTCCATAACTTCTAGGCAAGTGACTGTGGCAAGTTTCCAAATGATATAGTACCTAAAGTAAGTTAAGAAGATAGAATTTTCTAAGTACGATCCAAACGTCATTAAAAAACGAAAGAAAAAGGTAAAAAGAAAACCTCAATTTTAGTCCGGCTCGAGTACCAGGGGAACATAAAGTAATAGGAGCTCTAAATAAAGGACGGTTTTTTTTCGTGTGCGTCAAACGTCGCTAAGTTATTCCATTTTTTATTTTATAAAGTAAAGAATAAAAATATTTACTTATAATAAATATAAGGCCGTCATATCGATTCTCGTGGGTTCGATTCTCACTAGGAAGAAATTAACTTTTCATATTTAGGACCGAAAATGGGGAAAGAAGTGTCTTAACTCTAGATTCCTTCTGCTACAACGTGAAGCAAAAAAATAAGCGTAAAATGAGGAACACAGTATTTAAACACTACGGTTACACTGACTACTTTGCTACGCAGTAAAAACACAACCTTTCCTTTGCAGTCGGGTAAAAAGCATGAAACCTAAAAAAATATAAAAAAAGATACTGTAATAATTTATATTCCAAATGTTTAACACCGTTTTCTTATATAGAACATAATTGCCGCGTAGCGTTACACAAGCGCAAAGCTAGATGCCCCAGATATGAAATTTTATTAAACTAGAAAAATAAATATAATTATAGTGCCTTGATTAAATTCTCTCACTTTACCTAAATTATAAATTCAAATATACATTGAATCATAGAATAAGGCGGAAAGTCTGTCTGGTGGGATTAGTGTCTTAACTTTAGGTTCCCAGGTTCCCTCTGCCTAACCTGCTATGTGCACTACACCTGCTACGTACACTTCCATTTCTCATATCTCGTCAAATTCTTGAGTTTTTGAATTAGGCGATGAGTAACGCAACCCAACGCCACGCTGTGTTCGTTACCAGAGCGAGGTAATAAAATGTATAATATTTAATTCCACCTAGTGGGAATCGAATCTGTAACTGTCGTGTTTACTTTCGTTCTAGAGCCTCTACGCCACGGGGGCCTTAACACTCAGCCTCCGCAGTTATTTTAAATAGATATGTAATTTTGTTTCATCCACTCACATATACAAAGATATTAGAAAATGTTACTAGGTTTTCTCTGTTATTTTCATAAAATTCTAGGAATACATGCAAATTATAATAAAATATGGAATCTACGTACACGCTCTCATAAGCACGAGTATCTAATAATATTATATATATACATATATTGTATATAGACTACCGTTATAGACATAGCCTACTTTCTAATAAATTTATATGGAATCTTAATGACTGAGTCCTGGCTTAATAAACATGATAGTGTAATGTGAAAAATGTTTGATGGAATATTATTCTTTATAATTATTTAGATTTCTCACTTCCACAACGATCTTAAGCTTCGAGTAAGTTAAAAATATAAAAAAAAACATTTTTTTTATTATTAACTAGATTTATTTTGAACAATTAATGGGCAACTAACTCGTAAATAAATATTTAAACGTTCCTTTTTTTCAGCTTCACACTGTATCCTCATATAGCAGGGTAGGCAAAGGGAACCTAGTATTAAAACATTCAGTTTACGCCAAATTTTTAAATAGCGTCCGAAATAACTACATTTTTTGTTACCTCCTTTAGCTTTAATGGAAATCGAACTCAGTACCTTGTCGATATACTCGTATACCTAACGATATATCGAAACCAAACTAATGAAATGGCTTCATTAAAAAACAACATTCATCACCCACCTACGAGTACATTTACACAGCGTGTTCTTAATTGTCCCACATTGAAGCGCATCGATACGCAAAATCTGACAAATTGTATTGCGCCACACATCCTGCCAATTACGTTTGACACTCGGCATTCGAGAACACGCTGTATACGCGAATTCTGCAACAAAAGAACTTTCGATATAAAATTGATTTTTTTGGTTGTAATTATAATTGGATATTTTGGATTGATATTTTTTTATGTTATTTTATGTTAGTATTAATTAGTTTTTTTATTTGTAACTTCTAAAAAGAAGTCAATACTTCTAAATATTGTATCTATTACTTTAATTATCACAAGCCTGATTTATTTATGTACAATAACGATATCTATACTAATATTATAAAAGCTGAAAAAATTGTTTGGTGGAATGTCATAATCTCAGGAACTAGGCCAGGTTCGAATGAAAAACGTTATTTTTTGCTCGATAGTCCATCTTTGATTATATTTGACAAGGAAGGCCTCGTTACCAGAGCGAATAAAATTAAAATATTAAATATTACATTCGTTCGAGTGGGAATCGAACCCACAAACATGGTGCCCCTACGCCACATATAACATAGGTGCCATGCATCTATATATAAATACATTTTTAAAATTTACAGCTAACGGTTACAGCATGTCTTACAGTACCTTGTACGTGTAAACGTGTGAGGTTTGATCGCTTATGCTGGGAGAGGAATGCGATGTAGATGCGATGTAGCTACTGAACTACTTTTGGTTTTGGATTTTGTTTGTTTTTGAAGTTATAGTTAGTGTGTCTTATATAAATTTAATATTTGTTAATGATAAAATAGTAATAAATCAGAATTTATTAATAGCAAATAAATTAGCTTCACGCAGTATTTTGCACACAGCGGGGTAGGCAGAGGGAACCTAATATTAAGACTCTCCTTTCTCCATTTTTCGCCGAATAAGATCTTTAGTATTTATTTGTAATATTTTAACCACATTAAGAATAGAAAAGTTTTTTTTTTAAAAAAACGTACATTTTTGAACATAGCTGGATTTGAACCTGCACCTTGAACTAAAACTATTCTGCACTTCCAGAATAGTGGTACCAACATTAATATAATATGACATATCTTACGGCCGGCCGGCTACAGGCGAGTTGGCACGTTTTCGATTCTATTTAAAATCGCTGAATTGTTAATAAATAGATCCTTTAGAGCATGACAAGATAACTGTGGATTCGATGCGATTATAATTTTATATCTGTTCTAATAGAAACAAATAGAAAATAAAATCTTTTTCCCTTTTCAAGACCTTTCTTTCCCTCTCCTTCCCTTTTTTTACCATTCGGGATGTACCTACCTACATAGGGAACCTAGTGTTAAGACAGTCCGTTCCTTATTTCCGCCCAATTTTTTAAACATTGATAGTTAAATGGAGGAACACATTGCCCCGCTTTGTCTTTTTATCAGGGCGAGGAATTAAAATTATATATTCCTTTGAATGATAATCCAAATCACAACCGTCGAGCTTATAGTCAAATATTGCAGAATGAATGAAAGGCTTAACGGGTTTTTTTCAAGTCAAAATTGCACATTTTTTTTGGTTATTTTGTTTTTATTTTTTTCTACTTTTATGACATGTCCAAGTAAATGTTAAGCATTTTTATGGAATAAAGATATTTTGACTTTGACTTTTAATTTCCAGGCTTTGTTAAATCAATTAAACCCATTTTAAAAGTTTAAACCCATTTTATACAAAAACATTACGTTGCAATTTAAATATTCAATTTCACACGTTGTTTTAATATAGTGCTATAAAATATAGTCCACCTCGTTAAAGTTACACAATTTAATAAAATATTTATGCAAACATATCACAGGGGTATCGAATGTGTTGCTTGATTTTGTTAGCAAATATATTATTGTTTATAAATGGTTGTTCTGTTTACATATTATAAATTCAAATTTCATATAAATATACAAATATACATATACGAAATAAATACATAATAGATGACACAGAGACCGTTTAAGCTTAAAGCTTAGGTTGATGTTTCGTTTGGTGGGAAAAAATAGCCAAGTGAAATAATGAACTTAAATTATATCTAGAGGGAGGTATTGAGGTATTGAGGTATTCTTTGTAATACTTCAGCAATATCTAGAAGACTTTGGGCATCCAGGCAACGTATACAATTTTATGATTTACCTATTATAATATACTTTACCTAGATAGTGAATAAAATTTCTTATAAATAGATTTTGGTCTATATTCCTTTATTCTAGGTTAGATTAAAAAATTTTGAACTTAAAAATAACCAACCCAACCTGCATTTAAAATTCCCCCTTCTTTGCTCTCTCTCGTCTTATACATACATTACCGGCTGCGCATACGGTTTTGTATAAAATACCTTGGCAAAGTATAAAATAAATAATATGTCATACATTACCTATACGTTTTAGATATTATAGAGGTATTGTATAGAATTGTATCGTATTGTATTGTTTTAAACAGTTAATTTCAATAGCTGTTTGTGCCAAGTTATTAAAATTTTAAATACTTTAAATTTTAATAAATGCACCAAATTACATTCCGGCTGAACAGGTAACACACATACGAAACTACTGCACTTAGAAAGTTAAAATTTGGCACGTGGATAAGTTGTGCGGAGCGTAGCGGAGTAAAAGAAGATTTCTCGAAATTCCCATAGGAGCGGGAAAATCAGGATTTTGCATTTTACGTCTTAAATTTCATGCAAGCAAAGTTGCGAGCAACAACTATCCTTATACATGTTGGATTTATAAAATAGATAAAATATTTAGTAAGATGAATAAATTTCAAATAGGAAGTGTACCCACAACATTAATAGTAGAGAGCAAAGTATCGGCCAAATTTCCTTACGCTATATTATGTATGCACTAGTACCTTAACCCGTTAGAATAGGCTTTTAAATTTAATGTTTGCGAAACCGGTGTTTTTAGGAAATTCTATTTTTATATTGTGTTTCTTTTTTAACATTATTTTTCTTTTGTTGTATCCTGAATGCAGTACGGTAAGTAAAGGGCTTAATCTTCTACTCAATTTTCGAGGTATTGCATGTTGTTACTGAATCGAGGAATTGGAAATATCTCATTCCCCCAAGTGGAAATCGAACTCATAACTAATGAGTTTGCACTCAGACTGAATATTTTTCCCGAATTCTTCAAATTTAATTTTCAACGCAGACGAAGTTGCCAGCCATGAAGCCAGTATACAAAAGTTTACTTTTTTACAGCACTGCGAAGATTCGAAAGGAACGAGAAAGGAGAATTTCATTTATTTCCATTATTAATTAATTAAATATTTACAATTTCTATGGCGAGATTACTTCAAATAAATTAGAATTTTCCTTTACACAAATACAAGTTGTTGAATTGAATGCATATACAAGTATAAATATACCTAAAGGTACATACATACCCATCCGTTTCAATTCCGACGCCCTTTGATCAAAGGTCTATGGGAAATGTCTTTTGTGGCACGTCAAAGTGCCAAGTTTGTATTGACCCTAAATTGAATTAGTATACTGTATTCAGTTTATGTAATATATTATATATATGTAAATATATATTTATTCTTACATTTCAAAAGATTTTTATGATTTATTTGAAAAATAAATGTCTAATGTTTTGTGGGATCGATTGCCAATAAGGTGAATGAATTATTTTCGTTTCCTCGCTCCCGTACAATTAGGTGTAAAGTAGTGTCTTAACATTAGGTTCCAGGATTACAGCGTGAATATATAAAAACAAGGTGTGCTTCAAGTATGCTACTTAAGTATTATTAGTTGCGGCCGGCATTTGGCATATATTAGACTTTCTTCTCTCTCTCTTCACTTTCCACCGACTTTTTCTATTCGAGACATTTACGTGTTGAGCGGCATAACTCAACGTCGCGATCAAACTCACAACTGTCGCGATAACAATCAGACGCTACCTGACGACTAAAAAAGAAATCGAAGACCAGAATAATTTGTATATACGTTCCGCGCCATTATACGTTATTATAACGTAAAGACGTCGTCTTGACGCGATCGTACAATAGACAAGGAGTCCTTCAAATTTTCAGGTTTCAGACATCTCGAAAGTTCTCTGACAATGGAACTTTGGGAGCAATACTGAATACTAATGATCTACGATAAGGGCTACATTTTATTTTATTTCTTTTTATTTTATTTGTGCGTTCACTTTGAGTTTTTTTTTGTTATAAACTTCTATTTCAATAAGAGTTTTTGTTTTTTTTTATTGTCTTATGTAGTGAGAGAATATGAGAATATAGTGATAGGTCACTTCGCTTTGCACGTTCGATAAAGACAGTCCATCTAATATACTACAGTTTAATGCGGTGCTTTTTCAAATTACCAATAGGCTTTATGTTTTTAGAACAGGTTTCCCCGCGTTAAGTCAAATGTCTTGTTACTAGAGCAAGAACATAAAAATAATTTATTTCTACCAGTAGAAATTGAACCTACGATCGTCACTATATGTATATAGTTGTCTCGACTGGGACATGAACCTACAATAAACCACGATTTCGCTATGGAATTATGAGTCTATACGCTGATAAATACTATTTATATGTAATTTGCAACGTATCCACTATTGTATCGACCTAGTAAAACTCTTTTGTATCAACCAGTTTACATTATATATATTATATTAACTTGCAAATGTTACGTAACCTATAGAAATGTATTGTAACATTGTATAATAGTACAATTGAAGCAACTATGGTATCTAATAATAATAATAATATAATTATAGTGTATTCTACACAACATTACAGAGAAAAACCAGAGTCGGCTTACAGATGTTAACCTTATTAATATACTCTCGTTTTTCTATAAAAAAAATAATTAATTCCCCTAAATGTGGATCAAACTCAAAACCATTGCTCTTAAAGTCAAACTCTGAGTAATAATAATTATTAATAATATTAGTAGAAATAGTCTAGTACTAGATTTCTAGTAATTCAACGTAAAATACTAACCGCAAAACCTAAAGAATTTACAAACAGACCGACAGCAAAGTTAAATAAAATAGTGACAATTAACCTAATAAGCTACAAGCCAGGCCAGGGACAGCCATGACACGGTTTAGGCTTCACACACACTAGCAATATATAACGCGCAGGTATTCAGTGGAGCGATTTACAGCCCGCAGTTCATATAGCATTAATCTTCGTAATCCAAGTGCGCGAAACGTATGTTAAATTTTGACGGGAATTAATTTTGATACAAAATTGTGGGTAGTTTGATGTACGGAAGTGGTTTTTGATATATTACATTTGGATTTATTATATTTTTATTTATATTTGTATGTGTAGTTTTTTCTTTTTCCTGTTACCGTATATATACACCGTTCCCCAGTGGATATAAAAAAGGCTTCACGCATTTTCACGCTCAGCAGGATAGGCAGTGCAAGCATAATGCTAAGACATCGCATTCCCCAATTTCAACATTATTTTCGAGACATTGTGTGTTGTATGGCGAAATTTAAGTTACTAGGGCGAGAAAATAAAAATAACTCACCCCAACGAGTGGGAATCGAATCCACAATCGTCATATACAGGCAGACACTGTGGCACTAGAAGACTTTGCTGATTGTCGTACTTTGAAAACATCAATAATGAAGAAAATCATAAGCAAAAAAATGTTTTCCTACATAAAAACATTAAATAACATTAACATTAATAGAAAACGATGTAGGTATAAAACGGCACTAAGTTCTTTCTATTAACGATTACATAAAAAAATATATGCATATATTAAATAAATAGTAAACAACTATAAAAAACCAGTTAAAGCAAGTTCATTAACAATGTGTTTACCTTGAAATTTTATACAGAAATTTTAGGGTTCCGTACTTAAAAACGTAAAATTGGAACCCTTATAAGTTCACTTTATTGTGCGTTCATTTATCTTGAGATCGAGTGGAGGTAGTTATGCACTCACCCAAACCCTCAATATTAGGTTAAGCGAGAGTATTCCGCTGGCTCAGCGAGACCACCGGGGTATTCTCAGTATTGTTATAAGCACCTTTAAAATTTCGCAATACATTATAACTTTAGCAATACAAATATTTTTTAACTTGAATTATTGTTGTCTTGATCTCCAAATCGATCGGACGTAATAAATAGTTTTAATTTTAATTATTATTTTATTTTTAAAAAGTAAATCCACTATTAGAAAGTTTAACTGGCGCAGCCGGTAGGATAGTCTATCAAAGGTCTGCGTGTCTTGTAGATTTGGGTGTCCAAATTCGCCCAAAAATCGCGAGTACAGTGCGAATAGACTTAGGCTATCCACGAACCAAAGAAATAAGTTGAACAAGAAGATGGGATCAGCGATCGGTCGGTGAGTAAAACTCTTTGCCTTCCTTTTTCTTATATTCCCACATTCTATTTGAGATTTACAATAAATATAAGTGGCGTTATTTTGGGATTGAACGTCTCGCATTATAACGTATCTGGTTTTAATATAAAACTCTATTAAACCTGTAGTTCTAAGAAAAGTATCTCCATAGACTAATTAACGTCTAGAAGTAATATTATTAAAATATTTTAGTAATTAAAGAAGATTTTAGTCTAGAAGTAATATTATTAAAATTTTAATAATTAATGATCTAAAAATCGATCGTAATTGTTTTTATGTATTATGAAATAAAAAAAATAATAATAATAATTTTATTGTGTTTTATTTTCCTACTATTTTTAATTTACTGTGTGCTATTTTATATACATAATTGTTATATGTGTTTTTGATATATTTTATATTTTTGTGTGTGTTAAATTAGTTAAAAATAATTGTAATTGATTTGAAACTTCAGAGCTCTCTATTAATTTTTACTCTACAAAATGGAACAATCGCGAGAAATTCCTTTAGCGTCAAATAGCGTAGTACCAATACCCAATGAAATGTTACGACTAATTCCTCTTTTCGGTGGCGACAAAAGAATATTAAATTTATTCTTTAGAAAATGTGAGTACATTATAAATAAATTTCGTGGTCATCAGCATCAGAATATTTATGTTTTACATGCTATAACTAGTAGATTAATAGATGATGCCGCCGCGTTGTTATCTGAGCGTGAGGATATAGAGACTTGGCCTGAGTTAAAAGAATTATTGGAACAACATTTTGGTGACCCACGTAGCGAAGAATGTATAAAAATTTCTCTCGAATCATGTAAAATTAAATCAGGGGAAAGTTATTTAGAGTTTTGTAACAGAATACAAAATATTCGGTCCCTGTTAATATCTAAAGTAAATTTATCGGCAGATGAAGAAGTTAAAAATGCGAAAATTGCTATTTATAACCACACAGCCTTAAATGTTTTTCTCTATAATTTACCAGAAAATATGGTGCGTATTGTGAGACTTAAATCACCTAGTACATTAGAACAAGCTCTATCAATAGTTTTAGAGGAGGTTAATTTTCATGAACAATATCAACTTCGTAATCGCATTCTTAATAATTCAACGGCACCGAGGCCAACACCTAACGTCGCAGGGTCGTCATTTACACAAAATAATCTTACCCCTCAGCAAAAATTTAATTTTGGAATCCATACTATTAGACCTCAATTTACACAACAACCAAAAGTTGAATATAAACAGCAGCAAACATTACTAAAGCCTCAACCGTTCGGGTATAGGCCTCCCCAAAATCCACAATTCGGATATAGGCCTCCCCAAAATCCACAATTCGGGTATAGGCCTCCCCAAAATCCACAATTCGGGTATAGGCCACCCCAAAATCCGCAATTTGGGTATAAGCATCCCCAAAATCCTACTATGACACCACAACAGTTTGGCCAAAGACCACCTCAGAATAACCGCTTAGAATCAACTGACATATCTATGAGAACGGCACCCCCGCGACCTCAAATAGCGCAACAAGGTTTTAGGTTAAATGAAACTGATTTACAAAATGAAAATTTGGAATACGACTATTACTACGATTATGATCCTTATGACTATATGAATTACGAACCGTATGTTGAGGACGTGCCTTATGCACCTATTAACGAAATAGACAATTATATTGTAACTCCACCAAGCCTCGCAAAAGAAGAAATCATAGAATTAAATTGTGACCCGAATCTTAAATTACCTCATATTTTTATTCCAGAAATTAATGCAAAATTAATGATTGATACTGGCAGCACTCGCTCGTTTATTAGCCCCCGTATTGCTTACCAATATTTTCTTAATTTTATTAAATATGAACCTTTTAAAGTTATTAGCACACATGCTTCTAGCCTACACAAAGAAATTATTGAAATTCCCTTATTTCCGACTTTTAATACTACAGATTATCATAAATTTCATTTATATGATGTAGATGAACGCTACGACGGACTTATTGGAAACGATTTACTTAAACAATTGGACGCAATTATTGACCTCAAACATTTATTACTGAGAACTAAGACCACTGACATTCCTATAATTAATAATTTGAATTATCTCGTTCATTTACAAGCTCGGTGTGAACAACGAGTAAAGGTCCCTACTGATTTACACACGGGAGAAGCAGTAATTGAATTTAAAGAGTTTACACCTGGTATACGAATGCCTTCTGCATTAGTAAATTGTATTAATGGATATGCATCAACAATAATTCAAAACACTTTAGATAGACCTATGACTTTGACTATTAGCAAAGCGTTTAAAACATCGAGTATTAATAACGAAACAATGACTGATAAAAAGGGAAACCAAAATTTAAATGCGGACGCTTTGTCAAGAATTAGAGTAAATGCCACACATTCAGACGATGAAAAAGACTCTATGATAGTAAATTTTGATAAGAAAGAGAAAGGGCTACGGCAACGCAATGACTCTAGTACAATGTCTATATCAGAATGTAGTTCTAGGGAAAAACCTATAACCCTTTCCGATTCCGAAACTTTATCAGTGCCGAGTTCACCTAGGACATGTGACTATCCGGTTAGGTCACCGTCTGAAACATCCAAAACAGACACAGTTCATTCCGCTAATATCGTAGAATCGTCAGGTATACCAATATTACACGAAGCAATAGACACAAAGCCTAATCAAATTCTAGTATATACATGGTTTAAGAATGATATACAAGTTCGCGATCTTTCACGTGAAAAGCAAAAGGTGTTAGAAGTATTTTTACCCACTTATAATAGAGATTTAGTTAAACAATTTTTAAAGGAGTATATTAAACCAAAAACCAAGTATTTCATTTATTTTGAAAATAATGAACATCGGAAACAGTTTACTAGTATTGTCATAGAATTGTTTAGGAAGGATACCGTTCTATTATTCGAATGTACAGAGCGAGTAATTTTTATAGAAAACGAAAAAGAACAAAAAGCTATCGTATTAAAACATCACCAAGGTAAAACATGTCACCGCGGTATTAAGGAAACTCTAGCAAGTATACGTAGGAATTATTTTTGGCACAATATGCAAGAAACCATTTCAGCCATTATTAACGCTTGTGAAACATGCTGTAAAATGAAATACGATAGAAAACCTTTTAAACCTGTTTTACAGTTGACTCAAACACAAGACGCCCCGTTTCAAGAATTATTCATTGATCTTTTTCAGATAGAAGGAAACTACTATTTGACTATTATAGATGCATTTAGTAAATTGGGTCAAGCCATTTCAATAGATAATAGATCAACCGCGGAAGTAGTTCGTGCACTTATGAAATATTTTTCATTTTATGGTACCCCTAAAAAGATTAGTTCCGATCCTGGTAGCGAATTTAATAATGAATTAATGAAAGAATTTTTGAGTTTACATAAAATCGAAATCCATATCGGCTCCCCTAACAACTCTAATTCGATGGGATTGATTGAGCGTTTACATTCTACTATTAATGAAATTTATAGATGCGCGAAATACGAAGAGAAATGCACGGATGCAGCATCAGTGATGATGTATTCCATTATTGCCTATAATAGTTCTATCCATTCTGTCACAGGTCTAACCCCTTTCGAAGTAGTATTTGGTCATACGGATTCAAGTAGTTTATTTGAGGTAGATTTAGAGAAACAATACATACAGCAATTGGTTAAAGATCATGCAAAACGTTTAAAAGTATTATATAAACACTTAGCCGAAAAAATGATTGAAATTAAGCAGAAGGTAAAGGAAAGTAGAGGTGGTGAAGATGAAATAGATCTTCCATTAGGAAAAATTATATTTACAAAAGACGTTAATAAACGGAAAAGCAAGGATAAACCGCGATATCATAAGGCCAAAATTATAGGAAAGGATTTAAATAATGTTATACCGATACAAATTGGTCAAAGAAAATCTAAAGTTCCCGTTAAAAATATAAAACGCCCTCCGCAGGTGGTGTTTGCTGATACTGATGATAATGGGATCTGTGCTGGCCCTTCATCTGCAATCTCTTGAAAATAATCCAGGTGTGTATCCTGTAAAAGAAGGTCAGGCGTATCTTCAAACAGATTACTGGACTATAATTAAGGTTTTAAATTTAAATAAAATATATGATGATTTAAACTTTGTTATAAATAAATACAATGAATTTAACAATTTAATTAATAAAAATATTTCTTACTTACGTGATTTCCAAGTTGCCAGATTTCACGTTGAATATATTCGCGACATCACCGTACAGAAATATGAACAGCTAGTTCCACAAAAACGTTTCAAGAGAGGCCTTTTCAATCCATTGGGTTCTCTTATTAAAATTATTACTGGGAATTTAGACTATAATGACGCTGTAAGATATGAAAAAATCATTTCTCAGCTCGCAAATGATCAAACTACAATGAGGAACAAATTTACTTTAATATCTAAAATGCTTGATAGTTTTATAAATACTACTGAAGTTTTGAATCAAAATTCTTTTGTATTAAATGAGCGTTTGAAAATTGTTGAATCTATGATCAAGGAGTTAGTTTCTAAGGATAATCATTTAGTGTATACCACATATATAGTAAGTCTTCTTAATTTGTTCGTAAGTAACTTTCGTACTATATTCATTAAGTTAGGAGAAATAGAGACTGCATTAGCTTTCAGTAAAATATCCATATTACATCAAAGTATTATTAATTCTACTGAACTATTACAACATTTAGTTTTAATATCTCAAACTGAAAATTTAGTATATACGCCGAGTGCGGAAAATTTGGTAAAACTAGAGGAAACAATCAATATTAAATCATATATTAAGCAAAACCAGATTACGTTTATAATGGAGATTCCAATTACGGATAACATTACTTATAATTATTATAAATTATATTCCTTACCTATTTTTCGTAAATCAGAAAATAAAACATTTTCCATTATCCCTAAATATCCCTACCTCTTGGCAAAGGGTACGAAATACTTACCGATCCTAAAACCATGCCGGTCACTTGCTGCTGGAGAACAATTCTTGTGTAACGAAGATCATCAAACTCTTTATCCTGAGATAACTTGTATCGAGCAGCTCTTAAAATTCGAAGATAACTTAACACAATGTGAACAAAGAGAGATTGACATAGAGAATATAAGGGTCCAAAGAATCACATCTACAAGTTGGATACTATTTTCAAAATTTAGAAACACCCTAACTCAAACCTGTAATGGGGATGTCAATAAGTATTCTATTATTGGGACTTATGTTATGACCTTAGACGAACCATGTAATGTTGAGGTAAAGAATATAAAGATTCGTAGTCATGTCAACCTCATAGAGAGTGATCCCGTGGGAACCAAGCAAGATTTAGTTTTGCCACAGCTGCCTATGGCTAGAGCCCCTGTATTATCCAGTACACGCGTACTCAATATGAGAGGAATCAATTTGGATGAAGTAAAATATATGTCAGCGATACTAAAGCAAAGTGTTTTCAGTGATAGTGAAATCATTAATAGTGAGAGACATCCTAGAGTCAGTGAAATTTTAATTTACATCTTTATATTTTTATTTCTTTTATGTATACTCTCATTTTTACTTTATGTTTTTCGTTGTAAAATCTTACATATAAATTGTTCGCGAAATCATCGGAAAGTTATTAAAAATGAACAACCCGATAATTTCGCACTTGGGGAGGGAGGAGTTATGCACTCACCCAAACCCTCAATATTAGGTTAAGCGAGAGTAT